>CM033643.1:133052347-133406153 GCA_019512145.1 Engystomops pustulosus
ACAGTGAAGGACACTACCGCCATACAGTGAGGAATACTACCACTATACAGTAAGGGACACAACCCCCATGCATTGAGGGACACTACCACCATACAGTGAGGAACACTACCCCCATACAGTGAGGAACACTACACCATTACAGTGAGGGACACTACCCCCATACAGCGAGGAACACTACACTCATACCGTGAAGAACACTACCACCATACAGTGAGGAACACTACACCATTACAGTGATGGACACTACCCCCATACAGTGAGGAATACTACCCCCATACAGTGAGGGACACTACTGCCATACAGTGAGGGAAACTACTGCCACATAGTGCGGAACACTACCGCCATACCACAAGGAACACTACACTCATACCGTGAAGAACACTACCGTTATACAGTGAGGAACCATACCGCGTTACATTGAGGAACACAACCCCCATACAGTCAGGAACACTACCCGTATACAGTGAGGGACACTACCCCAATACAGTGAGGAACACTAACCCCATACAGTGAGAAGCTCTACCGCCATACAGTGAGGAACACTTCCGCCATACAGTGAGGAACACTACCCCCATACAGTGAGGAAAACTACCCCCATACAGTGAGGAACACTATTGCCAAACAGTAAGGGACACTACCCCCATACACTGAGGAACACTACCGCCATAAAGTGAGGAATACTACCGTCATACAGTGAGGGACACAACCCCCATGCACCGAGGAACACTAGTGACATACAGTGAGGGACACTACCTCCATACAGTGAGGGACACTACCCCCATACAGTGAGGAACACTACCCCCATACAATGAGGAACACTACACCATTACAGTGAGGAACACTACACCATTACAGTGAGGGACACTACCCCCGTAAAGTGAGGAATACTACCACCATACAGTGAGGAACACTACTGCCATACAGCGAGGAACACTACCCCCATACCGTGAAGAACACTACCGCCATACAGTGAGGAACACTACCGCGTTACAATGAGGAACACTACCCCCATACTGTAAGGAACACTACTCCATTACAGTAAGGGACACTACCCCCGTACAGTGAGGAACACTACCGCCATACAGTGAGGAACACTACCGCGTTACAATGAGGAACACTACCCCCATACTGTAAGGAACACTACACCATTACAGTGAGGGACACTACCCCCATACAGTCAGGAACACTACACCATTACAGTGAGGGACACTACCCCCATACAGTCAGGAACACTACCTCCATACAGTGAGGGACACTACCGGCATACAGTGAGGAACACTTCCGCCATACAGTGAGGAACACTTCCGCCATACAGTGAGAAACACTACCCCCAGACAGTGAGGAACACTACCACCATACAGTGAGGGAAACTACCGCCATACAGTGAGGAACACTACCACCATACAATGAGGAACACTACCGCCAAACGGTGAGGAACACTTCCGCCATACAGTGAGGGACACTACCATCATACACTGAGGAACACTACCCCCAAACAGTGTGCGACACTATTCCCATACAGTCCGGAACACTACTCCCATACAGTGAGGGACACTACCGCCATACAGTGAGGGACACTACCCCCATACAGCGAGGGACACTACCGCCATACAGTGAGGGACACTGCCCCCATACAGCGAGGAACACTACCGCCATACAGTGAGGAACACTACACCACTACAGTGAGGGACACTACCACCATACAGTGAGGAACACTACCCCCATAAAGTAAGGGACACTACTGCCATACAATGAGGAACACTACTGCCATATGGTGAGGAACACTTCCGCCATACAGTCAGGAATACTACCGGCATACAGTGAGGGACACTACCACTATACAGTGAGAAACACTACCCCCATACAGTCATGGACACTCCCTTCATATAGTCAGGAACACTACCCTCATACAGTGAGGGACACTACCGCTATACAGTGAGGGAAACTACCGCCATACAGTGAGGAACACTACCCTCATACAGTGAGGAGCTTTACCGACATACAATGAGGAACACTACCGCCATACGGGGAGGAACACTTTAGCCATACAGTGAGGAACACTACCCCCATACAGTAAGGAACACTACCACCATACAATGAGTGACACTCCCGCCATACAGTGAGAAATACTACCGCCATAAAGTGAGGGACACTACCTCCATACGGTGAGGGAAATTACCCCCATATAGTGAGGAACAGTACCGCCATGTTCCTTTCTTCTTCCCAGAGTTTCTGCCCCACGTAAAACGCAAATAAAGGGGGTAAAAAAAAAATTTGTTTTAAATTCGAAATTCGTTCCCACGAATCACTGTAAACTTTGGATTCGTGACGAATTGAATTTTTCCTTATATTCTAAACCAATCTAAAATCGTTAGAATCGATTCGCCCAACTCTTTGAACTTTGAAAATGCTGCAATTTTTCATCTTTTTGCTGAATATTCATTTTATTGCATAAATAAATGCAAAACATTTCACCCACAATATTCAGCTAACAAAAAGTAAAATGTGTAATGTGAAAATACTCTCAAAATCACCTGGATATTTTAAAACTTTCCAAAGCTATAAACACTGACATATGTTAAATTGTAAAATATGGCTCTTTCAGAAAGGTGAAAATTGGATTTGGCAGCAATGAGTTAAGTTATTACAGGTGATGAGAACGCGTGAAGCTAGCTTAAAATATCAAGAACGAGGGCCCTGGATTTTTTGGCTGGTGATCCGGATGTTTGCAAGACAGCGGTGTGGAATTCCCACACTTTAGCTAAGATTACAGACAAGTTGATGAAGACAATGAAGGAGAAAGCTTTATCACTCACCCTATGCCGCTATAGCTTGCAAGGTAGGAAGTGTGATAGAGTGACACCATTGTGCCTCATGCTGGCCCACAACTGTAATGAAATGGTCTTCCAAGTATAGTGCTGAAGTAGACAGAAGAAAGTTAGCGGAGAAGATGACTTTTACCTTACTAATTATTTTTAATGTTTTACTATTTTAGAGGGAGTTTGGGAGAGGCCTACAATGGGGATGAGGTGGAGTTCTAAAGCTTTGTGGTTTACTATGTGGGACAATGACTAGAAGCCTATTGGGACAGCTTTTGAGACATTTTCTTGCAAACAGCTTTGACAGCATTCAATGTACGCTCCAAAAGAAACATATACTTTATTATTTGGTTTGGTACAATTGCGTGAATACCATATTTATATATATTTTATTAAGTTTTAATAGATTTTTAAAAATGTTAATTTTTTTTCTTAATTTTGGTCTATTTTTACACCCATATTAGCTGTGTAAGTTGTAATATTTTTTTTTATGGGATGTGATGCTGTTTTAATTGCTACTATTTTTAGGAATTTTGAAATTTAGTATGACCTTTTGATCACTTTATTCAATTTTTATGTGAAAATATAGTGATTTATGTGCTAATAGATCAGTACTTTTGGGTCGTGGCAGTACCTAACATATTTATGATTTTATTTGTTTATTCTTATATCAGTTCTAGGGAAAGGGATGTAATTTTACTTTACTTTTAGACCGTAAGGGTGCTTTAACCCTAGGGGGTTTGATTGCTCCTACCATATACTACAATACTACTGGCACAAGCACATAAAGACAAAAAGGCAAAATCCAGCTCACCAGTCAGACGAAATCTTCCAGCGCACGGACACAAGGAGATCCCCCATGGACTCGGGGCAGTAGCACATTTGTAGAAAAGACCAGCGCTTCAGAAGAACGTAGCAGTAAAAATAGTAATTTCTTTATTCGTACCTCTTTAAAAGCATAAGTGGTGGCAGAGTGCACAACACAATGGAAACACAGGGTAAATCCAACGCGTTTCGCTCAGATGAGCTTAGTCATGGATACAAACACAGTGGATTCTTACCTCCATTTAAGCTCCGCGCTTCCTCAATGGTGTGTGACGTCACGAACACGTGTCCGAGCCACGTGATCAGACCATGCGGTCACATGACCGGACACATGATCGGGACAGCCCCACACCCCAACAGAGAAAAAAACGCGGTGAAATAAAAGCATAATCACATTGCTAAAAACAGCCTGAACAGGATACATTGGAAAAGGACTTAACAATACAGGTATGTTCGAATATCTTGTGTAACAAAATACAATTTATTATTTCAAACCCCAACGATGTTACTGCCAGTCATTATATATATGAGGAAAATTTTAGCTAGGGATGAAGCACGAAGAAAGGCTTTTCTAACATTGAGTTTAGACCTATTTGTTTTTGGATCTCCAAGAGAGATGAATTTAAACCTATTTGCTTTTGGATCTCTAAGAGAGAGGCTAGTTAAGGGCCTGTATCTATTTATAGCTATATGAAGCCAATTAATATAGTGCGGTATTCATATCTAGTGAAGCATAATTAAACCATAATGATCACTTGGTGGTACGGTTTAGGGAATGGCAGATCTTATATACAGAACACTTGATATCAAAAACTTCTAAGTCATATTAAGAAGACCCTCAATAACATAGGATTAGATCTTGTCTTAGATTCAATCCCAGAGGTTGTGTGGTTTTTAGCACAAACATCCAATAGGTTTCCCTATTCATTAGTTTCTTTTTATAGTCGCCACCCCTAGTAGGTTTTTTCACTTTTTCTATTCCCATCCACTTAAAATGGCTCGTGTCCCCCTGATGAGTTTCCCGAAAGTGTTTGGAGGCTGCAGATATATTAGTTAGGTTAACATTCCTGATATCTGAAAGGTGTTTTCTGATTCTTACTTTGAGTGGATTTGTTGTGCATCCTACATATTGCTTGTTACAGGAGATACATATAATGAGATACACCACATAGGAGGTGTTACAGTTAATAAATGATTGGATCTCATAAATTGTATTGGTCGTGCATGATGTGAAAGTGTTTACTGTAAGAATGAAACCGCATGTTAGACAACGTGTATGACCACATTTATGGTTCGACAAGTGATGCAGCCAGGAGTACTTGTTTGTATTTTTTTCATTATAAGTAAAAAGACTCGGTGACACCATGGACCCAATAGTTGGTGCTTTCTTGGAAATAAACCTTACTCCCTGTAAGCAGCAATGCTATTTAATACTGAAGGCAGTGCTGGCATACAGACACAAGAATATATTATCGTGAAAGGACGTTGGGAAAGACTTCTAGGCAAGGAGGTCAAAATATGGTGGGATGCAGAAACTCTGACATCGTACTTAAATAGAAAAATGATTCCACGCGGCTTGCGTATAAAGAAAATGCCCACAACAATCTATTCTGACCTCTTTTTAGAAACTTGGAACCAAACTCTAAGCGAATGCTCTGAGAAACTTATGACTTTGATTGTCCAGGAGGAACAAAATATACTCAAAAATATCAAAGTGGAAATGGAGGATATTAAGAACCAATTGCGTGAGCTATCATCTGTTGAGGATTTACTAAAGGTGGAGCAGGAGATAAAATCCAGCATAACCGAAATGGAAAACAATATCATGGAAATGAAGAAGAAGAAGTTCGATAGGGACCTATTGGACTATAAGTATAATGAGGTATACACTTGGAGATCTTTCCGTGCAGACCAAAAAAATACGCCTAAATCTATCTTAAAAAAGAAACAGAATAGGAGACATAGAAAGAGCAAAAATCCACCGCATGTCAGCTTCTCGGAAACAGAGGAGTCATTTAACAGCTCTTCCTCTTGTCCTTCTGATGATGCCTCTGATCAAATAACCAACCGCAACAATACAGCCTCAAAAAACGGGGCAGGAGGGCCGGCAGAAAACACAGGACAAGAAAAGGAGAAAGAAAGAATGAAGACGAGACGAGGAGCTCCGACACAACCGAAGAAACGGACTTAAAATCCTCAGTTTTGAATCTTTCAAGCTACATTATCCCGGAAGAGCATGTAAAGGTCCTAAGCAAAGGCCTCAACTTCTCTCCCTCAACAGATTTCGATCTCTATAGGACATTGTTAGATGTAAATAAATTTGTGAGGAACTTGACAGTGAAGAATCACTTCATGAATAAAATAACCATACAACAGGGGGATGATCCCACGGGGGAGGCTGACACATCACCTGCCATTGCCATACTAGATGACACACACTTCTTGAAGCCAGAAGCGGACAATGAAGTGGTTGATTTTAGAGATCAAACGGTTATTTTTGATCTCAAAATCTTATCTAATGAATCGTCAGAAATAAATGACCTCATAGATAAACCATTCAAAACCAACAATCCCACTTTCTACCCTCTTATGTCCAGGTGTGATCACATGGATAAATTCCAAGATCTCGTGGAGAGAGAACTGACCGATCTTAAATCTAAATGCAATAGTTTACCAAAAAGACACAATCTAACTCATTCGGAAAGAATCTCCCTACGAGATCTTCGAAACAACAAAGATCTAACAATAAAGAATGCGGACAAGGGGGGCTCGATTGTCCTCATGAACGCATCCTTATATAAGAAAATAAATGAGGAAATGTTAAATGACCCCACAACATACCGCAAGCTCTCCTCTGATCCAACCAGAAGCTGCCAAATCAGCATGTTGAAATTTTAGAGGAAGGCATCGCTTTGGGAGTGCTGGATGATAGACTGAGGGATTTTCTATATGTAGAGTTCCCCGTCATGCCGATCTTCCACTCTCTCCCCAAGGTTCACAAAGGGGTGTTCCCCCCGCCTTGCCGACCTATCGTCGCGGGCATTGGGAGCCTTGGGGAGAGACTGGGAGACTGGCTTGACCACTATTTGCAGCCTTTAACTTGGGTTACACCCAGTTATCTTCGAGATACCAAGCATCTACTTCAAAAAATCGAGGCCATTAAGTGGGACAGTACACTTAGTTGGACGTCCTGTGACGTCTGTGCCCTATATTCTTCCATTCCCCATAAAAAAGCCCTTGTATATTTGGCCAAACATCTGGAGGAGTTTAGTACTTATTCTCCAGAACTAAGGGAGTATATTCTGATGACAACAGAATTTCTCCTTGAGAACAACTTTTTTATGTTCAATTCCCATTATTATTTGCAAGTGGAGGGGGCTCCTATGGGAGCGAAGTTCTCCCCCTCCCTTGCTTATATCTACATGATACAATGGGAAAAACAGTACATTTTTGGGGATAGGAACGCACACAGGTCGTCTATATGGTGGTTTGGCCGCTATATAGACGACCTGTTGTGGGTTTGGAATGATACACCCCTGGAATTTGAGAATTTTGTTTCTTTTTTGAATTCAAATGACATGAATTTAAGATTCACACATCAGTTTGGGGGCAACAGTATAGACTTCCTGGATGTTACTATAAAAGGACAGGGAGATACAGTCATAGTGTCCCCCTTCCGTAAACAGGTATCAGGCAACACAATTTTGCTGTCCACGTCGTGTCATCCGAGACACGTCGTGGACAACATTCCTTTCGGAGAAATAACCCGTATCCGTAGAAACAGTTCCACAGATGATATATTTAACCAACATCTGATAGATTGGGAACAGAGACTTAGGGAAAGGGGGTACAAGCCAAAAAGCTTGTCCTCGGCTAAAAACAGAATCAGCAAAACACAGAGGTCCACCCTTTTGAAGGATAAACAGCATAACAACACACAAGGGAAGGAAAAAAATCCCATATCGTTTATCACTACCTATAGCAATCAGTTCCACCAAGTCAAAAAAGTGGTTGCCAAATACCTGCCCATTTTGGAACAGGATAATGATTTAAAGATGTGTCTTGAACAGGGAGTAAGGTTTATTTCCAAGAAAGCACCAACTATTGGGTCCATGGTGTCACCGAGTCTTTTTACTTATAATGAAAAAAATACAAACAAGTACTCCTGGCTGCATCACTTGGGGAACCATAAATGTGGTCATACACGTTGTCTAACATGCGGTTTCATTCTTACAGTAAACACTTTCACATCATGCACGACCAATACAATTATGAGATCCAATCATTTATTAACGTAACACCTCCTATGTGGTGTATCCATTATATGTATCTCCTGTAACAAGCAATATGTAGGATGCACAACAAATCCACTCAAAGTAAGAATCAGAAAACACCTTTCAGATATCAAAATGTTAACCTAACTAATATATCTGCAGCCTCCAAACACTTTTCGGAAACTCATCAGGGGGACACGAGCCATTTTAAGTGGATGGGATAGAAAAAGTGAAAAAACCTACTAGGGGTGGCGACTATAAAAGAAACTAATGAATAGGGAAACCTATTGGATGTTTGTGCTAAAAACACACAACCTCTGGGATTGATCTAAGACAAATCTAATCCTATGTTATTGAGGGTCTTCTTAATATGACTTAGAAGTTTTGATATCAAGTGTTCTGTATATAAGATCTGCCCATTCCCTAAACCGTACCACCAAGTGATCATTATGGTTTAATTATGCTTCACTAGATATGAAAACCGCACTATATTAATTGGCTTCATATAGCATAAAATAGATACAGGCCCTTAACTAGCCTCTCTCTTAGAGATCCAAAGCAATAATTTAAATTATCTCTCTTGGAGATCCAAACACATAGTTCTAACTCAATGTTAGAAAAGCCTTTCTTGTGCTTCATCCCTAGCTAAAATTTTCCTCATATATATATGACTGGCAGTAACATCGTTGGGGTTTGAAATAATAATTGTATTTTGTTACACAATATTCGACATACCTGTATTGTTAAGGTCCTTTTCCAATGTATCCTGTTCAGGCTGTTTTTAGCAATGTGATTATGCTTTTATTTCACCGCTTTTTTTCTCTGTTGGGGTGTGGGGGCTGTCCCGATCATGTGTCCGTCCCAGGTGACCGCATGGTCTGATCACGTGGCTCGGACACGTGTTCGTGATGTCACACGCCATTGAGGAAGCGCGGAGCTTAAATGGAGGTAAGAATCCACTGTGTTTGTATCCATGACTAAGCTCATCTGAGCGAAACGCGTTGGATTTACCCTGTGTTTCCATTGTGTTGTGCACTCTGCCACCACTTATGCTTTTAAAGAGGTACGAATAAAGAAATTACTATTTTTACTGCTACGTTCTTCTGAAGCGCTGGTCTTTTCTACAAATGTACTACAATACTACTGTATACTACAGTGTGAATCCGGCACACCATTATAGATCCTGCAGAATGATCAAAAACTCTGAATTTCAACCAACTCTCATCTCTAGACTAGAATACATACAATCCTTTCTTTTCTAGATTTAATAGATGTAATGGTAAATGTAGGTGTGTAGAATTGTTGAACTATATTATAATTGGCATCTTTTGAAGTGTCCAGGCAGCTTTTTATGACATCCCGGAGTTTTTACCGTCTGATAATCTCTGACCTGAAGACTGGTCTGTACAGACCTCAAGAGACAGGCCCGGACTGGCTTGCCGGGGTACCGGGGATTTCTCTGGTGGGCCCCGACACCTGTTCATTCTGCTCCTGTCCTACCCCTGCTGTGGACTGGTTGGTTCATCCTGAAGATCGCACAGACACTTTCCCCAGCACTTGTATGCTGCAGCTGCTGGAGTTTCCCCCCTGCTCCTCCCCTCCCAGGCTCCTCCCCCTCCCAGACTCCTGCGCCTCCTCCTCCCCTCCCCTGCTCCTCCCCCTCCAAGGCTCCTGCAGAACAGGAAGTGATAGAGATGCCGGGACAGACCTGGTGGAAGAGGAGGTGAAGCAGTGACTATGTAATGACCGTGCTGGCTGCTGCTGCTGCATTGATGCTCTCCCATTCAGTTACTGTCCTGTAAGTGTAGTATATTTATGTAAAATGTATACAGTGTGATGTACTGTATGGATTCATGACTACACTGTGTGTACTATAAGTGTATTGTGTGCTGTACTATGTATACTATGCATGTTAATGTAAGTATAGGGTATGCTGCATGTGTTCAGGTCTGTATTGTGTGTTCAGCATGTATACATGTTTATATAGTGTATACTGTAAGTGTATTGTGTGCTCTACTAAGTATAATATGCATGTTAATGTATATAAAGGCTATGTTGCACGTATTCATGTTCATATTGCGTGTACTGTAAACATTTGTATGATGGTGTACTTCAGGTGTACTGCGTGTAAATAGACTATGACAGTGATGGCGAACCTTTTAGCGACTGAGTGCCCAAACTACAACCCCAAACCCTCATTTATCACGAGGAGCCAACCAAAAATTAAAGCTGTAACTTATTGCTGCCTGTTCAACAATGTTCCATCATACTGGCCTCCTGAGGACACCAAAACAGTGGAAAGAAGGGGGGAGAATTTTCATCATTGTAGCTTCTTTCCAGTGTCCCTCTGTACAAAGAGAATCATGGGGCTAGCAGGAGGTCCTCCAAAGATAATTAGGCCCTGTCTACACATTCTCCCTCTTCCTACATTCCCAAGACACTTTAAAATATCACTGAAAGCAGCATCTTTGCTTCCAAGTTGCTTGGAACTTCAGGAAAATTCTTTAAGTCCTGTCTGTTATGCTGGGGTGATGGCCGGGTGCCCACAGAAAAGGCTCGGAGTGCCGCCTCTGGCACCTGTGCCATAAGTTCGCCACCACTGGACTATGATATGTTTATACATATGCTATATGTAGATATAGGGGCACTTACTTACCCCTCCATGCACGTTTCCCGAGGTGCGTTCCCCCGATGAGAATGCACAGCTGCCGCCGTTCGCTAAGATTGTGCGCCCAATTTCCTGCTTCAGTCGCTTCCCCGCTCAGGTCCCCGGAGTTCACCTTCTTCTTCCTGGTGCATGTAGATGCATTGTCCGTGTATAATGCACTGTGCAGGGAGTCACTAAGATTGTGCACCCGATATCCTGCATGTGTCGCTTCCCCGCTCAGGTACCCGGAGTTCACCTTCTTCTTCCTGGTGCATGGAAGTGCATTGCCTGTGTATAATGTGCTGTGCGGGGGTCACTAAAATCGTGCGTTCGATATCCTGCATGTGTTGCTTCCCCGCTCAGGTCTCAGGAGTTCTTCTTCTTCCCGGTGCATGTAAGTGCATTTACCGTGTATAATGTGCTGTGCGGGGAGTCACTAAGATCGTGCGCCTGATATCCTGCATGTGTCGCTTCCCTGCTCAGGTCCCCGGGGTTCACTTTCTGGCTTGCGACACAGTTTAAATGTTAAATCCTGCGCTTAGTCTGAATCGGTAGGATCGTCCAATGGCCGCCCCCTGATTTCTGTGGAATGAAAGCCAACGCAGCTGCGCCAAAACCTGATCGTGATCGCCAAAAAAGCCCTGCTAAATGTGGTGCAAAACGGAAATCGTCGGAATATCCAACGATAGTGCGGTCTGCGGACCCTTAGTAAATAAGCCCCATAGTGTCGGTGGCGTAACTATCAGGTCTCAGAGTAAAAGGGGCCCACAGGGTCCATGATTATAAGAGTTCACGGGCAGAGGCATGTTTGTGTGCTCAGCCCATGCACACTGTGTGACATTATACTGTATGCACTGGGATAGCGCACAGACATGTCTATACCCCCGCTACTGCATGGGACGCCACGTGGAAACTGCCAATGGACAATTTATTAGTGAGTGGTGGCCACTGCTGGAACATGTTATTAATGAGTGGAAGCCGCTACTAGGATATGTTATTAGTGAGGGGAGGCTGCTGCTGGGACATGTTATTAGTGAGGGGAGGCTGATGCTGGGACATGTTATTAGTGAGGGGAGGCTGCTGCTGGGACATGTTATTAGTGAGGGGGGGCTGCTGCTGGGACGTGTTATTAGTGAAGGGAGTTCGCTGCTGGGACATGTTATTAGTTAGGAGAGGCCGCTGCTGGGACATGTTATTAGTGAGGGGAGGCTGCTTCTGCGACATGTTATTAGTGAGGGGAGGCTGATGCTGGGACATGTTATTAGTGAGGGGAGGCTGCTGCTGGGACATGTTATAAGTGAAGGGAGTTCGCTGCTGGGACATGGTATTAGTGAGGGGAGGTCACTGTGGACATGTTATTAGTGAGGGGAGCTGTGCGGAATGTATTAGTGAGGGGAGGTGCGCTGCTAGCATGTTATAGTAGGGGGCACGCTGGACAATGTTATTAGTAGGGAACCGCGCTGGACATTTTAGTGAGGGGAGGTCACTGCTGGGACATGTTATTAGTGAGGGGGGCTGCTGGACATGTTATTTGTGTGGAAAAAAAAAAAATGATTTAACGCTTAATGACCAGCCCTTTTCTTTTCCTTTTTCACTCAAGTTTTTTATTTTCCCAGTACAGAGCTGTGTGAGGGCTTTTTATTGCCATAACAAGTTGCCCATTATAGTGACATTATAGAGTGGTATAACCCCTTCCCGCCGCGGCCCTTTTTTCGATTTTGCTTCATTTTCAATCCCCACATTCAAAAATCTGTCAACTTTTTTCATTTTTCCATGTACAGAGCTGTGTGGTGGCTTATTTCTTGTGTAACAAATTACACTTCAAAATGGGGGTATTTAATATTTTCATGCCGTGTACGGGAAGCGGAAAAAAAAATTCCAAATCAGTGAAATTGGTAAAAAAACGCATTTTGCCGTATTCTTGGGCTTGGATTTACGGATTTCACTGTGCACCCCAAATGACATTGTCTACTTTATTCTTTGGGTCGGTACGATTACGGGGATACCAAAGTTATTTAGGTTTTAAATGTTTCATACATTAAAAAAATTAAAACTCCTGTACAAAAATTTTTGGGGGATTTTGCCATCTTCTTGGGGCTAATAACTTTTTCATACTTTGGTGTATGGAGCTGTGATGGGTTTGTCGTTTTTTGCGGATTTTGATGACGTTTACAATGTTATCATTTTTAGGACTGTACGACCTTTTGACACTTTTTATAGAATTAAAAAAAAATTTAAAATTTTGGCAAAAAAGTGCCATTTTCGACTTTGGGCGCGATTTTCCGTTACGGGGTTAAACGCAGTGAAAACCTTATCATATTTTGATAGATCGGGCATTTCAGACAGGCAAACCTAAGGTTTATGATTTTTACTGTTATTTATATTTATATCAATTCTAGGGAAAGGGGGGTGATTGAATTTTAGGTGTTTATTATAATTTTTTATTTTAAATTTTTTTAATTTTATATTTTACTATTTTTCAGACTCCCTAGGGTACTTTAACCTAGTTGTCTGATCGATACTATCATATACTGCACTACTACAGTATGGCAGTATATGGGGATTTTACTATCAACATTACCATGTGCTGACAGCACATGTAATGAATGGGTTAACCCGAAGTAGCTTCGGGTCTTGTGAGACCCGAAGGTACCATGGCGATGGGAGCGATGATCCGAAGCTACCATGGCGACGGGGGGGGAGCGACATCCACGGAAAGGATGCGCATGCGCCGTCTTTTTAAGCCATCACGGGTGCCACCGGTAAGCCTTTGCTTGCCATATGTAGCAAAGACTTAATGGCTATGGAGAGGGCTGCCCGCGAAGCCCTTCAATTGTACCGGACCCGACATGTTTTATACGTCACATGTCGGTAAGGGTTAAATTTCCTGCCGTATCAAATGTAGTGAAAATGGTGAAAAATGCACTTGCATTTTGCTTGGATTTACCCACTTCACTGTGCCCCCAAATGACATGTCTCTTCTTGGGTCGTTGAATCACAGGGAGACCAAATATATGAGGTTTTTATAATGTTTCATACATACAAAATTAAAAACCTCCTGTAAAAAAAAAAATTTATTATTTTGTTCTCTGGTGCTAATAGTTGTTATGATAGCTAATGTCATATTTGGAGGTGCACTGAATTGTGTTTTGAAAATACATTGTGTGAACGCAGCCTTAGGCTACATAACACTACTGTTGCCCGCCGTACCGTAGCACGCGACGCTCACCCCCACCTCCTCTCCATGAAAAGATAGGAATGTCACTATTTCATGGGGTTCGGAGCGGTACAGTGTGCCGCGGTGTGCCCATTTGATCTATGGGGGACTATCAACCCGTATATAGTCGGCCGATATACGTCCCCCATACGGCAGTGTGTAATGTACCTTATATTGTACATGCAATTGACTTGTAACAGTAGGTGGGCCCCCAGTATCAACTTCAATGGTGGGCCCTATGCCCCCCAGTCCGACCCTATCAAGAGACACACTGCCATCTCACATACCCCTCTGCATCACACTTGGAAAGCATCAGTAGTGCATAACAAAATTTACATATAGTTGTAATAAAGTTTACCCAAAAGTTAGCTGGGACGTGAGGGTAGCCTTAAAAAGCATCCACCTACCACCGGATAGGAAGAATATAGGAAGAGTTCTACCTTTATAGGAAGAAATCGTGGTGGTTAGGTTTCCCTTTCAACCTTTTATTTTTACAAGGATTAAGAGTTAGACAGAAGCATACAGGGACCAAAATTAACCCCTTCCCGACGCGACGCATACTAATACGGCGCGCGCCGGGGTTCGGGGTGCATGGAGGAGGGCTCGCGGGGGGCCGATCCCTCTCCATAGCGGGTAAGTCTTTGCTGATAATGCCAGGCAAAGGATTACCGGTCACACAAGGCGATCGGTGGTTGCTGCACCGATCGCGGGTGCTTTCACTACGATCACCGCGGCAATGCTGCCGGGCGCTTCAAGAAAGATTGGCGCCGCATGGGCGCCGCCATCTTGCCGCGGATCACGCTCCGATGACGTCCCACGGGGAGCGGTGATCCGTTGCCAGACAGATTCGGGCCTCACGAGGCCCGAAGCTGCTGTCTCGTTTTAAACCAATCATTACAATGTGCTATCAGCACATGTAATGAATGAGGAGTGTAAAAATCCCCCATACAACTGCCATATTGCAGTATGGCATATATGGTGGATCGATCAGAAACCTAGGGGTTGTTAAAAACCTTAGGGAGTCCTGAAAACTGTAAACGTAAAAAAAAGTTAAATTTTTAAAAAAAATAAAAATAAAAAACCTAAAAAGTTCAAATCACCCCCCTTTCCTAGAAACTATATTAATATAATAAACAGTAAAAATCATAAACACATTAGTATCGCCGCGTCCAAAAATGCCGATCTATCAAAAATAATAACGGTTTCGCTGCGTTAACCCCATAACGGAAAATCGCGTCCCACAAAGTCAAAAATTTTTTTTTTTGGCCATTTGGGAAAATATAAAAAAAATTCATAAAACGTGATCAAAAAGGTCGCACAGTCCTAAAAATGATAGCAATGAAAACGCATCAAAGCCTGCCAAAAAATGACACCACCCCAGCTCCGTACACCCCAAGTATGAAAAGTTATTGGCCCAGAGACGGCACAAAATCAAAAAAAAAATTTTTGTACAGGAGGTTTTAATTTTTTAAATGTAGACAAACATATACAAACCTATACAAATTGGTATCCAATAATCGTAGCAACCCAAAGAAATAAAGTAGACAGGTCATTTGGGGACACAGTGAACGCTGTAAAATCCAAGGCCCCACAAGAAAAACATCGCAAATGGTTTTTTCACCATTTTCACTGCATTTGGAATTTTTTACCGGCTTCCCAGTACGCACCATGGAATATAAATACGTCACTACGAAGTGCAATTGTTACGCAGAAATAAGCAATAAAACTCAGCTCTTGATGTGCGAAAAATAAAAAAGATAGATTTTGAGTGGGGAAGGAAAAATTAATAATTAAATTAAAAAAAACTAAAAAAAGGCCACCAAGCGTAAGGGGGTTAAAGTGGGTTAGCTGTGTGAGTCTAGCGGGCAAGCGTGGGACAAGGTGTCGACAGGAGAGGCAAACGAGTGGATGAAGAGTGGGCTACTATTTGGTCCCAGGTAAATCCTAAGCGGGTGCAGAGGATTCATTGGAGTGCGAGAACGCATGAGGTTGAATTATGCTCTGCTGTGAAAGTGAGCGAAAGTTTGAGTGGGTTAAAATTTAACCCGGACAGTCGTACCAAAAGTCACGTGATGCCGAAGTTGATCATCTCCATGACAAATAGAAATAATAAATTATTTCATATTGTGACAGCTAAGAATTGTTTCTATTTCTGATGAAAATATTCTCTCCACCAACGTTTTTAAAAGTTCACAAGGAAATAAAAGAGAACGACATAGTCAGTAGTTTCTTTAATTATTCATTTAGTTTAGTTAATATAATTCCTATCATTTCCTAACAAGCTATGTAGATATATCATAAAATACCAAGGGAAAATATCCCACTTTCATTTAACATTAAACCTTCCCACACTTGCCATGGAAGAGGAGAGAGATCATGTGGGAGGTCGGAGTCAGATGCTGACCTGTACAGTTACCACTCCACAGTTCTTTGTTTGGAGGGCCTGATATTTTCCCGTGTTGTCTAAGACAACATTTCACTATGTCTCTATGATGAGGGCTCTGCATGTTAATAGCAATTGTTTGCAATGACTTAGCATATGTCACACATGATAGCCTATAAGAGCTGACGCGATTGACGGGAGAACTGAAAGGTACCGTCACAAATTTTCACAACTACATCCAGTGTGAGGTTTCCATATGGAATTTTAACTAAAATTGTTCCTACATTCCCGTAAGTAAAGCAGCTTTATATTGTTATATTACCTGGCCTCAGATGGGAGCATGTTCAGCCCATCCCTTCGACTCTGCCCTTTCCCCTTTTTCCTCCTCCTATAGTCCTATTTCCTCCTCACTACTCAGCACTCTGGCACCAGGGTGATGTCATCCAATTCCTTTTCCTCTAAAACTTTATATCAACTCAATGTACAGAAGCCGGGATCATAGGGGGGCTCCCACCACTTAGCCTAAACGGGGCCCCACAAATGTCGATGAACGCTCGGAATCGCCAACATGTATTGCTATGAACTACCCCAGGGCCTAATCTCGCTTATGTGTCTCCTGTTCATCTGCCATAGACAATGCATGTAAACAAAAACTGTAGCAGGCTCCCCTCTTTTGTTTACATCAGATACGGAGGAAGCTGAAGATGGCGCGCATCAGGGGGAATGAGGAAGGTGAATACAATTTTATTATTTTATCACTACTAACATATCGTTCTTATAGGGGGATTGATATAATTATTCTGGGGGTTGTAATAATAGCAATAATAGAGAGTGGCTATAGTTGTTTATTATATGGAGGCTGTTGTATAGTTGTTATAGGGGGAATGTATGTAGTAGTTATACTCGGGAGGCTGTATATTGTTATTATAGATGGGGTATCTAGTTATTTATGGACTGTATATAGTTGCTATAGGGTTTGTTATATAGTTATTAGAAGGGTAATTTATATCGTTATTATAGGGGGGTGTAGATTAGTTACAGGGGGCTGTATATAGTGTTTATAGGGGAACTGGTATCGTTATTAAGGAGTGTATCAGTTATTATAGGGGGACTGTTATATAGTTATAGGGGGCAGTTACTATAGTTTCTGTAGGGGGTCTGTATCGAGTTAATTATAAAAAATGGAGAAAAAACGGGGTCAGGAGGAGACGCGCTACATACGAAGTAATTGGTGAGTATTTTTATTTGAAAAAGGACCTACTGCGTTTAAACGACGTAATGGACGTCTTCATCAGGTCAAAACACTGCAGTGAAACCTGCGGTGTTTCGGGCAGATGCTGTGCTGCCTGGAGGTCCAATCCGCTGCATATACTTCGGATGTAGCGCGTCTCACTCTCTGACCCCGTTTTTTCTCCATTTTCTCACATACTCTGGATTCCATCCAGACCCGAGGTGTTTGACGCTTTGACACTCCCTTTCCATCATCTCTTCACCACCCATCCTGTGCAAAAAACCTTCTTGGGCCCTGGCTCGAGACAAATCCCTTCACAATTTTTTATCCTCTCCTCCTTAGTGTTATATAGGGGACTATAGAGTAGTATTATAGGGAGTCTGATATTATAGTTATTATAGGGGGCTGTATAAAGGGATTACGTGGGGCTGTATATAGTTAATGCGCTGAGACTATATATAGGTTAATGTTGGGGGTTGTCTTTAGTTATGCTAGGTAGACATTATATATTATTACGTGGGCTGTATCCAGGTATTCGTGGAAGTGAAATAGGGTTGCTGGGGGAGCTGTATACAGTGATTGGCTGGGGAGCAGTATACAGTGATTGATGGGGGCGCTGTATACAGCAAGCTGGGGGAGCTGTTGTATACAGTGAGTGCGGGGGAGCTGTACACATTGTTGCTGGGGGCTTTGTAAAAATAGTGCATTACTGGGAGGGTTGTATATAGTATGCGGGGAGTTGTGTTATATAGTGGATTGCTGTTCCTGTCTGGGACTTTCCTCAAGGGTGCCCCCTCCATATTTGCCCCAGGGGCCCCCACCAACCTTGATCCGTCCCGCCCATGTATGTATCTGGTCGTAGTGGTGGTCCAAATGGATTGGCGCACTCAGAGGTTTTTTATTGAAGGTCTAGCTAAGAAAGGTTACGGAGGGAGCAAAAGGAGATGAGGGGAATATGCAAGAAGGACCGAGATCCAGGTGGCTCGGGGTTAAAACGAGCACGGCAACGGGCGAGAGGAGAGATGGCGGGCCACACAGCAAGGGACAACGGTCGAAGAGGGGCGGCGCGCCGGCCGGGCCCGGACACGCGGGGACAACGAGAAGACAGAGACTGGAGATAGTGACAGACAGTGACAAGGATTAAGGAGGGCACATAAAAAAATCAAGGTTTAGTCCGACTTAGTCGACTATGTAGTAAGGGGGGCGTATGATAATTTGCATTATCAGAAAAATTGGCGGTTGTATGGAATTAGGTACAGTGGCTCACTGGCACACCTTAATTTTGGGTGATATGGGGTGTACCGTGTTTATCTGTGGGTTAAATTCTGGGTGACGGGTCTTTAAAGAGATTTCAAGAGTTCAGTAACGTCCAGAATCTATGAAGGAATTAATTTTATTGTAAATTAGGTAATGAAGCAAGAAATCATAAATTACTGCAAGAGATATAAAGATGGAAGTTATATGGTGGAAATGTGGGGAGTGGATAGTAGAGTTAAAAGAACATATTAGGTACTAACTTGCAAGCCAAATGTCTAGGGATTGTGGCAAGAAGACAGATTTCTTTTTATTACAGAGATCCATTGATCTTGCAGAAAACTACAGAACTGAACTTAATAACAGATATGAAAAAATAAAAGGATAAATCATGTGCAAACTTTATATGTTTCTATGTTTTCTGTTAAATGAGTGGTTAGAAGGTAGAAAATAATACGATGTTCACAAACAGGCAGTCCCTGATCACTTACAGAAATGTTACCATCAGAATCCATCATGTTAAACCAAATGTAGTTGAATTACAGATCAGTCACAGTGACTGTGGTAATTTCTGCTATTGGTGGTATCTTTCAGATTGGCAATTCCTTTCTAAAATCAAATTTGGTTAATGGAGCGAAGGGCTCGGATAGTGTTAAAAGGCTGAAACAATAGAATAGTTGTTTAACACTGGACACGGCAGATGTCGGTAAGTGGTAACCATCATTTCAAAAACTTTGTATGTTGTAGGGCAGGTAATTTTAAGCTCTGTTGCAAGTGGATTAGTTAACCGAATTACTCCTTCCTCTTGATTTCTGCAGACTCCCCCCAGATGAGTATACTCTCATTGTATGTTACTATGGACATTCCGCTTTATAAAAGAAGTGAGGGAGCAGACCGCCTCATTCCCTATCCCTCACACAGCGGATCACCTCATGGCTCAGTGCTGCAGCAACTATGTGTCACTGCACCAGCCATGGTCAAGTGCATGGAAGAATCCCTAACTAATGTGTGACCAAAAACCAACCGAACTTATCTCTCCTCAGCTTCCCCTACACTTGGCGATAAGCAAATAATCCTACCGACAGAAACTGCAGCCCCCTCCCCACATCCACTCACACTCCATAGGAAGTGGCAGGCGACACTCCACAAGACTGAAAGCTGTGTCCTTATGTGCTGTGCCCTCATGTTGCTGTGATGGAGTTTTACTAGGACGACAATCGATATGATATAATGATAGATACATAGGAGATAGATAGATAGAGATAGATAAATAGAGATGATAGTTATTCGATGATACATAGATATGAGATAGAAGATAGAGATAATAGCTCTGGTGCACTGGTCAGCAGCGCGGCTTGTGATGAGGGTATGCGAGAGGCAGGCTCCGCCCCTCCATCTTGAGATTGTAGTTTTTTGAGAGCTGGAAAAACCCTGGTGCTAGGGCATAAAAGGTCTAACTGAGGACCGGAGGCAAAATATTTTGAGGAAAATGATTCCCGGGACCACCTTGGAGCAGATTATGTATTGTTTTTTTTGGTTCAGGAAGACGTTACACTTGAAGCCTTTCTTGCTTTCTTCCAAAATATTAAAAACGCTAGAGCAGGGGCAGCATTTGAGTTATTACCTTGATAACTTTACTAACCATACTGTACAAGGATTTTTTGAAGATGTTGGAATAAAAGAAAGTTTTTAATAGATACCTGCCCGGTCCATTGTTGGATATCAATTCCTATGTATTGATTACGCAATTCTTCTGGTGTTTCAAGCATGGATGGGAGCAGGGCGTTTACATGGCGAGAATGCATCGTTTCAGTACCACTGTTCTTAGAGTTGCAGGAGTCGTCCATGCTGCAAGCTTCTGGGTATCTCATGCTTTGATTCTGATCTTAGATTCATATAATCTGTTATTTACGGGAACCAAACTTGAGGGAGTAAAACTAACAAGGTCAAAGAAACAGATAATATGCACAACAAGATACCACAACATCCAAGGAATTACACTCCCAAAAAATTCAAAAACAAAGGCCCATGCACATTTGTTGCAATCTACAAATGTCGTTAAAAAATACAATAATCATAAAAGATCCTAGTCCGCTCAATATTTTGTCATAAAATACAGCCATACTATATATACCAAAAAACTTAAAGGGGATTTTGGGAATATGAGGTTCTAAACCCATAATGCTAGAAATAAATGAATATAACAAAACTCAATGTTATTAATCACAGAATGGAGGCTTTAAAAAGCATATGATTTTCGATTCACAACCATTTTATGGCCTTTCTAAAGTGGGCGGAGTTACACAAGATGACCGCCACTTGTACACGAATGTCCCATGATCATTAGTTCTCAGCCCCTCCCTCTTCTGATCTGTTTTTTCCCCAGTGATGATTGTAACAGACTGTTTCCTACTGGGTTACCATCGTAATGATGTGTAACGCCATCAGTACACATTGCAGCACTGAGACCTCTCAGCACAACACTGGCCATACTGGATGCACGCGACAACCTACTTACATCCAAAATAGTGTGATCACATGACTTGTCCAGGCAGGTTTGCAGGGACTTGTTGTGTGGGACCAAGGTGCACAGAGAAAATCAACAGGAGCTGATTTAACGGGCCAGTAGCCTAAATTATTCATACATTGTATGTCAGAAGCATTTTTCTGCTAAGGAGAGCAAAAATTTAAACACAACAACTAATACATATTAGCTTATATTTTAAGGACCCTATTGTATATGAATTATGCCTGATCCCAATACCCTTTTAAACTTTTTAATAATGCACAACTACACGCATAATTTTGCAGTAGTAGTAGTAAACTGAAAAAATTTACATGAAAATTCTACATTTCACTTAAAATCCAGACAACTTATATGTAAAGAAAAATGTACCTTCGTATATTCTCTGCTAAGAAACCTTTCCTGTATTAAAGAGGTGTTCCTATGTAATGCTTTGCTCCTGAGATGAGAGGGGGATGTAGCTGCCATATGAAATCTGCAGAATTGTGGGAACTCCCAAGCTTATGGAAAAAAAGTTAACTTCTCGCTACAGTGAGGAACCTGGCCGTAACCCCCCAGGCTTGTTTAAAGTTGTGGCGAACTCACCCTGCCGCAGCAGATATACATCCTGGCAAGGACAAACAGCTATCAGGAAGATAAAGAACAGTCCGGAGAGGACCTAAAGGTGACGGGAGGAAAGGAAAACTTACTTTTATCTGGCAGCTGCTGGATTAGTGGAGCGAACAGTAAGAGGAATTGGCTATTGACCAGTGTTAACACTGGTACACAGAAAAACCAACACAAGTCTTAGACAGGGACGAGGGATCACACTTGGATATATTGACAGTGAGAGAACACCACAGATACAGCCAGACAGCACAGTGCAGTATGAAAACGGGTCCAAGAAAAAAGATGGCACAGTACAAGAATCGGATTGAAATAGAAATAGTCAGTAATGGTCTCACATACACAGAATAGCAAACAAAACCAGTGATACAGAGAAGACTGGAATAACCAGTACCTCTCTGAAAGGACCTGGGGCAGAATATTAAGGACAGAGTTCAGTAGTAATGGACCATATCTCAAAGTAAGCTGGTTCTTTCAGCTGGTCGTCACTCAAACCGAAGATGAAGCTGCAGACAAAATTCAGAACCACACAGCTTTCCCAAAAAATATCAGAAGCAACTGTCAATAACAGGCAGCTCTGAACCTGAGCTGATTCAGAACAAATTTGCAAATTCTGACATCTACACCTGTTGACTGTAAAAAAACTACTGAGGGAGTTACAGAAACAGGTAGAATAGTTGGACTATCTGCAAATACTAAATAGAAATAGATCACAATTCTAACACAAGTGATAGGTGGGATTATAAGTAAGCTCTAACAACTGTGTGTGCAAATAGTAGGATATATCATTAAGACTGTATTGCGAGGTTGTTTCACAGGTCAGCCCTCTAACCGGCAGGACCAGGACAAGTAATCTCCGTATTTTAAATGGACCAATCACCTAGATGTGATGACAAATACTGATCATTACAGTTAAAATGTTGTTATGGCGTTAAAGGAAGGCCAAAGATCAGTTCTCATAAAAGCCTCACAGAAGCTATCTCAGGCCTGTTCAAACAGCACCCTAGTAAATAAAGGGCTCCCCACCAATTGATTGTGTAATGTAAGCATATATGGTGATATAATTAAAAAATATCATAATTGCTCCGCAAACATAAGATAATGCCTCCCCCATGAATTATTATAATATATTGTCAGATACTAGTAGAATCTTCAGAAGCTAAATTGAAAGTGTAGATAAACTCTGTGCCTCAAGATTGAAGCACCATTCGGGTTTCGGGCGCCAGTGACAGGCCATTACAGGCTACGGCCGGTGGAAAGCGGGGGCTGGGGGGGGTGGAGGCCCAGTACTTAGCGGGTCGGCTGTAGTTATGCCCGGCTAATAAAGGCTGCATGGCTACCCAAATTGGAAATCTTCAGTTATTTTAAAAAACTATCTGCAAGACTATGAAGTGAAGTGCTCTACTAAACACAAACATAAGCCCCGACGTGTGTTTATAAGAGTGAAGGTGTAAAAAGTGATTTCACTCTTAAGCAGAGGGAAGGTCATAACATTCCCAGTAGCACACATTGCCTGAGAAATATGAACAATGTGCTCCTGCTTTTTAGCCAGCATAACAGTACATGAAAGCATTATTAATAAAGCGGGGACGGAACCTTGTGGCCAAAGCATTCTACAAACTGTTGTCTCTAGCGGGATGTGACATTATAAGACAAGTCCAAAAGCCACCATACAGTCTTGGCATCTCGAGGAGGTGGTACTCATTTCCCCAAACATTTAACAACGGTCACTCGTGTGATCCTCGTCAGGGTACATAGGGGAAAGATTATCTGTTGTTATAAGCCAATCTTTCATGAAACTGGCCTGCTTCTGTGAAGCATCCTTCATACCACTGGAGTCAGCTCTTTTGCGTCTTCTCCTACAGATAATAAGAGGCTGCGCTCTATCGCAAGACCAACTGTTGACAGCAGGAATTGTGTGTTCTTACTGATATCAGATGGCCGTAACAGGGTTGTCCTGATTGCATTCAAATCAATATGCATTACATAGCAGTCACTAACATTATGTTGTTACATGCTTTAGTATAAAAATGATGAAAAGAAATTGGATTTTTGTTTTTTTATGCACATGGTGCACACTGTATTTTTTCAAACTTAAATACACATAGCGCATGTTTTATATTGGCAACTATTGGCTCATTCCATTGAACATCACTGACCAGTATTAACTGGAAAAAGTGGTTGCGTATATCTCCAGTCATGTGTCCCATAGAACACTTTTAATCCCAATTGAGTGCATGATTAAGACATCAAACCATTTTTTTTGAGAGAGCCCTTGAAGGGTACAGTATGCTTCTTGCAAGCAATGAGGAAACTCATGATGCAAAACCTTTAAGGTAAGTGTATCAGCTTAATAAATTGTGGGGTAGCATTAATGACATACTTTTACAAGTTTAAATTTTTGCCCTTATAAACTCAGGGCCTCTCTTCACGTTGGCATTGTTTCTCAAATCGTGGTTAGTTGACTTCCAAAGATTGCCTCACTGAGCCATTGATTTCTATAGGTGTTTCTCCCGTAGGGATATTGCACCTATTAATTAAATCCTCTTCCTGACATTGACGTAAATAGTAATGCCATCGCGGGGGAGGTGCGTTCCCGTAAAATGCAGTAAATATACTTCAGCTCTGGCACCAGCGCTGAACGGAGCCCGACGCCAGAAGCTGAGGTGGTCAGCTATATATTATAGCCGAAACCTGCATCTAACACCCGCGATCGGAGATTTCTCTCCGATCGCGGGTGTTAACCCCGGGGCATTTGAGAAGAATCGGACCCCCCGTGGAGCTTACAGGCAGGACTGCCCATGGCCCGGGATTGGAGCGACTCATCTTGTGGGCCGGGTCCATGCCTTCTAGCCAGACCCGGCTGTAACACACGGAGCATGGAGATGCGCCAATCCGTACGTACACTAACTCAGAAACCATTCTTGGACCCTCCGGTGAACGCCTTTAAAAACAAAACCAAAAAAAAAAAACACGCCAAAAAGACATTTTATAAAATATCATGTACATTTTTACCAAAAAATGTCTAAAAGGACGAAAAAATGATGTGCCACAAAAGATGGTACCGCTGATGAAAAGAACAACTCAACACTTAAAAAATAGCTCTGTCAACCAAAAAAAGATTTAAAGTTACGTCTCCGAAAAAGATGGCATGACAAAACACAAATGAGATTTCTCTATATTAGTTTTTATCAGTACAATTTGTAAAAAATAAAATGAAAAATTATATAAATGAAGGGATCACCTTAATCGTAGTTGACCGATAGATTAAGATTAATATAGTTCTTTTTAGTGACGAGGTCGACCCCAAAAAAATACAAAAAAGAAAGTAAACCAAAATCGACATTTTCTTTTTCACTATAACTCAGAGTTAACATAAATTCATCAATAAGCTAATGACACACTAAAAATGACAGTTATTTGTAAAGTGGCATCTCAGTCGCAGAAAAATAAGCCTTATATGGCCAAATTTCTTAAATACATAAAAGATTGTATAGCCAGAAAAAGTGGAACAATGCATAATCTGCTCTGAGTGGCGCAGCTTCCCTTTGATGCCCGGCGTGTGACAATAACAGCAGGTTACCCACCACCATTTGGGGTATTGTTATAGGCGGAGGGATTGGGGTTCAAATTTTTGTGGAACGTTGGGTAGTATCCCACTGAGAATAGAATTTGTACATTTTGAAAAACACATAATCAGGGCAAAAAAAATTTACTTTCAAAATTGCATCCGCATTTTGTTTTTTAACCCCGTAAAACAATTAAAGGTAACAAACTTCATTAAAAGTTGTTTCACGTCGTTGAGGGCGAGTTTCACTATAATGGGGTAATTATGGGGTTTTACTTTTATTTAGGCTCTCATCAAAAGTGAGTTGATGAAACCTGAAGCAGGTCCTCCCAATAGCAGGATTTTGCGTTATGAAAATGTGAAAAAATCGCCCCCCTAACGTTCAAAGGCCACTAAAATCTACAAAAATAAGAGTAGCATAAAAAAACCGAGTCCACATAAATTAGACAGTAGTGAATGTTGTTATTTATTGTTTTTTTGCGGTTATGATCTCATGTATGGAAAAAAGAGAACATTTTGAAGTAGTTCGAAAATCAATTTTTCCAAATTTTCACAAATATCTGATTCTTTTCTCATAAATAAATTTGAAAAAACATACACCAAAAATTTGTCAACTAACATGAAGTACAAAGGTCACGAGGGGAAAACATTTAAAATCACTTGTATATGTAAAGCGTTCCGAAGTATAACACTTGTTAGTGCACAGGGCAGATTTGAAAAAATGGGCCGTTTGTCAGAAAGGACAGGTCAAGGGAGATTGTTGACGCCATGCACTGCCAGCTTCTTGAAGCTGACCGACAGCTTTGCCACCATCGATCGCGGGGTCACCAGTAAATCTGATTGCTGCAGTATACGCAAAGACTAATGGCTATGCCGAGAGGGCTTAGCCCGCGAAAACCCTCTCAAGTACCGCACCGAGCCAGCCATACTATTCATGCGCGCGCGGGAAAGGGTTTGGTTAGTTAAGGGGTATCCATTCAGCCCAAAGAAAATTCATTTTGTATTGCTTGGATATGAATAGTATGCAATTTTAAACATGCATCTATATCAATTCTAACAGTTAAGATATTCGCTTGCTGCCCATTCTATAGATCGGCTTGATTGTTTATTTCCATGGACAGAAATTCTGACATTGAGTCAACACAGGGTTCAGCTCTGGGATTAACACTCTGTGATTGTAAAAGCGTTTGCATCAGTGTGACCATGGTCAGATTCTATCCACTGTGGTAAACATTAGAAGCTTTTTATAGCAAGACAACACGAGGAATCGTGCAAATCGCGAAGGGTATTGATAAATAAACTATATTTGAAAAAATTCATAACTTTCAGACACAAACAATAAACAATTTGCTGAAGAAATGAGAATTTACCCACTAAGTATGTTTTTTTTTTTTGTAATCTGACACTTTTAACGGTTAAAACTTGTGAAAACTTTAATTACCAAAGGATTTTGAGATGGACTTGTACTCGTGTTAATGGTAAATTTGGATTGTTGATAAGTTTTGTTATACAGCTGACACCACGCTCTTAACACAGAGATCAGTGCCGGGGCCTCCGATGGCAAGTGTTAAACTCCTTACGAGAACAGTTTAATAGGTTACCCGTGTTTGATGAAAGAGGGTTGTTCCTGCGGGAAGTTGGTGTTATCATGTGTGCTGCCATCTATCAAACAGACGGACAAAACAAATTGCAGACTGATTGATAGGTTAGTTTGGATTTTGGCAGCCATTTGAGTAAGAAAGGTTTCGTGATTTTTCGCCTAATATGGAAAAAGCCGCAGTATCGTTTGGTAATTCGCTTTTTGTTTTTGGATTGGGAAAAAATCGATGGAGGGATGAAAGAAAAGTTGGATGCTGTTTATGGGGACACTTCGCATCTATGACCAAGTTAGATATTGGTTCAACGATATTAATGGACAATACTACAGTGAGTGTATTGGAATTGCGGTCGACAAAAAATTGAAGGAGAAACGGCAGACTTTGGCCGAAAAAGAAAGAAGGTGCTGTTTCAACACGATAACGCAAAATCTCAGCACATTAACTACGGAGTGGCGCGTTCAACTGCATAAAATTGCGTTATGAATTGTAATGAAATAAAAAAGAAGTGTTACTGGACGCACGCTAATGTGGGGAAAAAACGCAAAACACTTTTTTTCCAAAACAACAAGGTGCTTTTTCATACGTGAGGGAGTTTTTTTGTTTGTTAGTTTACCTAATGGGGTAATTACAAGTATTGCTATTACTCAGGCTTATCAGGTACTTCTAATTACAGGTTTTGGTGGTGTGAATAATGGCATCCAAATTCCGAGCTCACAACATAGTAAAAATATGTGGGAATCTTAAAAAACCATGCCAAACATAAAGCAGACAGTTAGGAAATGTAAGTATGAATTGATTTGATTCGTGACATCTGCATCAAAAAAGTAGAGAATCTAGAATTTGAAAATAAAGAATTTTTCCAAAATTTTTCCAAATTATTTATTTTTACTAATCACACTAAATAAATAACTCTAAACATCAAAAGATTATCACCAACTTTTAAACTAATTTGAAGTACAATGTGTCATTTTAGAAAACAATTTCAAATCCCCTGGATTATCTTATAGCGTTCAGAGCTATAACCACTTAGTGCCAAGGGGCCGATTCAGATTTGACAGATGTGAAAACTGGGGGCGCGTCCTTTAAAGGCCAAAAGAGGGTCCCAAGAGGTTAAGGAAATTTAAGTAGAAGTTTTTGAGGTCTTTTTTGTTGAAATAAGAAATTCTTAAAAGGTACCTCAAACTTGTTAGTAAACAGCTTAGGACGATTGTTAATCCTGAGAGTTTCAGGGTGGTAATAAAATAAAATGTAGTTAAATTTATAGGGGTAATTTACATTACAAATTCTCAAAAAAACAAAAAGGACAATCCATGGTAAGATATCTGTGGATCCACATGTGGATGTCACTTATTGTATGGATGCAAAGCGAGGCAACGAGGGAAGTAGGGCCAGTCAGTTAGCCAGTTTTGCCCTACATGTACAAGTAATTGTAGTTGGTCCGAAGGGGAGTCTCTTATGAGCTTTCAACTAATGTTTTTCCATATAGCATGTAGTGTTCTATTTTGGCGAAATTAGATTTTTCAGTAAGTAAAGTAATAATAGTTTTGGCTATGCCTTAAAAAATTTATTCACTTTATTTGTGGCGGGAGTAGAATAAAACAATAGATTTTTTAACTTTTTGGTATGTATTATACACGAAATAATAATAATAATTCCTTTATATTATTAGCGCACACAGATATGCAGCGCTACACAGGGTTTGCCAGATCAGTCTAAATGCAGAAACTAAGAAAAATGTTAACTTTTGTTGTGTCGTTCACTGAGATTATAGCAATGCCATATTTCCATATTTTTCGTAGTTTAATATTTGTTTAAAATAAAACTTAAGGGGGAAAAAAAATATCATCATTTCATATCACAGTTCAAGAGGCATAAGGGGCTAGTTTTTTATTAAAAAAACATTGTCGGTGACGGATGTTGCTTTGGTGATATGTCTTTCATCAATACCATTTTGAGCTAATACATTTTTTTTTTTATCATTTTTCATTGCATTTATAAGGGAAGGATTTTTTATTGTTTGTACATTTTTGTTTAACCCATTCATTGTACAGGTTCTAAAAATTAGTCGTTAGTATGGGTATACCATACACCAACATACATAGATGTGTTAGGTGTTTGTGAGGTTTTCCCATTTTTAAAGTATATATTCATTATACTGTATCGGGGCTTTTTTTAATGATTCATATGTTGATTTTTTTATTAGATCTGGGAAGGATCTAGGAGCTCGGGAGTCCAGTGGCAAATATGTAAAGCTGCAGTGGGAGCGGAAAAACAGTCTACATGGTTGCAGCCAGTGGTGATGGGGAATACACGTAGGCACACTTAGGATGGCAAAAGGTGGCAAGAGGACCGTGCACATTTAGGATATTCTGATTGTAACCAAAAACATGGTGCCACCATTTCTGGTACGAAGAGGGAAGAGAGGAGGAGAAGGTGATGAAAAGGTAGGTAGGTAGGTTTTGTTTTTTTTTGGATTGTACTGAAGCCAAGAGCTTAAAAATATAATAAACAGTTTTTCACGCGTTAAAACCCAGGTAACAGAAAGAGTGCCCCAAATTTGAAATTATGGCACTTTTAGCCATTGTGAAAAAATAAAAAAATAATATAAGAAAAAAAAGGTGATCAAAAGGTTCATACATAGTATTTAAATGATAGCATTGAAGGTGCTTATTAGTGAGGGGAGGCTGATGCTGGGACATGTTATTAGTGAGGGGAGGCTGCTGCTGGGACATGTTATTAGTGAAGGGAGTTCGCTGCTGGGACATGTTATTAGTGAGGGGAGGTCACTGCTGGACATGTTATTAGTGAGGGGAGGCTGCTGCTGGACATGTTATTAGTGAGGGGAGGCTGCTGCTCGACATGTTATAAGTGAGGGGCGGCCACTGCTGGGGAGGCTGCTGCTCGACATGTTATAAGTGAGGGGCGGCCACTGCTGGACATGTTATTAGTAAGGGGAGACCGCTGCTGGACATGTTATTAGTGAGGGGAGGTCACTGCTGGGACATGTTATTAGTGAGGGGCGGCTGCTGTGACATGTTATTTTGTGTGGAAAAAAAAACTGATTTAACGCTTTAATGACCATGCCCTTTTCTTTTCCTTTTTCACTCAAGTTTTTTTATTTTCCCATGTACAGAGCTGTGTGAGGGCTTTTTATTTGCATAACAAGTTGCCCATTATAGTGACATTATAGAGTGGTATTAACCCCTTCCCGCCGCGGCCCTTTTTCGATTTTGCTTTTTCATTTTTCACTCCCCACATTCAAAAATCTGTAACTTTTTCATTTTTCCATGTACAGAGCTGTGTGGTGGCTTATTTTCTGTGTAACAAATTACACTTCAAAATGGTGGTATTTAATATTTCATGCCGTGTACCGAGAAGCGGGAAAAAAATTCCAAATTCAGTGAAATTGGTAAAAAAACGCATTTGTGCCGTATTCTTGTGGGCTTGGATTTTACGGATTTCACTGTGCACCCCAAAATGACATGTCTACTTTATTCTTTGGGTCGGTACGATTACGGGGATACCAAAGTTGTATAGGTTTTATAATGTTTTCATACATTTAAAAAAATTAAAACCTCCTGTACAAAATTTTTTGGGGGATTTTGCCATCTTCTTGGGCTAATAACTTTTTCATACTTTGGTGTATGGAGCTGTAGATGGTGTCGTTTTTTGCGGATTTTGATGACGTTTACAATGTTATCATTTTTAGGACTGTACGACCTTTTGATCACTTTTTATAGAATTAAAAAAAAATTTTAAATGGCAAAAAAGTGCCATTTTCGACTTTGGTTCCCCGCGCCTTGGCCGACCTAGATCGTCGGAGCGGGCATGTGGAGCCTGGGGAGAGATGGGAACATGGCTTGACCACTCTTGCAAGCCTTTAACGTTGGTTAACACCCAGTTATCTCGAGATTACCAAGCATCTACTTCAAAAAAGTCGAGGCCATTAAGTGGCGTACAATTAGTTGGCACGTCCTGACGTCGTGCCCTATATTTTCTTCCATTCCCATAAAAAGCCCTTGTATATTTGGCCAAACATCTGGAGGAGTTTAGCACTTATTCTCCAGAACTAAGGGAGTATACTTCTGATGACAAACAGAATTTCTCTTGAACAACTTTTTATGTTATAATTCCCAGTATTATTTGACAAGTGGAGGAGGGGGCTCCTATGACGAAGTTCTCCTCCCCTCCCTTGCTTATATCTACATGAAGACATGCGGAAAAACATAACATTTTTTTGGGATAGGAAGCACCAGTCGTCTATATGGTGGTTTGGACGCTATATAGACGACCTGTTGTGGGTTGGAATGATACACCCCGGAATTTGAGAATTTTGTTTCTTTTTTGAATTCAAATGACATGAATTTAGTCATGCACAACTCAGTTTTGGGGGCACATATAGACTTCCTGGAGTACCATAAAAGGACAGGGAGAGTACAGTCATAGTTCCCCTTCGTAAACAGGTAATCAATAGGCAAACATATTTTTGCTTCCCAACGTCGTGTCATCCGAGACACGTGTGACAACATTCCCTTTCGGAGAAATAACCCGTATCCGTAGAAAACAGTTCCTACAGATTATATTCAACCAAATCTGATAGATGGGAACAGAGACTGTAGGGACAGGGGGTATAAGACACAAAATCTTGTCCTCGCTAAAACAGATCAGCAAACAAAGAGAGTCCACCCTTTTGAGGATAAACAGCATAAACAACACACAAGGGAAGGAAAAACAATCCCAACGTTTATTCACTCACCTATGCAATCATGTCCACCAAGTCAAAAAAAGTGGTTGCCCAAATACCTGCCCATTTGGAACAGGATAATGATTAAAGATTGTTTGCTTGAACGGGAGTAAGTTTATTGCAAGAAAAGCACCAACTATTGGTCCATGGTGTCCATCCCGAGTCTTTTATCTATAATGAAAAAAACAAACAAGTCTCCTGGCTGCCTCACTGTGGGGAACCACTAAATGTGGTCATACACGTTTTTCTAACATGCGGTTTCATCTTACAGTAAGAACACTTCACATCATGCACGACAATACAATTATGAGATCCAATACAGTTATTAACTAGTAACACCTCTATGTTGTGTATCTATTATATGTAATCTCCTGTTAACAAGCAATATGGTAGGATGCCACAACAAATCCAACTCAAAGTAAAATCAGAAAACACCTTTCAGATTCGGAAATGTTAACCTACACTAATTATCTGCAGCCTCCAACACTTTTCGGAAACTCATCAGGGGGACACGAGCCATTTAAGTGGATGGGATAGAAAACAGTGAAAAACCTACTAGGTGGGGTGCACTAAAAAGAAACTAATGAATAGGGAAACCTATTGGATGTTTGTGCTAAAAAAACCACAACCTCATGGATTGAATTAAGACAAGTATCTAATCCATGTTATTGAGGGTCTTCTTAATATGACCTTAGAAGTTTTTGATATACAAGTGTTCATGATATAAGATCTCGCTGCATTCCTAAACCGTACCACCCAAGTGATCATTATGGTTGTACATTATGCTTTCCTAGATATGAAATACCGCACTATATTAATTGGCTTCATAAGCTATAAATAGATTACAGGCCCTTACAGCCTCTCTCTTAGAGAGTCCAAAGCAATATCATTTAAATTCATGCTCTCTTGGAGATCCAAAAAATAGTCTAAACTCAATGTTAGAAAAGCCTTTCTTCGTGCTTCATCCCTAGCTAAAACTTTCCTCATAGATATACATGACTGGCAGTACATGTTGGGGTTGAAATAATAAATTGATATTTGTTACACAACTATTCGACCATACCTGTATTGTTAAGAGTCCTTTTCAATTATCTCTGTCAGGCTGTTTTTAGCGCAATGTGATATGCTTTTATTTCACCGCGTTTTTGTTCTTACTCTGTTGGGTGTGGGGGCTTGTCCCGTTCAGGTGTGACGTCCAGTGACACGGCTGGTCTGTCACGTGCTCGGACACGTGTGTTGATGTGCACACGCCATTTGAGGAAAGCGCGGAGCTTAAATGGACTGTAAGAATTCCATCTGCTGTTTTGTACCATGACTAAGACTCATCTGAGCGAAACGCGTGGGGATTTACCCTGTGTTTTCCATTTGGTGTTTGGACTCTGCCACCACTTATGCTTAAAGAGGTACGAATAAGAAATTACTATTTTTACTGCTACGTTTTCTAAGCGCGTGGTCTTTCTACAAATGTACTACAATACTACTGTATACTACAGTGTGAATCCGGCACACCATTATAGATCCTGCAGAATGATCAAAAACTCTGAATTTCAACCACTCTCATCTCTAGAAGAATACATACAATCCTTCTTTTTTCTAGATTAATAGTGTAATGGTAAATGTAGGTGTGTAGAATTGTTGAACTATATTATAATTGGCATCTTTTGAAGTGTTCCAGGCAGCTTTATGACATCCCGGAGTTTTACCAGTCTATAATCTCTGACCTGAACTGGTCTGTACAGACCTCAAGAGACGCCCGGACTGGCTTGCCGGGTACCGGGGATTTCTCTGGTGGGCCCCGACACCTGTTCATTCTGCTCCTGTCCTACCCTGCTGTGGATGGTTGGTTCCCTTGAAGATCGCACACACTTTCCCCAGCACTTGTATGCTCAGCTGCGGATTTCCCCCCTGCTCCTCCCTCCCAGGCCATCCTCCCCTCCCAGACTCCTGCGCCTCTCCTCCCCTCCCTGCTCCTCCCCCCTCAGGCTCCTGCGAACAGGAAGTGATAGAGATCCGGACAGACTGGTGGAAGGGAGGTGAAGCAGTGACTATGTAATGACGTGCTGGCTGCTGCTTGCTGCGTGCGATTCTCTCCCATCAGTTACTGTCCTGTAAGTGTAGTATATTTATGTAAAATGTAATACAGTTGATGTACTGTAATGATTCATGACTACACTGTGTGTACATAAGTGTATTGTGTGCTGTACTATGTATACTATGCATGTTAATGTAAGTAGTAGTGGTATCTCATGTGTTCAGGTCTGTATTGTGTGTTCAGATCTGTATACATGTTTATATAGTGTATACTGTAAGTGTATTGTTGGTGCTCTACTAAGTATAATATGCATGTTAATGTTATAAAGGCTATGTTTGCACGTATTCATGTTCATTGCGTGGTACTGTAAACATTTGTATGATGGTGTACTTCAGGTGTACTGCGTGTAAAATAGACTATGACAGTGATGGCGAACCTTTTAGCGACCACAAGTGCCCAAATACTACAACCCCAACCCTCATTTATCACGAGAGGCCCAACCAAAAATTTAAAGCTGTAACTTATTGCCGTCCTGTTCAACATGTTCACTCATACTGGCTCCCTGAGGACACCAAACAGTGGAAAGAAGGGGGAGAAATTTGCATCATTAGCTTCTTCCATGTCCCCCTCTGTACAAGAGAATCATGGGGCCTAGCAGGAGGTCCTCCAAAGATAATTAGGCCTGTCTCACATTCTCCCTCTTTCACATTCCCAAGACACTTTAAAAATATCACTGAAAGCAGCATCTTTGCTTCCAGTTGCTTGGACTCAGGAAAAATTCTTTAAGTCCTGTCTGTTTGCTGGGGGTGATGGCCGGGTTGTGCCCACAGAAAAGGCTCGGAGTGCCGCCTCTGGCACCTGTGCCATAAGTTCCCACCACTTGGACTATGATATGTTATACATATGCTATATGTAGAATATGGGGCACTACTTACCCTCCATGCACGTTTCCCGAGGTGCTTCCCCCCCCCCGATGAGATGCACATGCTGCCGCCGGTCGGCTAAGTTGTGCGCCCACATTTCCTGCTTGTGTCGCTTCCCCGCTCAGGTCCCCGGAGTTCACCTTCTTCTCCTGGTGCTGGAAGTGCATTGTCTTGTATAATGTGCTGTGCGGGGGTCCACTAAAATCGTCGTTCGATATCCTGCATGTGTGCTTCCCCCGCCTCAGGTCTCAGGAGTTCTTCTTCTTCTCTCCGGTGCTGTAAGTGCATTTACCGTGTATATTGTCTGGCGGGAGTCACTAAGATGTGCTTGATATCCTGCATGTGTCGCTTCCCTGCTCAGTTCCCCGGGGTTCACTTTCTGGCTTGCGACACAGTTATAATCTGTTAATCTCTGCGCTTAGTCCTGACAATCGGTAGGATCGTCCAAATGGCCGCCCCCTGATTTCTGTGGAATGAAAGCCAACGCAGCTGCGCCAAAACCTGAATCGTGATCGCCAAAAAAGCCCTTGCTAAATGTGTGCAAAACGGAAATCGTCGGAATATCCCAACGATAGTGCGGTGCTGCGGACCCTTAGTAATAAGCCCCATAGTGTCGGTGGGTAAATATCATTCTAGAGTAAAAGGGGCCCACAGGGTCCATGATTATAGAGTTCACGGGCAGAGGCATGTTTGTGTTGTCTCAGCCCATGCACACTGTGTGACATTATACTGTATGCACGGGATAGCGCACAGACATGTCTATCACCCCCGCTACTGCATGGACGCCCGTGGAAACTGCCAATGGACAATTTATTAGTTGAGTGGTGGCCATGCTGGAACATGGTATTAATGATGGAAGCCGCTACTAGGATATGTTATAGTGAGGGAGGCTGCTGCTGGACATGTTATTAGTGAGGGGAGGCGATGTGGATGTTATTAGGTGAGGCTGCTCGGACATGTTATTAGTGAGGGGGCTGCTGCTGGGACATGTTATAGTGAGGGACTGTCGTCTGCTGGGACATGTTTTAGTTAGGAGAGGCCGCTGCTGGGACATGTTATTAGTGAGGGAGGCTGCTGCTGCTGGACATGTTATTAGTGAGGGGAGGCTGATGCTGGGACATGTTATTAGTGAGGGGAGCTGCTGGGACTGTATTAGTGGGGAGGCTGCTGCTGGGACATGTTATTAGTGAAGGGAGTTCGCTGCTGGACATGTTATTAGTGAAGGGTTTCCTGCTGGGACATTTTATTAGTGAGGGGAGGGTCACTGCTGGACATGTTTATTAGTGAGGGGAGCTGCTGCTGGGACATGTTATTAGTGGAGGGGGAGGCTGTCGCTCGACTGTTATAAGTGAGGGCGGCACTGCTCGACATGTTATTAGTAAGGGGAGACCCGCTGTGACATGTTTATTGGTGAGGGAGTTCGCTGTGGACATGTTATTAGTGAGAGAATGCAGTCACTGGTGGGACAGTTTTAGTGAGGGGAAGTCACTGCCTGGTACATGTATTAGTGTAGAGGGAGGCTGCTGTGGGAAATGTTATTCAGTGAGGGGAAAAAAGGTCACTGCTGGGACATGTTATTAGTGAGGGGCGGCTGCTGTGACATGTTATTTTGTGTGGAAAAAAAAACTGATTTAACGCTTTAATGACCATGCCCTTTTCTTTTCCTTTTTCACTCAAGTTTTTTTATTTTCCCATGTACAGAGCTGTGTGAGGGCTTTTTATTTGCATAACAAGTTGCCCATTATAGTGACATTATAGAGTGGTATTAACCCCTTCCCGCCGCGGCCCTTTTTCGATTTTGCTTTTTCATTTTTCAGTCCCCACATTCAAAAATCTGTAACTTTTTTATTTTTCCATGTACAGAGCTGTGTGATGGCTTATTTTCTGTGTAACAAATTACACTTCAAAATGGTGGTATTTAATATTTCATGCCGTGTACCGAGAAGCGGGAAAAAAATTCCAAATTCAGTGAAATTGGTAAAAAAACGCATTTGTGCCGTATTCTTGTGGGCTTGGATTTTACGGATTTCACTGTGCACCCCAAAATGACATGTCTACTTTATTCTTTGGGTCGGTACGATTACGGGGATACCAAAGTTGTATAGGTTTTATAATGTTTTCATACATTTAAAAAAATTAAAACCTCCTGTACAAAATTTTTTGGGGGATTTTGCCATCTTCTGGGGCTAATAACTTTTTCATACTTTGGTGTATGGAGCTGTAGATGGTGTCGTTTTTTGCGGATTTTGATGACGTTTACAATGTTATCATTTTTAGGACTGTACGACCTTTGATCACTTTTTATAGAATTTTAAAAAAAATTTTAAATGGCAAAAAAGTGCCATTTTCGACTTTGGGCGCGATTTTCCGTTACGGGGTTAAACGCAGTGAAAAACCGTTATCATATTTTGATAGATCGGGCATTTTCAGACACGGCAATACCTAATGTGTTTATGATTTTTACTGTTTATTTATATTTATATCAATTCTAGGGAAAGGGGGGTGATTTGAATTTTTAGGTTTTTTTATTATAATTTTTTTATTTTAACTTTTTTTTAATTTTAATTTTTACTATTTTTCAGACTCCCTAGGGTACTTTAACCCTAGGTTGTCTGATCGATCCTATCATATACTGCCATACTACAGTATGGCAGTATATGGGGATTTTACTACTCATACATTACCATGTGCTGACAGCACATGGTAATGAATGGGTTAACCCGAAGTAGCTTCGGGTCTTCGTGAGACCCGAAGGTACCATGGCGATGGGGAGCGACGATCCGAAGCTACCAAGGCGACGGGGAGCGACAATCCACTGAAAGATGGCGGCGCATGCCGGTAAGCCTTTGCTGCAATATGTAGCAAAGACTTACTGGCTATGGAGAGGGCTTGGCCCGCGAGCCCTCTCCATGTACCGGGACCCGACATGTGACGTCACATGTCGGTAAGGGGTTAAATATTCCTGCCGTATTCCAAATGTAGTGAAAATGGTGAAAAAATGCACTTGCATTTTGGCTTGGATTTTACCACTTTCACTGTGCGCCCCAAATGACATGTATACTTCTTTGGGTCGTTGCAATCACAGGGAGACCAAATATATAGAGGTTTTTATAATGTTTTCATACATACAAAAATTAAAACCTCCTGTACAAAAAAAAATTCTTTATTTTGGTGTCTTCTGGTGCTAATAGTTGTTATGATAGCTATATGTCATATTTGGAGGTTGCACTTGAATTGTGTTTTGAAATACATTGTGTGAACGCAGCCTTAGGCTACATGAACACTACTGTTGCCCGCCGTACCGTAGCACGCGCTGCTCACCCCCACCCCTTCTCCATGAAAAGATAGGACATGTCCTATCTTTTCATGGGGTGCGGAGCGGTACAGTGCCGCAGGTGTGCCCATTGCCATCTATGGGGGACGTATATCAACCGTATATATGTCGGCCGTATATACGTCCCCCATACGGCAGTGTGAATGTAGCCTTATATTGTACATGCATATTGACTTGTAACAGTAGGTGGGCCCCCAGTATCAACTTCACTGGTGGGCCCTATGCCCCCCAGTCCGACCCTATCAAGAGACACTTGGCCATCTCCATCCCCCTCCTGCATCACAACTTGGAAACAAAAGGTAGCAAAAGAAGGAATTGTTTTCCATATAACACCTTGGAAAACGTATTTGCATACTTCCCAGAACTTGGAAACAAAGAAACTGTTTAAATATTTGTGGATTCTCCCCCTCATTAACACTTTCTCCAGTCCTGAAAGAGGATGCTGACTAATTGATCAATCCTCCTAGCTGCGCTCCCTTGTCCGACAAGCCGGCTACTGCGCATGCGCAGTAGCTCCGGACTCGGAACTGTGCGGGCATGCGTTCTGCGCATGCGCAGAATGCCAGCATGTCGGACGAGAGTGCGCAGCTACGAAGAGCTGCGCGCCGCACACAACAAGGTAGGAGGAGTACCGTGGCTACTGGGGTGTGGAGTAGCCGCGCCTTGTAGCCTCGTGCCCGGCTACTCCACGCCTCAGTAGTCGCATAACAAAATTTACATATTAGTTGAATAAAGTTTACCAAAAGTTAGCTGGGACGTGAGGATTAGCTCTAAAAAGATCCACCTACCACCTATAGGAAGAATATAGGAAGAGTTCTACCTTTATAGGAAGAATCGTGGTGGTAGGTTCCCTTTAAACCTTTTATTTTACAAGGATAAGAGTTCGCAGAGCATACAGGGACCAAAATTAAAGTGTGGTTAGCTGTGTGATGTCTAGAGTGCCAAGCGTGGTGTGACAAGGTGTCTACATGAGAGGCAAGAGTGGATGTAGAGTGGGATACTTATTGGTCCCAGTGTAAATTCCATAAGCGGTGGCAGCGGATTCATTGGAGTGCGAGAACTGCATGAGGTGTGAATTATGCTCTGAGTGAAAGGTGAGCGCAAGTTTGAGTGGGTTAAATTAACCCGTACAGTCGTACCACAAGTCACGTGATGCCGCAGTGCATCATCTCCATGACAATAGAAATAATAAATATTTCATATTGTGACAGCTAAGAATTTGTTTCTATTTCTGAAAATTATTCTCTCCACCAACAGTTTTTTAAAAGTTTCACAAGAAATAAAAAAGAGAACATACATAGTCAGTAGTTATCTTTAATTATTCATTTATGTTTAGTTTAATATAATTCCTATCATTTCCTAACAAGCTATGTAGATGATATCATAAAATACCAAAGGGAAAATATCCCTACTTTCATTAACATTCAAACCTCTCCCACACTTGCATGGGAAGAGGAGATATCAGTTGTGATGTCAGAGATGTCAGATGCTGCCTGTACAGTTACTACTCCACAGTTCTTTTGTTTGTAGGGCCTGATCTTTTCCCGTTGGTCATACGTACACATTTCACTCTGTCTCTTATTGATGGGGCTCTGCATGTTAATAGCAATTGTTTTGCAAATGCAATAGCATGTCACACAATGATAGCCTAATAAGAGCTGACGATTGACGGCGAGAACTTGAAAGGTACCTGTCACCAAATTTTCACAAATACATCCAGTGTGAGGTTCCCATAGTGGCCATTTAACTAAAATTGTTTTCCTTACATTCCCGTAAATCAGCTTTATATTGTTATATTACCTGGCATCAGAGGGAGCATGTCAGCCCCTCCCTTCTACTCTGCCCTATTCCTCCTTTTTCCTCCTCACTATTATTCCTTATTCCTCCTCACTACTCAGCACTTCATGTGACCAGGGTGATGTCATCCAAGTTCCTTTTCCCTCTAAAACTTTTTATATCAACTCAATGTACAGTGCCGGATCATAGTGGGGGCCTCCACCACTTAGCCCTTAAAGGGGCCCCACCAAATGTCGTATGACCGCTCGAATCGCCAACAGTGTATTTGGCTCTGAGCTACCCCCAGGCCTAATCTCGCTTATGTGTCTGCCTTTCATCTGCCATAGACAATGGCATGTAAACAAAAACTGTAGCAGGGCTCCGCCATCTTTGTTTACATCAGATACCGTGAGGGAAGATGAAGATGGCGCGCATCGGGGGAATGATGGAAGGTGAATACAATTTTATTATTTTATCTACTACTAAATATAGTTATTATAGGGGGATTGTATATATTTATTATGGGGGTGTAATAATAGCAATAATAGGAGTCTGCATATAGTTGTTTATTATATGGAGGCTGTATATAGTTGTTATAGGAGGAATGTATGTAGTTAGTTATAATAGGGAGGCTGTATATTGTTATTATAGTGGGTGTATATAGTTATTATAGTGGGACTGTATATAGTTGCTATAGGGGTGTATATAGTTATTATAAGGGTAATGTATATAGTTATTATAGGGGGTGTATATAGTTACAGGGGGCTGTATATAGTTTTTATAGGGGAACTGTATATAGTTATTATAGGAGGTGTATATAGTTATTATAGGGGGACTGTATATAGTTATAGGGGGCAGTATATAGTTATGATAGGGGGTCTGTATAGAGTTATTATAGGGGGACTATATAGTTAGTATAGGGAGTCTGTATATAGTTATTATAGGGGGCTGTATATAGTTATTACTGGGGCTGTATATAGTTAATGCTGTGATACTATATATAGGTAATGTTGGGGTTTGTCTTTAGTTATTGCTAGGTAGACATATATATTTATTACTGTGGGCTGTATACAGTGATTACTGTGGAAGCTGTAAATAGTGGTTGCTGGGGGAGCTGTATACAGTGATTGCTGGGGAGCAGTATACAGTGATTGCTGGGGGCGCTGTATACAGCAACTGCTGGGGGAGCTGTATACAGTGAGTGCTGGGGGAGCTGTACACAGTGTTTGCTGGGGGCTGTAAATAGTGATTACTGGGGAGGGTGTATATAGTTATTGCTGGGGAGTGGTATATAGTGATTGCTGTTCGCTGTCTGGACTTCATTCAATGGGGGCCCCCTCCATATTTTGCTCCCAGGGGCCCCCACCAACCTTGATCCGGCCCTGCCCATGTATGTATCTGGTTCGTAGTGGTGGTCCAAATGGATGGCGCACTCAGAGGTTTTTTATTGAAGGTCTTTAAAAACCTGTGTGTTTCGGGGTTAAAAGAACCCCTTTCTCAAATGAACAAAGACTGGGTATAGTGACAGACAGTGAAAGGATAAGGAGGGCACATAAAAAAATCAAGGTTAGTCCGACTATGTAGAAGGGGGGAGTATGCTAATTTGCATATCAGAAAAATGGCTGTAATTTAGGTACAGTGCTTCACTGGCACCTAATTTTGGGTGATATGGGGTGTTAACTTGTTACTCTGTGGGTTAAAATTCTGGTGACGGGTCTTTAAAGAGATTCAAGAGTTCATAAAGTCCAGCATCTATGCATAGAATTAATTTTTATTGTAAATTAGGTAATGAAAACAAGAAATCATAAATTACTTGCAAGAGAATATAAAGATGGAAGTTATATGGTGGAAATGTGGGAGTGTATAGTAGAGTTAAAGAACATACTTTAGGTAATAACTTGCAAGCCAAATGTCTAGGGATTGTGGCAAGAAGACAGATTTTCTTTTTATACTAGAGATCATATTGCATCTGCCAGAAAACTACAGAACTGAAACTTAATAACAGATATGAATAAATAAAAAGGATTAAATCATGTGCAAACTTTATATGTTTCTATTTTTCTGTTATACTGAGGTAGAAATAATATGTTGTTTCAAAACAGGCAGTCCCTGACTTACAGGAAATGTACCATCAGAATCCATCATGTTAAACCAAATGTAGTTGATTACAGATTCAGTCACAGTGACTGTGGTAATCTTCTTATATTTGTTATCCATGGCCTCCTTTCTAAAATCAAATTTTGCTAATGAGCCTGAAGGGCTCCTGATAGTGTTAAAAGAGCCTGACAACAATAGAATAGTTGTTTAACACTGGACACGGCAGATGTCTGTTAAAGTGTAACCATCATTTCAAAAAACTTTTGATATGTTGTAGGGCAGGTAATTTTAAGCTCTTTTGCAATTGGATTAGTTACCCGAATCTTACTCCTTCCTCTTGTATTCTGCAGACTTCCCCTAGATGTCAATATACTCTCATTTGTCTGTTACTATGGACATTCCGTCTTTATAAAGAAGCTGAGGGAGAGACATCCCTCTCCCTGCACACAGCTGATCACCTCATGGCTCAGTGCTGCAGCACTCATGTGTCACTGCACCAGCATTGTCAAGTGCAGGGAGAATCCCTAACTAATGTAGTGACCAAACACCTAAACTTATCTCTCCTCAGCTTCCCCTACACTTGTATATAAGCAAATAATCCATACAGACAGAAACTGCAGCCCCCTCCCCCATCCACTCACACTCCATAGGAAGTGGCAGGAGACACTCCACAAGACTGCAAGCTGTGTCCTTATGTGCTGTGCCCTCGTGTGCTGTGCTGGAGTTTTACATAGACAGACAAATATATAGATAATAGATAGATAGATAGATAGATAGATAGATAGATAGATAGATAAATAGGAGATAGATAGTTATTAGATAGATACATAGATATGAGATAGACAGATATGAGATAGATAGCTCTGGTGTCGTTGGTCAGCAGCGCGGCTTGTGATGAGGTGAGAGGAGGCAGGCTCCGCCCCTCCATCTTGCTGATTGTAGGTTTTATGAGAGCTGGAAACCCTGGTTGCTATGGGCCTAAAAAGGTACTAAATGAGGACCGAGAGGCAAAATATTTTGAGGAATGATTCCCAGGGACACCTGGAGCAGAATTATGTATTTTAGTTTTTTTTTTGTTCAGAAAGACGGTTACACTTTAAGCTTTCTTTCTTTCTTCCAAAATCTTTAAAACGCTAGAGCAGGCAGCATTTGAGTTAGTACCTTGATAACTTTACTAACTCATATCTGTACAAGTATTTTTTGAAGATGTTGGAATAAAGAAAGTTTTTAATAGATACCTGCCGTGTCCATTGTTGGATATCAATTCTATTGTATTGATACGCAATTCTTCTGGTGTTTCCACGCATGGATGAGGAGCAGGGCGTTTACATGGCGAGCTGCATCGTTTCTATTGTACACTGTTCTTAGATGTTGCAGAGTCCGTCCATGCTGCAGCTTCTGGGTATATCATGCTTTATTCTGATCTTAGATTTCATCTAATCTGTTTTATTACGGCAACCAAAAATTGAGGGATGTAAAAATAACAAGTCAAAGAAAACAGATTAATATGCACCACAAGATACACAACATCAACAAGAATTTACACTCCCAAAAATTCAAAAACAAAGGCCATGCAACATTTGGTTGCAATCTACAAATGTCTTTAAAAATATACAATAATCAATGTAAAAAGATCCTATCCGGTCAATATTTTTTTCATAAAATACAGCCTACTATATATACAAAAACTTAAAGGGGTATTTTGGGAATATGAAGGTCTAAAACCCATAATGCTATAAATAAATGAATATAACAAAACTCAATGTTATTAATCACAGAATGGAGCTTAAAAAGCTAGATTTTTCTGATTCACAACATTTTATGGCCTTTCTAAAGTGGGCGGAGTTATCACCAAGATGACCGCCACTGTAAACTGAATGTCCCATGATCCTTTAGTTCTCAGCCCCTCCCTCTTCTGCTCTGCTCCCAGTGATGATGTAACAGACTGTCCTACTCTGTTACCATCGTAATGATGTGTAACTGCCATCAGTACACATTGCATCACTGAGACCTCTCAGCACAACACTGGCCATACTGGATGCACTGCGACCAACCTACTACATCCAAACATAGTGCTGATCACATGACTTGTCCAGGCAGGTGCAGGACTTGTTGTGTGGACATGTGCACAGAGGAAATCAACAGACTGATTAAAGGGCCAGTAGCCGTTTAATTCTTCATTACATTGTATGTCAGAAGCATTTTTCTGCTAAGGAGAGCAAAATTTTAAACAACAACTAATTACATATTAGCTTATATTTTAAGGACCTATTTGTATATGAATTATGCTTATTCCTCGAATACCCTTTTAACTTTTTAATTAATGCACAACTACACGCAATTTTGCAGTAAACTGAAAAAATTACATGAAAATTCTACATTTTCACTAAAATCCAGACTACTTATATGTAAAGAAAATGTACCTTCTTATCTTCTCTGCTAAAGACCTATCTCCTGGTTATTAAATGGGTTTTCCTATGTCAGCTTTTTGCTCCTGAGATGAGAGGGGGCATGTCTCTGCCATATTTAAATGTGCAGAGTTGTGGAACTCCCAAGCTTATGGAAAAAAAGTAACTTCCTCTGCTACAGTGAGGAACCTGTCCAGTAACCAGGCTTGTTTAAGTTGTGGCGAACTCACCCTGCCTGCAGCAGATATACCATCCTGACAAGGACAAACTAGCTATCAGGAACCTAACTAACAGTCCCTGAGAGACCCTAAAAGGTGACGGGAGGAAAACTTACTTTATCTGGCAGCTGCTGGATAGTGGAGCGAACAGGTAAGAGGAATTTGGCTATTGACCAGTGTTCACACTGGTACACAGAAAACCAACACAAGTTTGAGACAGGGAACGAGGATCACACTTGGATATATTTGACAGTGAGGAACACACAGATACAGACAGACAAGCACAGTCAGATGAAAACGGGTCAAAACCAAGATGGCACAGTACAGAATCGGATAGAAATAGAATAGTCAGTAATGGTCAAATACACAGAATAGCAAACAAAACAGTGATTACAGAGAAGACTGAATAACCAGTACCCTCTGAAGGAACTGGGCAGAATATAAGGCAGTAATGGACACTATCTCCAGTAAAGACTGGTTCAGCTGTCCGTCACTCAAACCGAAGCTGCAGACAAAATTCAGAACACACCCAGCTTTCCCAAAAAAAGATCAGAAAGCAAACTGTCAATCACAGGCAGCTCTGAAACCTGAGCTCATTCAGAACAATTTGCAAATTCTGACATCTACACCGTGACTGTAAAAAACTACTGAGGGAGTTACAGAAACAGTGTAGAATAGTTGGACTTATCCTGCAAATCCTAAAATAGAAATAGAATCACAATTCTACACAAGTTATAGGTGGTATTATAAGTAAGCTCTTAACAATGTGTGCTGCAATAGTAGGATATATCATTAAGACTGTATTGAGAGGGTTCACAGGCTCAGCCCTAACCGTGCAGGGCAAGTATCTCCTGTATTTTACAGTGGACAATCACCTAGGTGCGATGACAAATCACTGATCATTACAGTTAAAATGTTGTGGCAGTTAAAGGAGGGCCAAAGATCAGTTCTCATAAAAGCCTCACAGAAGCTATCAGGCCTGTCAAACAGCACCCTCAGTAATAAAGGGCTCCCCCCAATTGATGTAAGCATATATGGTGATATAATTAAATTATCCATATGCTCCTCAAACTATAAGATACTGCCTCCCCCATGAATTATTATAATAAAATGTCAGATACTAGTAGAATCTTCAGAAGCTAAATGAAAGTGTAGATAAACTCTGTGCTCTAAAGATCGAAGCACATTGTCGGGTGCGGAGCGCAGTGCAGCTCATTACAGGCTACGGGCCGGTGGGAAAGCGGGGGTGTGGGCCCAGGTACTTAGCGGCTCGGCTGTAGTTATGCCCCTGCTATAAATGCTGCATGGCTACCCAAATGTAAATCTTCAGTTTATTTTAAAACTATCTGCAAGACTGAAGTGCTCTTCAACACAATACATAAGCCCAACGACGTGTGTTTATAAGAGTGAAGTGTAAAAAGTGATTTCAACTTAAGCAGAGAGAAGGTCATTAACATTCCCAGTAGCACACATTTCATGAGAAATATGAACAATGTGCTCCTGCTTTTTAGCCAGCATAAACAGTAATGAAATATATTATGTTAATAAATGCAGTGGGAACCTTGCTGGCAAAGCACTTCTACAAACTGTGTCTCTAGCTGGATGTACATTATCAAGACAAGTCACAAAGCACCGATAAGTCTTGCCTCTCGAGGAGGTACTCATTTCCCCAACATTTAAACAACTGTCACTCGTGATACTCTTCAGGTGTACATATGGGAAAGATTATCTTGTGTTTATAAGCCAATCTCTTCATTAACTGCCTGCTTCTGTGAAGCCTCCTTCATACCACTGGAGTCAGCTCTTTTGCGTCTCCTACAGATAATAAGAGGCTGCTCTCTATCGCAAGACCAACCTGTTGACAGCAGGGATTGTGTGTCCTTACTGATATCAGCTGGCCGTAACAGGGTGTCTCTGATTGCATTAAATCAATATGCATTACATAGCAGTCACTTTAACATATTTTGTTACATGCTTTATGTATAAAAATGAAAAGAAATTGGAATTTTGTTATGCACATGGTGCACACTGTATTTTTTTCAAACTTTAAATACACACTAGCGCCTGTTTATATTGGCAACTATTGTGCTCATTTCCAATTGAACATCACTGACCAGTATAACTGGAAAAAGTGGTTGCGTATCATCTCCATTCATATTGCCCCTATAACACTTTTAATCCCAATTGGATGCATGATTAAGACATCAATACCATTTTTTTGAGAGAGCCCTTGAATGGGTACAGTGATGCTTCTTGTCAGCAATGAGGAAACTCAATGATGCAAATACTTTAGATGTAAGTGTATCACTTTCATAATTGTGGTTAGCATTAATGAAATACTTACAAGTTTAAATTTTTGCCCTTATAAACCTCTTAGGGCTCTTTCACGTTGGCATTGTTTCTCACATCTGTGGTTAAGTGATTTCCACAGATGCCTCACTGAGCCATTGATTTCTATAGGTGTTTCTCACTTAGGGATATTGCACCTCATTAATTAACCTCTTCCTGACATTTGACGTAATAGTACTGCATCGCGGGAGGTGCGTTCCCGTAAAATGCAGTACATATTACATCATGCTTTGGCACCAGCTCCTGAACGGAGCCCGCGCGACAGAAGCTGCGGGTGTCAGCTATATATTATAGCCGACACCTGCATCTAACACCCGCGATCGGAAGATTTCTCTCCGATCGCGGTGTGGTTAACCCCTGGGGCATTTGAGAAGAATCGACCCCCCGTGGCGTTACGGCAGGACTGCCATGCCCGGGGGCTGCGCGATCCTCTCTGTGGGCCGGGTCCCTGCCTTCTAGCAAGACCCGGCTGTAACACATGAGCATGCGCATGCGCAATCCGTACAATAACTCAGAAAACATTATTGGACCTCTCGGTGAACGCCTTAAAAACAAAAACAAAAAAACAGCCAAAAATGTACATTTTCCTAAAATCATTTACATTTACACAAAAATGTTCTAAAAGTGATCAAAAAAAGTTATGTGCACAAAAATGGTACCGCTGAAAAGAACAACTCAACACTTAAAAAAATAAGCTCTGTCAACCAAAAAATATTAAAGTTCGTCTCCGAAAAAGATGGCAATGCAAAAACAAATGAGATTTCTCTATATTAGTTTTATCCAGTAAAATTGTAAAAATAAATGAAAAATTAATAAAGAGGTATCACCTAATCGTAGTGACCTATAGAATAAAGATAATATAGTATTTTTAGTGAACGATGTACGACCCCCCAAAAATACAAAAAGAAAGTAAAACCAAAATCGACATTTTCTTTTCACCTATACATTCAAGAGTTAATAAAATCTCATCAATAAGCTAATGACCCATAAAATGATAAGTATTTGGTAAAGGCATCTAAGTCGCAGAAAATAAGCCCTTATATGTCCAAATTCTAAATACATAAAGATTGTATAGCCAATAAAAGGACAATGCATAATCTGCTCTGAGTGGCGCAGCTTCCCTTTGATGCCCTGGCGTGTGCCCATACAGCAGGTTACCACCACATTGGGGTATTGTTATATGCGGGAGGGATGGGTATCAAATTTTGTGGAACGTTTTGGGTATGTTTCCACTGAGAATTTGTACATTTTTGAAAAACACATTAATTCAGGCCAAAAAAATTTTACTTTCAAAATTGCATCCGCATTTTTGTTTTAACCCTGTAAAACAATTAAAGGGTTAACAAAATTCTAAAAGTTGTTTCACGACGTTGAGGGGCGTAGTTTCTATAATGGGGTAATTTATGGGGTTTTACTTTTATTTAGGCCTCTCAAAGTGATTTGAAACCTGAGCAGGTCCTCAATAGCAGGATTTTGCGTTTTTTATGAAAATGTGAAAAATCGCACTAACGTTCAAAGGCCAATAAAATCCTACAAAAATAAGAGTATGCATAAAAAACCATGTCCACATAAATTAGACATTTAGTGAATGTTAGTTATTATGTTTTTTTTGGTTTGGTTATGATCATGTATGGAAAAAGTAGAACATTTTGAAGTTCGAAAATCAATTTTCCAAATTTTCACCAATATCTGATGATTTCTCATAAATAAATGAAAAACATACACCAAATTTTTCAACTAACATGAAGTACAAAGTGTCACGAGAGAAAACAAGTTTTAAAATCACTTGTATATGTTAAAGCGTTCCGAAGTTATAACCACTTGTAGTGACACAGGGCAGATTTGAAAAAATGGGCGTTTGTCAGAAAGGTGACAGGTCACAGGGAGATTGTGAACGCCCATGCACTGCCATGCTTCTGAAGCTGCCGCCAGCTTTGCCACCATCGATCGCGGGTGTCACCAGTAAATCTTTGCTGCAGTATACAGCAAAGACTTCTGGCTATGCAGAGGGCTTAGCCCGCGAACCCTCTCCATGTACCCGCCACCGACGCAGCCATAATATCATGGCGCGCGTGGAAAGGGTTAAGGGGGTATTCCCATTTCAGCAAAGAATCATATTGTTATTGCTTGTATAATGAATAGTTATGCAATTTTAAAATATGCATTCTATATCAATTCCTAACAGTTTTCAAGATATCTGTTGCTGCCTTCTATAGATAGCTTGATTGTTTATTTCCATGGACAGAAATATGACCATGGTCACACAGGTGTGCAGCTCGATTACACTTGTGATGTAAAAAGGCCGTGCATCAGTGTGACCATGGTCAGATTTCTATCCACTTGTGGGAAACATAGAAGCTTTTTATAGCAAGACAACACGCAGATATCTTGAAAATCGCGAGGTATTGATACAGAAACTATATTTGAAAAATCATAACTTTCATTACACAAACAATAACACTAATTTGCTGAAATGAGAATACCCACTAAGTCTGTTTTTTTTTTTTGTAATCTGACACTTTAAACGGTTAAAACTTTGAACACTTTAATTACCAAAGTGATTTTGAGATGACTGTACTTCGTGTTAATGGTAAATTTTGGTTGATAAGTTTTTGTTATTACAGCTGACACCACAGCTCAACACCAGAGATCAGTGCGGGCTCCGATGGCAAGTGTTAACTCCTTACGAGAACAGTTTAATAGGTACCCGTGTTTGATGACAGAGGGTGGTTCCTGAGGGAAGTTGGTGTTATCATCGTGTGTGCTGCCATCTATCAAACGACGACAAAACAAATTGCAGACTGATTGATAGGTTAGTTTGGATTTGGCAGCCATTTGAGTAAGAAGTGTTTCGTGATTTCGCTAATATGGAAAAAGAGCAGTATCGTTTGGTAATTCGCTTTTTGTTTTGGATGGGAAAAATGAGGAGGGTGATAGAAGAAAAGTTGGATGCTGTTTATGGGGACACTTCGCCATCTATGACCACAGTTAGATATTGGTTCAACGAATATAATGGACAATACATACATGTAGTTATTGGACTGCTCGACAAAAAATTGAAGGAGACACGGCAGCTTTTGGCGAAAAAGAAGGTGCTGTTTCAACACGATAACGCATCAGCACATTCATCCGGAGTTGTCGCCGTCAAACTGCATAAATTGCGTTATGAATTGTAAATGATAATAAAATAGAATGTTACTGGACGCTCACGCTAAATGCTGGGGAAAAAACGCAAAACACTTTCCAAAAAGGTGCTTTTTCATACGTTGAGGGGGTTGTAGTTTCCATAATGGGGTAATTTACAAGTCTTGCTATTACTCAGGCTTCTCAGGTACTTCTAATTACAGGTTTTGGTGTTGTGAAAAATGGCATCCAAATTCCGAGCCCATAACATAGTAAAATATGTGGAATCTTAAAAAACATGCCAACATAAAGCAGACATTTAGGAAAAGTAAGTTATGAATTTATTTGATCTGTGACTATCTGCATCAAAAAGTAGAGAATCTAGAACTTTGAAAATAAAGAATTTTTCCAAATTTTTGCCAAATTATTTTATTTTTTACTAATCACAACTAACTAAAAACTAAACACAAAAGATATCAACCAAACTTTTAAACTAATTTGAAGTACAATGTGTCATTAGAAAACAATTTCAAAATCCCCTGGATATTTATAGCGTTCCAGAGCTATAACCACTTAGTGACACAGGGCCAGATTTGAAAACTGGGGCCGCGTCCTAAAGGCCAAAAGAGGTCCCATAGAGGTTAAGGAAATTTTAAAGTAGAAGTTTTTGAGGATCTTTTTTGTTGAAATAAAAAATTCTTAAAAGTGTACCCTCAAACTGTTAGAAACAGCTTTTAGGAAGATTGTTAACCTGAGAGTTTCATGGTAATTAAAATAAAATGTAGTTAAAATTTATACTGGGTTAATTTACATTTACAAATTCTCAAAAAAACAAAGGACAAATCCTATGTAAAATCTGTGGATCCACATGTGGATGTCACTTATTGTATGGATGCACAGCGAGGCACAGAAGGAAGTAGGGCCATTAGTAGCCAGTTTTGCCCTACATGGTTAAGTAATTTTAGTTTGTCCGAAGGGGATTCTCTTATGAGCTTTCAAATATTGTTTTCCATATAGCCATGTAAGGTTTATTTTTTGCGAAATTAGATTTTTCAGTAATACTAGTTTGGCTATGCCTTAAAAAATTTATTCACTTTATTGTGGCGGGAGTAGAATAAAACAATAGATTTTACTTTTTTTTTGGTATTATACACTAATAAAATAATAATTCCTTTTATATTATAGCGAACACGATATAGCCGCGCTACACAGAGTTTGCCAGATCAGTCTAACGAAACATGTTAATTTTCTGTGCGTCACTGAGATTATAGCAATGCCATATTTCCATATTTTTTCTTATGTTTAATATTTTTGTAAAATAAAACTTAATGTGGGGAAAAAAAATATCATCATTCATATCACAGTTTTCCAAAGAGGCATAAGGCTTTTAGTTTTTTATAAAAACATTGTAGGTTGACGGCTGGTGCTTTGTGTGATATGTACTTTACATCAATACCATTTGTGAGCTAATACATTTTTTTTTATCATTTCATTGATTTATTAAGGGAATGGATTTTTTATTGTTTTTTACATTTTTGTTTACCCATTCATTGTACAGGTTTAAATAATTTAGTTCTTTAGTATGGGTCATTACATACACAACAATACCATATATGTGTGTTGTTTGGTGATTTTTTCCCATTTTTAAAGTATATATGTCATTTTTATATGTAAGGGGCTTTTTTTAATTGATTCATATGTTTATTTTTTATTAGATCTGTGACAGGATCTAGGAGTCGGGGAGTCCTAGATGGCACATGATGATAACGCTGCAGGGGAGCGAACAACAGTCTTAAATGGGTTGCAGCCAGGTGATGGGGCATACACTGTAGGGAACACATTATGGATGGTAAAGGTGCAAGAGGACCTGCACATTCTGGATATCTGGTGTCACCACACATCCCTTGTGCCACATTTCTGGTACGAAGAGGGAAGAGAGAAGGGTGATGAAAAGGTACCGGTATGTATGTTTTTGTTTTTTTTTGGATTGTTACTACTGCCCGATCTATAAAAATATAATAACAGTTTTTCACGGTTTAACCCCCCGTAACAGAAAGAGTGCCCAAATTTGAAAATGGCACTTTTTCGCCTTTTGAAAAAATAAAAAATCAAATTAGAAGTGATCAAAAGGTCATACAGTCTTTAAAATGATAGCATTGAAGTTGCAGTTGCAAAAAATGACACCACTCACAGCTCGTACACCAAAGTAATAAAAAAGTACTACGCCAGAAGATGGCAAAATAAAAAATACAGTGAGGACGCTACCGCCAATACAGTGAGGGACACTACCAGCCATACAGTGAGGATCACTACCACCATAGAGTAGCAACACTAACACCACACAGTGAGGAACGCTACCCCCCTACAGTGGCACACTACTCCCATACAGTGGGAACAGTACCCCCAATTGTGAGGAACACACTGCCATACAGTGAGGGTCACTCCCCATAGAGTGAGGAACACTACCTCCATATATAGTGAAGAATACCACCATACAGTGGGAAACACTACTCCATACAGTTGAGAATACCACCATACAGTGAGGAACACTACACGCATACAGTGCGGAATGCTACCGCCATACAGTGAGGAACAGTTACCGCCATACAGTGAGGAACACTACCCCCATACAGGGAGGAACAGTACTGCCATGTTCCATTCTTCTTTCCAGAGTTCTGTGCCCCATGTAACATGTTGTTCTCGCGGCCATTTTGCTAAGGGGTAACTTAACGTAAACTTTGGATTTGTGATGAATGAGCGTTTTCCTGAATTGTAAACAAATTCCGATTTGTTAGATCGATTTGCCCATCTCCACTCATAACAACATAAAGCAGACATTCCAGAAATGTTAGTTATCAAGCTTTTTTGGTAGTCCAACATATGCTGGGAAAGGGAACATTTCAAACTTTGAAATGAAGATTTTTCCGAACATAAGCTACAAATTTACATTTTTCATTAGGAAAACAAATTTTATCACTTAAATTTTAACAAAACGTGAAGTACAATGTGTCACGAAAATCAGCTGGATATGTTATAGCATTCCGAAGTTATAATCAATTATCTGAAACGTGTCAGATTCTGAAAATAGAGTCTGGTATCTGTGTTGAAAACAAGCGTCGGTGATAAAACAAAAAACAATACAGACACAATTGATGTGTTCACTGGAAAACACATAGGATCGGTCTGGGTCTACCCCGGGCACCAGTGTTGCATTAGGAAAAGCATGGCAACTGGTGACCACACCCTTTGTCTAAAAGTTTGCATTCTATACAGCAAGGGGCAGGTGGGGTGCAGGGAAGCCCGCAGTGGCTCTCTCCATCGCTGGCCACACCCTCTTTATGCTTATTGTTGTGGAGTTGGTGAGAAGGGAAAAATAATTGCAATGCCCGGAGTTATTTCCTAGCTTGTACGCTAGAAAAATTACGTATAATTCTGATAGATATTCTCCAAGCACTACACCCAGAGAAGTAGCTACAGAAGAAGCATTGGACTTTGAGTGGCCCATTGAGGAGCTTTATCTATGTGTCCCTAAGATTAAGACTTGTATTCAGGGACTAGGCAGCCGACTCTGCTTCTATGGTAATGCGTGTTAGCTGGCTCCCGACAACACACAGGCCGGCTCCAGGTTTTAGTGGGCCCCTGGGCGACAGAGCCTTAGTGGGCCCCCTTCGTGGGCCAACCTCCCTGCGGACACACTTACCCCCTCCCCCTCCCCCCATGTTGGACACACTGATCCCCCCTCACCCTGGGACACATGACCCCACCCTCCCACTGCGGACAACATGACCCGCCCCCCCCCTGCGGACACAACTGACCCACCCCTCCCCCTGCGCCCTCGGGCTGGCTGGGTGCTGGCCAGGCCTGGACATGCAGAGATGTGGACAAGAGACATATGTATTTTTATGTTTGTGTCAGCCTGCTATTGTGTGTGCTGTTTTGGTGTATGTCTTTGTAACCCATTCATTCTGTGGGCACAGAGTAGTTCCAATTCCCCCTATCCTGTATATAAGGCAAAGCTTAGCACTACTGCTATATTCTGTAAATATGGGCACAGATCAATACTATACCCTTATCAGGTATATTTAGGCATGGGCTAAGTTATACTACTACATCCTGTATTTATGATAAAGCTCAGTACTACATACCCTATCCTGTTTATATGGCACAGATAAGTAATACTGTCCAGTATAAAACTGTTCTCTGTATATATGGCCAGGGCTCACTACTAAAAACCCTATCCTGTATATAGGGGCACAGATCAGTACTACTGTAACTACTTCTATCCTGTCTACATCGACACAGCTCATTAGTACTACCTCTATTTGTATCTGGGTACAGATCAATACTACTATCCTATCCTGTAGTATATGGGCACAGATCAGTATACTATCCCTATCCTAATAATATATTGGGCACAGCCTCAGTACTAGTAATGAAAAAAGCAAGTTGATAGATATAAATGGAAGATTTTCCTTTCACATCTGTATCAGGTACAGCTCTTTAAAAATGAAAGTGATGGCTTTCACCATATATATCTTGTTGTAACTTCAAAGGGACAGTCAGGTGGATTTGGGACACTAAACCACCCGCAGGTCCTTATGGATGGTGTGGTTTAGTGGTTCCAAATCCATGTACATAAGACACATAAAAAAAATGTTTTACCACCTTGGTTCCGGGCTCTTGATACTAGTGGCAGGGGTTGGACTGGGAATTAAGTGGCCTTGAAAAAAAAATGTAAAAGTGGCCCCCAATTCTTGAGTGGGGGTCAAAAAAAGTAGCGTGATCAAGTGATGTGGGTGGAGCTACAAAATGTTGAAGGATGGTTCTAAATCAATGTGACAGCGCCAGAGAAAGAGACTGCCTCCTTATACAGGAATATGCTTCTTTTTTTAAAAGAAACACAACATTTTGGGTATAAAAAATATCCGAGAAACCCCTGTTTTTAATGTGGCGCAAAATGAAAATATTCGGGAAACCCGATGGAAATGCAGTCCGGTGGACCCATAGTAAAGTTGTGCCCCAATGGTAATGTGTTGTACAATGTCAGAAGCCAGATGGTGATTGAATGATAACCGGTCTGATTAATCTTAACCACACTGTCACCCCACAAAATAGATGGATTTATTGTGTCTGCTAGAGAGGTCCTGCCCACAACCCTCAAGGGGCTGCGGTTCTAATCTCTCGTTGTGCTGTCCTGATGCCAGATTTCCCTACTCCTGCACATTGACAACTAAAGGGGAGCAGGAGCTGGGAGTTCTGACTGGAGTCCAGGACCCATAGCAGCTGGTCTTTCATCCACATTAGACCAGTCCCTCCCAACATTTCCGGAGGAAGTGAAAAGAAGGGACAGAATTGGCGGGCACACGTATTACACTAAGTCACATACTCTAAATCAACCCCGCCACTGGCACCGCTCCAATTTTTATTAATAATAATCATCTTCATAATAAATAATAATTACCATAATAATAAAAAAAAACATAATCCGCTTGGGATTTTGAACTCCAGACTCTACACTCAACTTGGCAACAAAGATGACGGTGGGCCAAGGGGCGATTGGCCCAGTGATATAGAGTAGGGATTTTATGTGACTACGTTTTTTCTGTTACACATTGACACCGGCTCAGCACTGGTGTATAGAGATACCATCTTCTCAGAGATTACTATTGTACAATTATCAAGATGACTATTATTTTTATTATTTTATCATTGAATGAGACTATCATATGATTATAATTTCAATAATAATATAATATCCAATAATGATTAATCTCAATAATATCAAGTGAGAAGAATCTCACATAAGAAGCAGAAATCTCAATAATAATCTCAAGCATAAATCTCAATATGAATCTCAATACTAATAATGCGCATTATAATAATGTAAATATAATCATTTTAATAAAATAATCATCTCTCAATAATAATAATTATCCAATAATAATCTCTGAGAAGATCCCTCTCATATCAGTGTGTCACAATGTAACAGTGATACTCTATTTACAAAAAATCCTCTCACTGGATATCCCAGAGTTTATAGCCAGTGGGTAGAGACTCTACTCTGTTGCAGAAGGGCTCTGTGGTTTGCAATCCTGGACTGGGCATAAATTATTTAATAATTTAATAAGAGCTTGTGTCTGGGAAGCCCTAGGAGACCATATAGGACAGATGCTGATCTGAACCTGATGAGTGGTCCACTGCCTCACTGCTAACCAAAAACAATCTATCAAAAGGATTCCCTGCCTGATGTCTTGCTCTGGGGAAACCCTTGGAGATTTGTGTGAACGATAATGGATAGAAATCTGAACTGATGTACGTGGGTCCCTGCTCTCGCTAACCCAACACGTTCTCAAAAGGATTCCTTTCCGATGTCTGTACAAGCCATCAGTTTATAGCAGGTTCTGGCTCTGAAAGTAATTAATGCGGGACACAGCGCTGGGAAAACTTAAGCAAGTGCAGGACCTGGAGGGAATATCCGGGACAATCTCACAGCTGGCCCGTGAACATGGGCAGTGGGGACTGTCCAGGCCAAACCGGAACAGTGTGTGGAGCTATGTCATAGACTGTAATCTAGTGTCCTCCTTCATCATCATGACTGTAAGTTTGTGAGCAGGGCTCTCACTCATGTGTTCCATATGACTCTATGTGATGTAATACTATATTTGTATATGTTCCCTAGGACTTGTAAAGCGCTAAAGATTTGATGGTGCTATATAAAAAAAAGATTATTATTATGTTATGCACACATGATGATACTCGGTCTTCAGTCTGGGAGTCATCACAGAACAATCTCACATGGGGCAGGAGAAGCGCAGCTAAGATGTTCCCACCAAAGGCTGTAATGTAGATGGTGTGCCGGGGTGTAAGCAGGACTGGTCCCTTGGCCAGGACACGGCAAGGCTTATCAGTAAATCTCCCAGCCACCAGGGATGGCAGGGGTAAGGGTAAAAATCTGGACTGTCCCGCCGAGTCCAGGACGGTTTGCGAAGCTATTTTAGTTTTCTGCATTGACTTTATAATGTGACCATTAAAACTATTTTCAGTTTACTTACTTTTTAGCAAATAGTTACTGATAGGGCACTACTGAGGAGGACTTACTGTAACTCATGTCGTAAAAGAGAAGGCATGCTGGATCTAACGTAGTTAAGGATATATATTACATGGAATTTTGAAATGACTTGCTCTAGGTGGCCCAGGTTTCCTTTGCAGATGCAATCTTGGTGCAGATTTGGCACTCTGACAGTAGTAACTAATCCTCTAAACAATGTTCACCCGTATGGATCTGACAGTGTTATCCTGTTCTAACAAAAATATGGTGGACACAGAGAAATATTGCTTTACTTTCAAAACAGTCATTTGTGAGAGCAGCAGAATTAATCTAAATCCTTTTATATGCCAGTATAAACAAAGACCAAAATAAATACAGAGGACATAGTGTTTAAAGACACTGAAAAGCAGCATTAAACATGGTTTCTGAAAGTTTTTAAGAGTAGAGAAAAGCACATATTTCAACTGAGCATGAGAGGGAGCAAAAACAGTTTGACATATGAAAGGGTCCTTTCGCTCAAGGTCAGTTTATGGTCACTCTGTTTCACATTCTCTGGATGGATATAAAACTTGAGTGTTGTAATGGATTCTATAACAATAAAGGCCAGGGCCGTGTTCTCCAAAGTCACGGCTTAGCCTTGACTGTCAAGCTCAGTGCACTGAACCAACATTTGCATATGAGGGGTGTCTCTCATATAGGACAATAGGGATAAATTTGATAGGGGTCACTCTGGGGTCACATCAGAAATGTACTTTTTAGTTTTCTGTTTTAACTTACAGCTAGATATGGGATGGATTACATGACAGACACTAGAGAGGTTAAAATTAGGCCTCTTAGGCTGCCTGATATCCATAGTTTTCCCAGTAGGATGTTTTAACTGGGATTTTTGAGGATGGAACAGTATAGCAAGCCTTAACACAAAAATAAAGAGTATTGGAAGAAAAAACTTGGTGGATGGGTTTTTTTCTGGAAGTGTAACAATTAATTCTTACATGCACAGTTGCCCATAACTTCAGCTCTTAGAGATGGTTGGGTGATGAAATAAGCAAAAGGAAGTAAAATCAACTGAAGAAATAAATATTTTTTGTTAGACCAAGTCAGAGTAACTAGAAGTTAACCGTGACATGGGATTCTGGCATAGTTGGAATTCTCTCTGGCCCCACGTTCCGAATAGAGATGAGCGAACACTAAACTTGTCGGTACTTCGTTATCGAGGACGGAATTTTCCCGATGCTCGAGTGCTCGTATCGACAACGAACCCCATGAAGTCAATGGGATGACTCGAGCATTTTTCAAGGGGGACCAAGGCCTCTGCACAGGGAAGCTTGGCCAAACACCTGGGAACCTCAGAAAAGGATGGAAACACCACGGAAATGGACAGGAAACAGCAGGGGCGCATGCCATGGATGCCTCTGAGGCTGCTTAAACGCACCATTATGCCAAATATGGAAAAGCCAATGGCCAGTGACAGAGGAAGAATGAAGCTAGATAGCATCTAAAACATGCAATAATTGACCTGCCATTATAGGGGACGGCATGCAGAGGAGCGGCAGCAGGCTTAGAGAGTGTCATGGCCGACATACCCTCTAAATGGAAACCTGGCGTGGCAGCAGCGAACCAAATGAGGTGCGAGCAGGCAGGCCAATCGGTTCTCGATTAAAGTTTGCGTACTTTGTGGTCCGGCGGCCGAGGAGTGGCTCAACGGGGTTCATCCGAGACCGCAAGTGTGCGCCGAATGGGATACACAGAGACTGTGGGCCTGGACCCTGCTTAGACTGCACAGCTAACCATTCCTGCACCTCGTGATAGGGGAGCAAATATCGGAGGCACAGTGCATAGTCGTGATCCCGGTGCTGCGAGTTCCACTATGTTAGTTGAGCGTTTGGAAATGGGCGCTGAGCGCTGCCGGGCCAGGCGAGGCGTTTAGCCAATCCAGCCCACTGTCGCGAGTCTAGGCTACTCCAACACAGCACTTTTGTTGAAGATCAGGAGTAGTTAGGTTCTTATAAGTTAGGCTATGCGGGTGAGGGGAATGTAAAAAGATACGCAAAGAACGCAGATCGGCATGGAGTGGCGCTCCGTTGCCAGGCAGAGTTCCGGCCCATTCCAAGCGCCGTCTCTAGTGGCTACCCCCAAACACGCACTTGGTATAGATCAAGAGGTAGTTGGCTTATAGTTAGGAATGCCGGGGAGGGGATGTACAACAGATGCGCAAGAAGCGCATGAGACGCATGGAGTGGCGCTCGCGCAGGCGAAGCATTCGAAAAACAAGCCTCTCTAGGTCTAGACAGGTCTAAATAGCCAAGAAGCACTTTTTTTGTATAAGATTCAGAGATGTAACAGGTAGGGAGTCTTATAAGTTGAGGTATGGCGGGGTGAGGGGACGTAAACAGATGCGCAAGAAGCGCTGAAAATATCCGTAATAGGTAAAGTTTGCAAGTATATTTTGGGTGGATTAACCAGCGAGGGGGCCAAGTTAAAAATGTGATGTGGAATGCCGTATAAGGCTCTTGGGGGTGTGCTTTTGCCTGGCAGCAGTGACAGCACGCCTCGCGCGCAACGCCGGCCATTTGCTTTGCCTCGCTAACCGCTGTGGCTCCCTTCCGTTGTCGTCTTGTGCGGACGGCGGCCGGTTCGTGCGCTGTGTCGGTATGGCTTTATCCGGGTGTTTCTCACTTAGGGATATTGCACCTCATTAATTAACCTCTTCCCGACATTTGACGTAATAGTACTGCATCGCGGGAGGTGCGTTCCCGTAAAATGCAGTACTATTACTTCATGCTTCTGGCACCAGCTCCTGAACGGAGCCCGCGCCAGAAGCTGCGGGTGTCAGCTATATATTATAGCCGACACCTGCATCTAACACCCGCGATCGAAGATTTCTCTCCGATCGCGGGTGTTAACCCCTGGGGCATTTGAGAAGAATCGGACCCCCCGTGGCGCTTACCGGCAGGACTGCCCATGCCCGGGGCTGCGCGATCCTCCTCTGTGGGCCGGGTCCCTGCCTTCTAGCAAGACCCGGCTGTAACACACTGAGCATGCGCATGCGCAATCCGTACAATAACTCAGAAACATTATTGGACCCTCTCGGTGAACGCCTTAAAAACAAAACCCAAAAAACACGCCAAAAATGTACATTTTTCATAAAATCATTTACATTTTACACAAAAATGTTCTAAAAAGTGATCAAAAAAAGTTATGTGCACAAAAATGGTACCGCTGAAAAGAACAACTCAACACTTAAAAAAATAAGCTCTGTCAACCAAAAAATATTAAAGTTACGTCTCCGAAAAGATGGCAATGCAAAAACAAATGAGATTTTCTCTATATTAGTTTTTATCCAGTAAAATTGTAAAAATAAATGAAAAATTATATAAATGAGGTATCACCGTAATCGTAGTGACCTATAGAATAAAGATAATATAGTATTTTTAGTGAACGATGTACGACCCCCAAAAAATACAAAAAAGAAAGTAAACCAAAATCGACATTTTCTTTTCACCTATACATTCAAGAGTTAATAAAATCTCATCAATAAGCTAATGACCCACTAAAATGAAGTATTTGTAAAGTGCATCTCAAGTCGCAGAAAATAAGCCCTTATATGTCCAAATTTCTAAATACATAAAGATTGTATAGCCAATAAAAAGTGACAATGCATAATCTGCTCTGAGTGGCGCAGCTTCCCTTTGATGCCCTGGCGTGTGCCCATACAGCAGGTTACCACCACATTTGGGGTATTGTTATATGCGGGAGGGATTGGGTATCAAATTTTGTGGAACGTTTTGGTATGTTATCCACTGAGAATTTGTACATTTTTTGAAAAACACATTAATTCAGGCAAAAAATTTTTACTTTCAAAATTGCATCCGCATTTTTGTTTTAACCCGTAAAACAATTAAAGGTTAACAAACTTCTAAAAGTTGTTCACTACGTTGAGGGGCTGTATTCTATAATGGGGTAATTTATGGGGTTTTACTTTTATTTAGGCCTCTCAAAGTGATTTGAAACCTGAGCAGGTCCCTCAATAGCAGGATTTTGCGTTTTTTATGAAAATGTGAAAAATCGCACCTAACGTTCAAAGGCCAATAAAATCCTACAAAAATAAGAGTATGCATAAAAAAACCATGTCCACATAAATTAGACATTTAGTGAATGTTAGTTATTATGTTTTTTTGCGGTTATGATCATGTATGGAAAAAGTAGAACATTTTGAAGTTCGAAAATCAATTTTTCCAAATTTTCACCAAATATCTGATTTTCTCATAAATAAATGAAAAACATACCACCAAAATTTTTCAACTAACATGAAGTACAAAGTGTCACGAGAAAACAATTTTAAAATCACTTGTATATGTTAAAGCGTTCCGAAGTTATAACCACTTGTAGTGACACAGGGCAGATTTGAAAAAATGGGCCGTGTCAGAAAGGTGACAGGTCACAGGGAGATTGTGACGCCCATGCACTGCCATCTTTCTGAAGCTGCCGCCAGCTTTGCCACCATCGATCGCGGGTGTCACCAGTAAATCTTTGCTGCAGTATACAGCAAAGACTTACTGGCTATGCAGAGGGCTTAGCCCGCGAACCCTCTCCATGTACCCGCACCCGACGCCAGCCATACTATCATGGCGCGCGTCGGGAAAGGGTTAAGGGGGTATTCCCATTTCAGCAAAGAAATCATATTGTTATTGCTTGTATAATGAATAGTTATGCAATTTTAAAATATGCATTCTATATCAATTCCTAACAGTTTTCAAGATATCTGCTTGCTGCCCTTCTATAGATAGCTTGATTGTTTATTTCCATTGGACAGAAATCTGACCATGGTCACACAGGTGTGCAGCTCTGATTACACTCTGTGATGTAATAAGCCGTGCATCAGTGTGACCATGGTCAGATTTCTATCCACTTGTGGTAAACATAGAAGCTTTTTATAGCAAGACAACACGCAGATATCTTGAAAATCGCGAGGTATTGATACAGAAACTATATTTGAAAAATTCATAACTTTTCATTACACAAACAATAACACTAATTTGCTGAAATGAGAATACCCCACTAAGTCTGTTTTTTTTTTTGTAATCTGACACTTTAAACGGTTAAAACTTTTGAACAGGGGTAAAAAAAAAAGTTATAGATTTTTGATCATGGGGAGTGAAAAATGAAAAAAAAAAAAAGGGCAAGGTCCTAATCTGCCTTACTCGCTGCCCTATGGACAATAGGTGGTAAAAGGTTTATAAGCCACTTCTCGCAGAATCCGACCGCGGTTCTTAAACAAAATCCCTACTTGGGATCGTACCTGGGTTCTTATGCCTTAACTAAAGTCAATTTGAACCACGTGGAACAGCTGACATCAGAGACCTGACCTTAAGAACATTTTTTCTGAAAACATCATAACGAATACTAGGAGAGCTCAGCATGTCAAATACGGAAACTTACCCTAAAGGTTCTTGACGATAGACTTCTAATAAACTTGACTCTACTTGGGTGGTCCTCACTTTCACAGAATCAAAGATTGTTCTTCCATCTTTCTGTGATAATCCATCATCCTCCATGAGCTGATGCACACACTTGATGAGAGGCGCATGGTGTTAAAATACCTCCAATCCACTGAAGCTGGCGTGTAATATCGTCTTCTTCTCTTTGTTCAGTTTCAGGGACCTAACACGGGGGACAAAGGCTCCAAATTATGATTGCTAGATGGCTCAAGATGGCAATATCAAAATGTATATTCTTCAGAATACGCCCGGTACCACCGAACCTGAGGGCTCACTCTCACAAAGGGCCATGTTGACTCTTGGGTAGAGAGAAAGGAGCAATGCTGGACCAAATATTCAAAGCTTCAACTTGGGCTTCTCAGAATACATCTCTAAAACATTATAGACTGGACCTTCCAAAAAATAAACTATCCTTCGGAAGGAGGTGTTTCAATCAGTTATCCCACCCTATCTTACATCTCTAGATAAGTCTCCAGGGGGCCCTCATGGGGACATGGTGAAATTCAGATTCCCACTAGTCCACCATGAACGGCCTAATATTCCTCCCTTAATTCTTGTTTATCTATGTATTTTGGTGTGTGATGTAATATACTAATAAATACAGTTTGCATTCCATTCCTGGTGGTTATTTGGTATGTCCACTGTTGGAGGATGCTGAGGGGACTTTAACCTCTCTCCTTCCTTTTCCCACGAGGTCAAAAGCATCTTCCAGGTCCGTCATGGAGGACTATTGGAAACTGATTTACCCGTATTTATCTGATATTTTTTTTTTGTAAATACACACGCTAACTTATCAGCCAAAATGTTACCATCAACACAATTAATGGGGAAAAGAATCTCAAACACTTTGATAAGTAACATGCGTTAAAAAAAAGTTATAACCATATAAGCAACGCAAGTCAGAATACAAAAAATGGGGCTGAGCCTGACTACCTCACATTGCTGCCTCTTAGGAGTTAATTATGTTAGAAACGCAATTCAAGTACAAGAGATGATCACATCTTTGTTTGACATACAACACCGAAACGCCTGTGACTCGTAAGTACCCACCTGTTTTGCATGTGCATATGAGATGGGAAGAGACTCTCTCCCTAATGTGCTTGGATTGCATTCCTATGTAATTCAAGTGCGGCATGTGAATTGGTACACTAAAACTTAGTCAACTGGCTGCAGAGCCTGTAGGGTTGTTGTAGACATGTGCCATGCTAAATAGGCATAGGGAGCGTGGTTTGGTCTTCAACCATTCTGTGTTTTAGTATGACACCCACATGACAGCCGCCGCTCTTAGAATCGCTTCACTCTCAATTCCAGGGGCACTTACAGGGGCAACTTCACCAAATAAGTGAAGCTGGAAAGCAGCCTGACAAGATAGACTCTGTTCCAGCTTGTAAGGACTGAGCTGAGGGCCAAGATCCCACTATAACATCAAAGAGTGCACTCTTTTACACATCAGATGATTCCATAGATTATGACAGACCTGTTCTGTTAAATGCTGATACATGTAGTAACCCCCCCAAAAGAGTGGAGATGGTGTGGCAGTAATTTTTACATTGACGTCACTGATCATTTTGCCCTTCTTTCACTCCGTCATTGGGTCCGCTTTTAATGGTCAATATCCATCAGTATTGCTAAAGCCAAGACAAACAAGAGTTGACCAAACGATGACCAGTAATAAGTAATTTGCATGTCCACTGTTGTATCATTCCTGCTTTTGTGCTATCAATCCTGAAGTTTTTATTTCCTTCTGACAGATGAAATGAAGGGGAAAACCAAACATAGTGGCAACGTTATTGTATTAGAGTAGTAGTTGGAGGGTGAAAACAGCATTATGGAAATCACAGGGTTTCAGGGTGACAGTCAATTGGCAGCAGCATGAGTAGTGTTGCAGAGTGCATATATAAAGTGTGAGGTGGCGGCAGCCGCATGAGGTCAGAGAGTTCTCAATGACAAATTCTGGAGGTGGCAGCAAACATAGTAGGCCACAGAGTGGCACAATATCAAAGTGAAAGGTGGCTGTGGGCTGCGCTCAGCGTAAGTTTAGAAGTGGCACAATCTAGTGTGTGTAGGTGGCGGCAACAGCAGCAGCATGACCCAGAGAGTGGTACAATGAAAATTAAGAGGAGGCGGCAACATGGTAGACCACAGAGTGGCACATGACGAGTTGTGGAGGTGGCAGCAGAGGTCAGAAAGTGGCACAATGACATATCTGGGGTGGTGACAATTCGTCCTGGTAAAGATGGGGCGAGGCAGTGGAGCAGCTGGCAGCATATATGTGGCATCAGCTGGGTGGCAGCATCGAATATTGGCTGAGCAGGTAGTTAGATCCCATGACTCATTTCTTCAACGTTTGGGTGGGCGGTTCATGGGCTGGGCTCCTCTGGTGCAAGATGGACTCGAGGGACTCCCGTCTTCCATCTCCTCACTGTCATCCTGAACTGCCACGGTTGCTTCTTCTGGGTCATCTGCCTTGGTTCTCTCCACTACTCCTCCAAAGATCTCTGCTCCTCCTCTCGGTCCCTGATTAGAAAAACAACTAATTTCACCAGACTCTGCTTGGGCTCCAATGTGCTCCTCCTCCTCCACTTCAGCCCCACTGACTCATGTGCCTTGAGATTGTAGGTACGCCACTTTCTCCATTGCCCTGACCAGACAGATTTTGCAGCATGAGTTCCAGGACAAGAACAGTGACATGCCGTTATTCATCCCGCGTACCCTGCGACTGAAAATAACGTGGGCCTCTTTAGAGGTGCCTGAGCACAACGACAGTGTCGCACAAGAGCTGCCAGTGGTTGACATCAAAGTTACACAAGGAGTACTCCTGTCCGTTGCATCATCAAAAATCATTAATGGCTTTCTCTGTTCAAACAGTGTGTCCAACATACGGAGGCTGGATTCCACGGCTTGGAGACATTGCATGTCAGCCTATGTTGGGGGAGCGTTCCGCCGCCGCTGCAACTCGAGGAGGTGTGCTTGGCTTTGTAATAATGGATGAAGTGCATGCACAGTTTCTTGTCCATTTTTATGTCTTGCAGATGGGTGGAAGACTTCGGAACCTTTTGTCTATCACCATGGTTCTGAGCGGTTGTCGTGGAGAAGCCCACATTGATTTCTTCTTTTGCATGACGCGAGAGTTCCTCCCCTGTGTGACTTGTTCGCCCAGGCAACCAGGTGTATAACTGCATGACAACTGGCCTGTGCCCCTGCACATGTGTATGATGGAGCAGCACTTAGACTTGTGAGGCTCAGATGTGGTGGAGAAGGGGTGGACATTGGCGCAGTTTGCAACCCGTGGAGGAGAAAGCGCATCTCAGTACTGCCTTTTTTGGAAAAGTAATTTCGGCTGAACTCTCCACCTCGTTTCGGCATAAGCCATTAGTTCTCTAAGGTCAGAGTACACAACTTGTAAAGGAGGTACTGCAATACCACAATTTGGACAGGAGCACGGTCAGCTTCTGCACCTTAGGATGGATCGACGCATACAGTTGTCTCTTTGTATCGCCTCGTTCAACGACTGCTGGCACCATGCGTAGCAAGACAGAGGATCTGGACCACGAGATGATGTCAAGACAAACGCTCCCTTTGGCAGAGGCGCTGGGCCTTGACTGGCTAAAATGCATGTGTGCCAGTTGCTATGGCGCTTTGCTGCGGCAGCAGATGGACCACCACATCTGAGACACTTTTCCTCCCAGACTCATGGAGGGTGCGCTCCTTTGTGACACAGGGCCATGTTGCCAACGTTATCTCCCTGGCCTCCGTTTCTTGCCTTCTGCTGCAGATTCTACTATACACACGCCCACTCTTGGTCTCTTAACAAAAAAACTGCCCTCACTGCCGAGAGTGGATTTTTATTTACCGCCAACAGCTGACTTTTGTTACCCTGCAGCCATTTGGCTCTGTCCTCACACACCTTCCCCCTGCTGACTCACGGCCACAATAGCGACTTGCTGCCTGACTTGCGGCTGACACGCACTTCCCTCTTTCACGATAGATGGCTGAGCCTTGCTTTAAACCAACCCTGGCTTCCAAGTGCGATCGGCTACTCGTCATGTTTTATGGTTTCCTCTTCCTGTCTATTCTGCTGGAATTATCTGCCCCACCTCTTCACTGCCAAGCAGCTGCTTGACTGTCCCAACACTTTGTCCTCTTGTATAGTGGCGCTGATCCCAGACCACCAGTAGAAGATCTCTGCTTGGCTGGGCCACGGACTTTGCTCCTGGGCCAGTGCCAACTAAGGGTTGTATCTTACGAACCCATGGACTCTGGTTGGGGTGTTGATGTCATTTGGAGGATGTGATGACCTAGTCACCAATCGAGAACCTTCGGGTTGTTCATCAACACTGCCGCTAGATGACACTGGTAGTTCTTGCCTCACCAGAGTTTACCCCGCTGCGAGTCCCCCTTCCTGTACACAAACCTGGTGTTGCTCCACCTACCACCTCTCTGTCTGACATATTGGTTAATCACTATTGTTGATTTGACAGATTTCTTGATAATCTGCTTTACAACAAAAAAATATTAAATTTGGGGATCAGAACCCAAAAATGGACACCCTGGACTTTGAGAAAAAAAAAATCACTCCAGTAACTATGTTGATTTGACACGGATTTCTGACGTATCAACTATACTCTTCAGCTCTGAGTACAAGCAGCTAGACGCGAGAGACGCACATGTAGTGGAAATAACGGGATTGCAAATGGGCGTCTGTTGTTTATAGGGCTGTGACGCCACGTAAGTCCTGCCCAGTGGCTGATTACTTCATTCTGCCACAAGTGATCAAGGGTGGTACCTTTTCCTTGTTCCCAGAGTGGTCTCTGTCCTGTCATCCCCGGTCTCTGTATGTATGAAGAGCGTACAGTGACTTGACAACGATCGCAGGGGGTATACACACTTTTATTTTTACAGCCTTGGTGAAAAATAATTACAAGCCGAAAACCCCTTGATCATAAGGCCAGTTGTTGGTGTTTGGTGTGTGTGGTTTTGTGTGTGTTTGTGTGTGTTGCAGTGATTAGTACTTTTAGTAAAACCAACCCAAAATCAGCTCAGTATTGAGTGCAGAATGTGTGAACTTATATCTGCACATAATGTAAAATCTGTCACTCAGTACATCTTTTGGTCAAAGAATTGTCTTTCATCTTCTTCTACCCTGAGGATATGCAGCTTCCAGCAAGAACTCGCCTCTTAACGATTAGCAACACAAAATGTTAGATTCCTATTTTTTTCATCATCTCCTTCAACTTCTTATATATTAATAGTCTTCTATTGTTCCTCTAGAGATCACAGTTATGCCTCACAGCCTGTACTCATATTGCCTGTCCTCGAGTATCCAATAGTCACTTGGGGCACATTTTTTACCCGTCCCATTGCTCCGCCGATCCAGAATGTCCGACAAGGATTCGGAGCTACCCCAATTCACTTAGTGTGTGCCCGTTCTTGAATGTGTCGCTTCCCCTCCCTGCTGGAGTTCACCATCTTCTTTCCCCAGTGTTGTGATTGCTGATCTTTCGACACAAATCGAATTGATAAATTCCCGGTTTGTCCAAAGCGTCAAATCCCCTGTACGATTCAAGCACAACAATTAGTCAACCTAGTCGGGAACCTGACAGAGTCGGCGGTCCGTGGACCCTTAAATGCCCCCTATTGTCTGTCCAAAGTGAAGACAGAGTGCCTCCTCACTATCCCTAGGGCTGTTCCCAGTAGTACAACAGTAAGGGGTCGGAGCCAGCGCCTCCGTCCTGATCCCATCCCGGTGTAGTCTCTGGAGAGGCAGGGTGGATGTGCCTGTCTCGCATGTCAATGGTGCTTATGGTAATATGGCCCTAGTTGTGACTCCTAAACAAAGACAATGCTGGACATTGGAATGTAGTAATGGGCAATATCATTTACTACATTTTTAAGCTATCTTTTATACTGTAATAAAGAGAATTCTGTGCCATAAGGTTTAATGCATCTTGTGTATAATAAACTGTCTAAATGTACAGGATCAATCTAAGATCAATAAAATAAATGTGTACAAGGCTGCCAACCAGATGGATTTAAATCCAAGTTCTTAAGCAACTCAGTTCCGATATTACTGTGCCCTAGTTATTTAAGAGAAATTCGCTAATGTCTGGTACGGTCCAAGTGACTAGCACAAGCAATGTGGTACCAATATCATATAGGGCTATAGAATTTTGCCAAGTATTATACACTCACTTTATTAGGTACACCATGCTAGTTAACGGGTTGGACCCCTTTGCCTTCAGAACTGCCTCATTCCTTCATGGCATAGATTCAACAAGGTGCTGGAAGCATTCCTCAGAGATTTTGGTCCATATTGCATGATGGCATCCACACAGTTGCCCAGAATTTGTCGGCTGCACATCCATGATATGCGAATCTCCCGTTCCACACATCCCAAAGATGCTCTATTGGATTTAGATTCTGGTGACTTGGAGGCCATTTGAGTACAGTAAACACTCATTGTCATGTTCACGAAACAAGTCTGAATGATTCCAAGCTTTATGACATGGCGCATACCTGCTGAAAGTAGCCATCAGATGTTGGGTACATGTGGCCAAAGGATGGCATGGTCAGCAACAACATATCGCAGTAGGCTGTGGCGTGCCAACGATTCCTAATTGTCGCAGGGCCCAAAGTGCCAAGAAAAATATTCCCCACATCCACACTACACCCACCCCACCACTGAACCGTTGATACAAGGCAGGATGGAATCCATGCTTTCATGTTGTTGACGCCAAATTCTTACCCTACCATCCGAATGTCGCAGCAGAAATCGAACTCATCAGACTATGCAATGTTTTTTCCCAATCTTCTACTGTCCAATTTCGATGAGCTGGTTGCAAGTTAGCACCTCATTTTTCCTGTTCTTAGCTGAAAGGAGAGGCACTGGTGTGGTCTTCGTGCTGGCTGTAGCCCATCTGCCTCCAAGTTCGACGTACTGTGCGTTCAGGATGCTCTTCTGCCTACCTTGGTTGAACGGGTGGGGCGATTTGAGTCACTGTTGTGCCTTTTTATTCAGCTCTGAACAATCTGCCCATCTCCCTTTGGCTCAACAGTCATTCCTTCCGCCCACAGAACTGCCGCTCACTGGATGTTTTTTTCTTTTTCGGACCATTCTCTGTAACCCTAGAGATGTTTGTCCGTGAAAATCCCCAGTAGATCAGCAGTTTCTGAAATACTCAGACCACCCTTCTGGCACCAACAATCATGCCAACTTCAAAGGCACTCAATCACCTTTCTTCCCCATACTGATGCTCGGTTTGAACTGCAGAGATTGTCTTGACCATTTCGGCATGCCTAAATGCACTGAGTTGCCGCCATGTGATTGGCTGATTAGAAATTGTGTTAACGAGCAGTTGGACAGGTGTACCTAATAAAGTGGCCGGTGAGTGTAGGTCTGTAAGCTTTACTAGAATTGTAGCGAAAACATTGTGGGGGATATCACATAGTATAATAAGTAATAGCATAGTTTTTTAAGGACAAAAGTTGTCAGACTAATTTGATGTGGTGTCCTCTGAGGGATGTAGTGTGGTGTTGAAGTCCCCACATAGTATAAGGTTGCCTTTTTTAACTTTGTTCACTTTTTTCAATAATTGTCTAATAAAAGCGATTTGTCCGCTGTTGGGGGCATATAAGTTGACTATAGTATAGGTTGTGCTGTTAATGTCACATACTAGTATTATTAGAGATGAGCGAACACTAAAATGCTCGGGTACTCGTTATTCGAGACGAACTTTTCCCGATGCTCGAGTGCTCGTCTCGAATAACGAACCCCATTGAAGTCAATGGGAGACTCGAGCATTTTTCAAGGGGACCAAGCTTCCCTGTGCAGAGCCTTGGTCCCCTTGAAACAGTGTCTGTGTCTTGGGTTTGTTCTCTCCTCCCGGTACCGGGATGATCATTGCAACCTGGGACTTAAGTAAAGCATCCTAAGAGCTTCCCAAGGGGTCACAGTGATCCGTCTTTAACTAGGGGTTGTCCTTAAGTTAGGCGTCCTTGTTGTGGAACGCTTATATATGAAAACTGTGTCATTTATTTCGGTCTTTATGATAATTGAGCAACAATAAAGATATAAATCTGTAACCCCCTCCAGCACCCTGATGTTATTCTACGTCATAGAATGCAGGAAGTTTCCGCACCTTGGCGTAGAATTACATCATGGCGATCGCCCGGGTTTAGAAGCTGAGCCTGTGCGATGACTGCAGGATCCCGGAAGTACGTGGTGGCGATCCTGTCTATTAAATCCTATAGACACTGCGGTCACTATGCGATCTATAGTGCATCGCCGTGATGATCTGCACCCTCCGTGCAGGACATAGAGGTGCCGAACATTGCCATGGGCTTCCTTCAGTAGCAGCCTGTTCAATAAAATAAAATTGTCACTAAACCCATAGAGTGAACACCGTAAGATTTCCCTCGACACGATACCAAAACTGTAAAAGCTCTAAAACAGCTCTGTAAACAAATAAATATAAACGTTATTTCCATTGTTACATGGCGATGCAAAAACAAGCAAATTTCTCACAAAATGAGTTATATTTTCTGCAAAACAAGTTAACCATAAAGGAGCAATATAAATGGACTATCACCATAATCGTGATGACCCATAGAATAAAGATTACCAATTTTTTTTATGGTCCGGTGAACGTCCTGGAAAAAAAATGCTACAAATAGAGATGAGCGAACACTAAAATGCTCGGGTACTCGTTATTCGAGACGAACTTTTCCCGATGCTCGAGTGCGCGTCTCGAATAACGAACCCATTGAAGTCAATGGGAGACCTCGAGCATTTTTCAAGGGGACAAGGCTCTGCCACAGGGAAGCTTGGCCAAACACCTGGGACCTCAGAAAAGGATGAAACACCACGGAAATGGACAGGAACAGAGGGAGCATGCATGGAGCCTCTGAGGCTGCATAATCGCAAACATTATGCCAAAATATGGGCAACCGCATGGCCATGACAGAGTGACAGAATTAAGCTAGATAGCATCTAAAACATCCAATAATTGACCTGACACTATAGGGGACGGCATGCAGAAGGCAGCGGCAGCAGGCTAGAGAGTGTCATGGCGACATACCCTAAATGGACTCAGCTTTCAAACCATGGGTGGCAGAGAGGAACCAAAGGAGGTGAGCAAGAAGCGCTCAAATAATATCGGTACATGATAAAGTTTGCCAGTATATTTTGTGGATTACACAGCAGGGTGGCGACAAAGGTAACATGGAAAGCATGAAAACAACCAAAATTCTGCCTGACACAGCTCGTTTGATAAGGGGACATGTATGGAGGCAGTGAAAATAGTAGATTAAAGGCTGCAGTTAAACTATGTTAGTTGGATCTGCATGGAGCTGGCGCTCCGCTGCCAGGCGAGCTTTCGCCAATCCAAGCCCTGTCTATGGCTACTCCCCAAACAGCACTTCTAGAAACCTTTTGTATAAGATCAGTGTAGTAGCGTTCTATAAGTTAGGATATGGCGGTGAGGGGAAGATGTAAACAGCGCCGCAAGAAGGCGCGTGAAATATATCGGTAAATGATCAAAGTTTGCCAGTATTTTTGTGGATTACACAGCAGGGTGGCGACAAAGTTAACAAGTTTGTTGTGGAGCCATGAAAACAACCCAAAATTCTGCCTGACACAGCTCGTTGATAAGGGACCATATATGCTTACAGTTCATGCCAGTCGCTGCCTGGCTGCCAGTCTCCTTTCGAATACAGTTTAAAATAATAATAACCTCATCCATAAGCTCTGTATAATGCTGTGCACCCCCCTACCTCTCCTCCTTATCTCAGTCTATCGCCCAACCCGTGCTCTTAGACTCGCCGTGATCTTGATTAACCTCTACCCTAGTGCGGACCCTCCCAACTCGCTCTCAAGACTTCTCTAGAGCTGCACCAAATTCTATGGAATGCTCTGCCCCGACTATCAGACTAATACCTACCTCCAAAGTTTCAAACGTGGTCTTAAAACCCATTCTTTAGGCAAGCCTATAACACTCATAACTGCATGAAGTTTTTACTCTTCTACAAACCCGTCCTGTGTCGTCCTCCCATCTGTTATCCAGCAACCAACAGGCACCAAGATCTTCATGCCATTCACCCTGGACCTGGTATATAAGATGACGGCTGAGTGGTTCAAGCGACAGCAATTCCATTATTATATTTTGTTCTATCCCTAAGAAGAATGGCTTGCCATTAAATATTCTTTTACCTCTGTGGTTACCCCCATCATCTTCATAAACCGTAAGCTCTGGCGAGCAGGGACCTCACTCCTGTTGTTCCATCAAATGTTGTGCCGTTACATTACATTGTATTTGTTCCTATGATTTGTAAGCGCTACAGAATATGATTGACGCTATATAAATAAAGATTATTATTATTTATATTATGGAGGCAGTGAATAGTAGTAGATTAAGGTGTGCAGTTAAAACTATGTTAGTTGGACTTTGGGATGGAGCTGGCGCTCTGCAGCCAGACGAGCTTTCGCCAATCCAAGCCCCTGTCTCTAGGCTACCTCAAACAGCACTTCTAAGAACCTTTTGTATAAGTCAAGTGTAGTAGCGTTTTATAAGTTTGGGATATGGCGGGTGAGGGGAATGTAAACAGCTGCGCAAGAAGCGCTGGAAATAATATCGGTAATCATAAAAGTTTGCCAGTAATTTTGTGGATAACACAGCAGGGTGCGACAAAGTTAACAACTTTGATGTGGAATCCATGAAAACAACCAAATTTCTGCCTGACACACTCGTTGATAAGGGAGGATGTATGGAGGCAGCTATATGGACGACTTTTGGAGGTAGCAATGGAGACAACGTGTGGAGGCTGCTATGGAGGCAATTTAATTTGGATAGTGCCTGTATGTGGCAGTCCCAAAAGTTTTCAAACCAGAGGGAGCGTAGGTGTCCCTCCGAAAAAATGGAATAGATTGAGTGCATGTAGTGGCAGTCCCAAAAGTTTCAAACCAGGGAGCAGGTAGGTGGCCCTCCAGAAAATGGATAATAGATTGAGTGCCTGTATGTGGCAGTCCCCAAAAAGTTTTCAAACCAGAGGAGCAGGTAGGTGTCCCTCCAGAAAAATGGAATAGATGAGTGCCTGTATGTGGCAGTCCCAAAAATGTTTCAAACCAGAGGAGCAGGTAGGTGGCCCTCCGTAAAATGGAATAGATTGAGTGCCTGTATGTGGCGTGTCCCAAAAAGTTTTCAAACCAGAAGGAGCAGGTAGGTGTCCCTCCAGAAAAATGGAATAGATTGAGTGCCTGTATGTGGCAGCCAAAAATTTTTTCAAACCAGAGGAGCGGTAGGTGCCCTCAGTTACAAATGGAATAGATGAGTGCCTGTATGTGCAGTCCAAAAATTTTTTAAAACGAGGACCGGGTAGGTGGCCCTCCAGAAAATGGAATAGATTGAGTGCCTGTATGTGGCACTCACAAAAAATTGTTTCAAACAGAGGACCGGGTAGGTGGCCCTCCAGAAAATAAATGCATAAAGTACATAGCAAGAGCCGTGGGCCCTGTCAAAAAATAGCCAGTTTCCTCTGCTTTACTGTGCAAGAGAGGGAGAGAAGGAGGAAAATGAGGAGGAGGAGGAGTGGATCAATTATTCAGGTTGAGCTTCCTTCACCTGGTGGAGATTGGAAATTTCTGAGAAATCCAGCCTTATTTATCATTTTAATAAGCGTCAGCCTGGTCAGCGCTGTCAGTCGACAGGCGTGTACGCTATCTGTGATGATGCCAACCAGCTGCATTGAAACCCGCTGGACAAGACGCTAGCGGACAGGCAGGCAAGAACCTCCAAGGCGTACAGTGCCAGTTCGTGCCACATTGTCCAGCTTTGAAACCAGTAGTTGTAGGGAGCTGTGTGATCAATTTAGGACGATGATGGTCAGCTACGTACTCCCTCAACCATCTTTCTGTAAAGATGCAGCCCTACTCTGCCGAGACTGGGGACGGTGACAGTGTCTTGCTGGGGTGACATAAAAGCTGGCAAAAGCCTGTAAAGCGTACCCTGCCAGTGCGGACAGCTGCCTGCTCGCCTACTCTCCCTCGTACTTGTCCCGCAGAACTACGCACCTGCTGCCGCTAGCGCTGTCAGAAGGGAAATACTGTTTCAGCTTGTGCACCAGGGCCTGCTGGTATTCATGATTCTCAACCTCCTTTCCTCTGCAGGGATGAGAGTGAAAGATTTGCTTGTACCGTGGGTCCAGGAGAGTGAACAACCAGTAATCGGTGCTGGAATAAATTCTTTGAACGCGTAGGGTCACGGGATAGGCAGCCTAGCATGAAATCTGCCATATGTCGCCAGAGTACCAACGCGTAAGAATCACTCCCCTCACTGCCTGACTGTCCATTTCCTCCTCCTCCAACCTCTCCAACTCCTCTTCTTCTGCCCATACACGTGAACAGTGAAGGACTCAACAATGGTCCCTCTTGTGTCTCGCCACATTCTCCCCTCTTCCTCCTCATCCTCCTCCACCTCCACCTCCTCCGATATGCGCTGAGAAACAGACCTGAGGGTGCTTTGGCTATCAACAAGGGATCTTCTTCCCCGTCTCTTGTGACGAGCGCAAAGCTTCCGACCTTCATGCTGATCAGAGAGGTTTCAAAAGGCCAGCAGTCGGGATGGTGGAGGATGAGATGGCGGCATCGCCACTGACCATCTGTGTGACTCCTCAAAGTTACTCAGCAATGACAGATATCAGAATCCACGTCCACTCCTCATTGTAGACTTGAGGAAGCTGACTGACCTGACTACCACTCTGGTGGAGTTGACATTTGGCAGTCTACAATCGCTCTGCGCTGCTGGTAAACTTGGAATAACATGGTCAGTGTTGAATTCCACCTCGTGGGCACGTCGCACAACAGTCGGTGAGCGGGCAGTTGGAGGCGGCGTGCGCTGCCTGAGAGTGGCAGCATCTGGGTGACTTCCTGAAATGCGCCCAGATGCGGGCACCTTCGTGAGAAATCAGACAGATTGGGGTATGTCTTGAGGAAACGCTGAACTATCCGATTTAACACATGGGCCAGGCATGGCACATGTGGCAGCGTGCCGAGTGCAGAGCCGCCACCAGGTTCGGCCGTTGTCACACACAACCATGCCTGGCTTGAGGTTCAGCGGTGCCAGCCACAGATCAGTCTGCGCGTGATGCCCTGTAATAGCTCTTGCGCGTGGTGCCTTTTGTCGCCTAGGCTCAGCAGTTTGAGCACCGCCTGCTGTCGTTAGCGACGGCACTGCTGTGTGCCTAGAGCTACCGATGATGCGCCTGCCACGGATGGTAGTTCGGAGGAGGAGGTGGAGGAGGGGTGGGAGGAGGAGGAGGACATAGTAGGCCTGAACACCTGACGAGGTAGGCCCGCAATCCTCGGTCGGCATAGTATATGCCAGCCCCAGGGTCAGAATCTGGTCCCAGCCTCCACCAAGTTAACCCAATGTGCGTCAGCGATATATAGTGGCCTGCCCGGCAGCACTCGTCCACGTGTCCGTGGTCAGTGTGGACCTTGTCAGAAACGGCGTTGGTCAGGGCACGGGTTGATGTTGTCTGACACATGCTGGTGCAGGGCTGGGACGGACCATTGGAAAAGTAGTGGCGGCTGGGGAAAGAATACCGAGGGGCGGGCCGCCGCCATGAGGTTGCGAAAGGCCTCGGTCTCTACTAGCCTATGGGGCAGCATCTACCAGGCTAAGCAATCTGGAGATGTGCACATTAAGGGCTTGGCGTGCGGGGGGTTGCACTATATTTGCGTTTCCGCTCCAGCGTCTGGGGTATGGAGAGCTGAACGCTGGTGGATGCGTGGAGGATCGTGGAAGCGAAGATGGGGTTTTTGTGGCAGGGTCCTGGGCAGGGGGCTGACTATCAGTGACACAGGGGAAGGAGCAGTGGTGTGCACGGCCGGAGGTGAACGGCTTGTGCACTGAGTGGGGTGTTTAGCATTCATATGCCTGCGATACTGGTGGTAGTTAAGCTAGTAGTGGTGGAACCCCTGCTGAGCCTGGTTTGGGCAAATGTTGCACACCACAGTCCGCGGTCATCGGTGTTTCCTTAAAGAACCTCCAGACTTCTGAAGATCTAGCCCTCGCCGCAAGAGCCCTCACCACGGGAGCGCTTCACTAGTTGACACATTTGCGCTGATGCACCAGCTTGGCCTGCCTCTCCGTTGGCCCCCACCACTGCCTCTTCCAACCTGTTCTGGTCCAGGACTCTCCTCCGTCTCAGAAGCACTGTGTTCACACCGGCTCTCAACCCAGCTTGGTCTGTCACCCATCATCCTCCGATCCCTCAGTCTGCTCCCCCCTCGGACTTCCTGCCTGACAACAACTTCCCCCACTGTTGACAACCGTGTCTCCTCTCGTCGGACACCTCTTTACACACTTCCACTACGTCAAGAAGGTCATCATCACCCACAGACTGCGACTGTGGAAAACCTGGGCATCGGAAATTGCTCACAGCAACCGGACAAGTGGTTTGTGACTGTGGGAGGGTCCAGAAAACAGTTCCTCAGAGTAGCCGGTTCAAATGCCAATTTTCCTGGAGGGGGCAGAACTGGGGGGGAGGAGGGCTGAGGTGCAGGAGCTGGAGGAGTGGCGATTTCGGTGACATGGGTGGACGTGGGAAGACTGACTGGGTGGACAAATTGCTCGAAGCATTGTCAGCATCACGACATCACCTGTTCGCCACTTGTTCGGTTTCAACAGTGCTCCTACCACGGAGTCCCAGTAACTTCAGACATGAACCTAGGGAGTGGTAGCTCTGCGGCGTTCCCCTCTCCCTCATAAGCAGGTGGTGTCTCACCCCGCCACGGACCACGGCCTCTGACCCCTGCAGTAGTTGGACGCCCACGTCCCCGCCCTCGTCCTCTACCCCTAGCCCTCGGGTTAAACATTTTTAAAATGAGAGTTATTAACTTTAATTTTTTTTTACTTTTTTTTGTGTTTTTGGTTTTTTTTTGTTTTGTTTTTTTTGTTTTTTGTTTTTTTTTTGTGTTTTTGAGTTTTTAAACCAAACGATGCTATCCTATTGCTATGGCTATTTTCAGCCAGTATGAAAGCCACACTACTATGCCAGATGAGATGACACTGAGTTATTAAACAAAATAAACGAAAACTAAAAAAGGACAAATGGCAGGTGCTGTGGCCTATTGAAATCCACCCCTACTAAATTTTTCCCACTCGGTCTTTGCTTGGAATGTTGCGTCACTAAGCGCAAAACACAGCGGCCGCAAGTCTCACTACAAATTGCTCAGAATTGGCTAGTACATGCACTGCAGCAAGTACAGCCACCAGCAGATCAACCAGAAATCAATATATAGAACGTTACTGTAGCGGAAGAAGCTGTTTGGTCTCTATGGCTATTTTCTAGCCAAGTATCAAAGCACACTACTATGCCAGATGAGATGACACGTGAGTTAGTGCCTATTGAAATCCAACCCCTATAAATTTTCCCATTCGGTCTTTGCTATGGATATGTGCGTCACTAAGCGCAGAACACAGCGGTCGCAAGTCGTCACTACAAATTGCTCACAATTGGCAGTACATGCACTGCAGCAATACAGCCACCAGCAGATCAACCAGAAATCAAATATATAGAACGCTACGTAGGCGAAGTAGCTGTTTGATTCTCCATGGCTATTTTCTAGCCAAGTATCAAAGCACACTACTTAGCCAGATTGAGATGACACTGAGTTAGTGCCTAATTGAAATCCAACCCCTACTAAATTTTCCCACTTCGGTCTTTGCTATGGATATGTGCGTCACTAAGCGCAAGACACAGCGGTCGCAAGTCTCACTACAAATTGCTCAGAATTGCCTAGTCATGCAATGCAGCAAGTACAGCCACCAGCAGATCAACCAGAAATCAAATATATAGAACGTACTGTAGGGTAAGTAGCTGTTTGGAACTCCTATGGCTATTTCTAGCCAAGTATCAAAGCACACTACTATGACAGATGAGATGACACTGAGTTTTATTAAACAAAATAAACGTAAAAAAAAAGTTAAGGGCAGACTGTGCCTATTGAAATCAAACCCTACTAAATTTCCCACTTTGGTGTTTGAGGTGGATATGTGGCCACTAAGAGCTAAAACAAAACGGTAGCAAGTCCCCCTGCTAATTCCTCACAAAATGGTACTAGATGCAAATAAAAAAAAAAAAAGTAGAACGTTATTGTAGCCCTAAGAAGGGCTGTTGGGTTCTTGGAGAATCACTCCTGCCTAACAGTAAGCTAAGTAGAACACCCAAACGCTTCCCTGACCAGCAGCAGCTCTCTCCCTAGCGGGCATCCAGACACAGAATGATCCGAGCAGCGCGGGCAGCGGCTAGTCTATCCCAGGGTCACCTGATCTGGCCAGCAAACCACTGCTATCGAAGTGTAAGGGTACCACAGTCATGCTGGGTGGAGTGCAGAGTCTCCTGGCTTGTGATTGGCTCTGTTTGGCCGCCAAAAAGCAAAACGGCGGGAGCTGCCATTTTCTCGAGCGGGCGAAGTATTCGTCCGAGCAACGAGCAGTTTCGAGTCGCTAATGCTCGACGAGCATCAAGCTCGGACGAGCATGTTCGCTCATCTCTAGCTACAAACCATAAACAAGAATTGATGATTATTTTAAGCACCACCAAGAAAGAGTTAAGTTAGCTGATTATTAGCTATTGAACCCCCCATAAATGATGTACTTCAGAAGTAGATCTCGTTGAACAAAAAAAAGTCTCCCATATGTCCAATAATAAAATAAACATTTTATAGCCTGTAAAATATGACAATGCAGATCTGCTCTGAATGGCGCTACTTCTGTTCTAAGTCTGGTCGTGTGCCCATTCAGCAGTTTACCCCCACGTATGGGCATCCTCATATTTGGGAGTAATTGGGTATCAAACTTTGTGGAGTTTTAAGTCATTTAATACTTCATGACAGTTGAATTTTTGGCCAAAATTAATATATTGGCTAAAAAAAATTACAGCTTGTAAATTATAACTCCATTTTGTTTTAACCCCTGTGAAGCATCTAAAGGGTTAACACACTTCTTAAAGTTGATTTTTCACACATTGAGGGGTGTAGTTTCTAAAATGGCATGATTTATGGTGTTTTACTGTTATTTAGGCCTCTGAAAGTCACTTAAACATTAGCAGGTAAAAGCTGAAAAGCAGAAAATTTTGAACTTTGAAAATGAATAATCTTTAGAAACTTTTTCCATATTTCAACTTTTCAAATTTCATAACTAAACACAAAAAAAATTCTATTACTTTGAAGTACAATGTGTGATGAGAAAACAACCTCAAAATCCCCTGGATATGTTAAAGCGTTACAAAGTTATAACCTCCTATAATAACACAGGGCAAATTTTAAAAATGGCTTGTACTAGATCTGAAGGGGTTCAATCTTCTTATGTAATCCATTCCCCGATTTAGTTTTTAAATATTATAGTCTCAACGAAACCTGTAAGATTATGAATAACATGCATTTTTGTTTTTGGTATGTTGTTTTGCCCTAGGGTTTCCCCTGGTAGATAATGTTATTGGACATTTAACTGTGGTTCTCTTAATGAGCTGACCAATTATTCCTCATTTTCCAATGATAAGAAACACTCACCGGTCCACTTTATTAGGTACACCATGCTAGTAACGGGTTGGCCCCTTTGCCTCAGAACTGCCTCAATTCTTCGTGCATATGATTCAACAAGGTGCTGGAAGATTCCTCAGAGATTTGGTCCATTGACATGATGGCATCACACAGTTGCCGCAGATTTGTCAGCATGCACAACCATGATGCGAAATCTCCTGTTCCACCACATCCCAAAGAGCTCTATTGGATTGAGATCTGGTGACGTGGGAGGCCATTTGAGTACAGTGAAACTCATTGTCATGTCAAGAAACCAGGTGAGATGATTCCAGCTTTATGACATGCGCATTATCCTGCTGAAAGTAGCCATCAGATGTTGGGTACATTGTGGTCATAAAAGGATAGAAATGGTCAGCAACAATACTCAGGTAGGCTGTGGCGTTGCAACGATGCTCAATGGTACCAAGGGCCCAAAGAGTGCCAAGAAATATTCCCACACCAGACACACCACCACCAGCCTGAACCGTTGATACAAGGCAGGATGGATCCATGCTTTCATGTTGTGATGCCAAATTTGAACCTACCATCCGAATGTCGCAGCAGAAATCAGGAATCATCCAGACCAGGCAACATTTTTCCAATCTTCTACTGTCCAATTGGATGAGCTTGTGCAAATTGAGCCTCTATTCGCTGTTCTTAGCTGAAAGGAGTGGCACCCGGGGTGGTCTTCTGTGCTGATAGCCCATCTGCCTCAAAGTTCGACGTACTGCGCATTCAGAGATGCTCTTCTGCCTACCTGGTTGGTAACAGGTGGCGATTTGAGTGCACGTTTGCTTTCTATCAGCTCGAACCAGTCTGCCCATTCTCACTCGCCTCTGCATCAACAAGGCATTTCCGCCCAGAAATGCCGCTCATGGATTTTTTTCTTTTTCGTGACCATCTCTTGTAAACCCTAGAGCTGGGTTGTGTGTGAAAATCCCAGTAGATCAGCAGTTTCTGAAATACTCAGAGCCAGCCCTTCTGGCACCCAAAACCATGCCACGTTCAAAGGCACTCAAATCACCTTTCTTCCCCATACTGATGCTCGGTTTTTAACTGCAGGGATTGTCTTGACCATGTCTACTTGCCTAATGCTGAGTTGCGCCATGTGATTGGCTGATTATAAATTAAGTGTTAACGAGCAGTTGGACAGGTGTACCTAATAAAGTGGCCGGTGAGTGTAGTTCAAATATCAGAAGTGTCATTTCAGGGGGAATGCAGACTTGTTGAGAAGTCAGGAGGTCGTTAGTGCGCAACTGGTTACTGCTGCTGTATGCCTTGAGACAATCATATATTAAACCCTTGCCATACCTCCTCCACTCTTTCTAACATGAAATTTCTGCCCAATAACTGCAGCTACACCACTTTTTATTTCCATTGTTCTATTTACTGTTAAACGGGGCAAAGATTTTTGTTTAAGGTTAAAACATGCAGGCAGGAAAGATAAAATTATCAGCTGAGCATGATACCACAATCTCTTAGGAGGGTATCTTAGTCAGATACCCTCCTTATATATCATATGTACTACTGGTCTACAAAGAACTTTCTAAACATGTTCAGTTCTCTTTCTCCCAGTACTCTGTTAGCTTCCCATTGTAAGGCACTGGAATGTTACAGTCAGATGTTTATAGTTTTGTCATCCATGATAGCAAAATTATTGTTCTAGCCTTGTACCTACAGCCGATCACACAGTAGTTTGGGATAATCTGCTGATTATATATAAACTTTTAACCTCTATGTCTGACAAAATCTTTTATCAGATTACAACAGCTGTTTCAAGAGAATAAATCAAGGGGCTTACGCACATTCAGTGACAAACACATCAAGGACAAGAATCTAAACAAATCACCCTTTTATGGCTCTGGTGATAGGAGAGACTAGATTACCATCAGTGTTGAATTGTGTGAATGTACTTTTTACATGCATATTTGCCTCTCAAGCTTTATCAATAGACAAAACAATACTTGGAAAGCTTTGCTACTTTGAAAACTACAACAAAAAAGTAATTTTGCTTTGCAAAATACAAAAACCACTGTGACAAAATGAGGCAATCTTTCAGGTTTCCATTAGAATATTACTTATCACATGCATAGTTACATTTTTTGAATGAAGAGTGGAATCTGTAATATGAACCATCCAGTTGTAATATTGATATATGTAGCCTGTGGTTTTACTCAACTTATTTCCTTATCTTATCTGGATAAGTTTTCATTGTGATAAATCACACATATTTAGCCCTGCTACACCTGTATGCAGTCACATTTTATAAAGTCTGCTTTTGAAAAAATGTCTGCTTTATTCATTTTTATTGTGCATATCCATGTGTATGAAAAATATATGCACATGTCCGTCTGTATGAAAAAAATTACAGTGGGTACGGAAAGTATTCAGACCCCTTTAAATTTTTCACTCTTTCTTTCATTGCAACCAATTGGTAAGATGAAAAAAGTTCCTTTTTTTGCTCATTAATGTACACTCTGAATCTCATCTTTACAGAAATAAACAAATGTAGATATTTTTACTTATTTATTAAACAAGAAAAACTGAAATATCACAGCGTCATAAGTATTCAGACCCTTTGCTCAGTATTGAGTAGAAGCACCATTTGAGCTAGTACAGTTAGGAGTCTTTTTGGGAATGATGCAACAACTTTTTCACATCTGGATTTGGGGATCCTCTGCCATTCTTCCTTGGAGATTATCTCCAGTTCCCTCAGTGAAAGTTGGTGGACAGCCATTTTTAAGTGTCCAGAGATGCTCAATTAAGTTTAGTTCATGGTCACAGAGTTGTTCTTAAGCCACTGCTTTGTTATTTTAGCTGTGTGCTTAGGGTCATTGTCTTGTTGGAAGGCGAACATTTGGGCCAATCCACAGCACTCTAGAAGAGGTTTTCATCCAGGATATCTCTATACTTGATCGCATTCATCTTTCCTTCAATTGCAACCAGTCGTCCTGTTCCTGCCCCCATAGCATGATGCTGTCACCATCATGTTTTACTGATGGGATTTGGCAGGTGATTAGTAGTGCCCGGTTTTCTCCACACATACTGCTTAGAATTAACACGAAAAGTTCAGTCTTCATAGTATCATAGTATATAAGGCTGGAAAAAGACACAAGTCCATCAAGTCCAACCTTTAAGAATTAAATAAATGTTTTATCCCCATAACCCGTGATATTTTTGCTCTCCAGAAAGGCATCCAGGCCTCTCTTGAACCTGTATATAGAATCCGCCATAACAACCTCTTGCGGCAGAGAGTTCCATAGTCTCACTGCTCGTATAGTGAAGAACCTTTGTCTATGTTGATGGTAAAATCGCCTCTCCTCTAGGTGCAGAGGATGCCCCCTTGTCCTGGTCACAGGCCTAGGTATAAAAGGATCTTTGGAGAGATCATTGTACTGTCCGATCAGGTATTTGTACATTGTAATGAGGTCTCCCCTCAGTCGTCTTTTTTCTAAACTGAATAATGCCAAATTTTGTAATCTGTCAGTGTATTCTAATCCCCCCATTCCCCTAATAATCCTGGTTGCTCTCCTCTGCACCCATTCCAGGTCTACTATATCCTTTTTATACACTGGTGCCCAAAACTGTACACAATATTCCACGAGTGGTCTGTCCAGGGATTTGTATAAGGGCAAAACTAGGTCTTTATCATGAGAATCTATTCCTCTCTTGATACATCCCATAATTTTATTTGCTGTAGCAGCAGCCGCCTAGCTCTGGTCACTAAGATTAAGTTTACCATCCACCAATACCCCCAAGTCCTTTTCAGCTCCAGTTTTACCAAGTAATTGACTGTTAAGAACATAATTATACTTTTTGTTTCCATGGCCCAAGTGCATAACTTTACATTTATCTACATTAAACACCATCAACCATTTCTCTGCCCACTCCTCAAGCCTCCACAAATCCCTCTGTAATGCTAAACTATCAACCTCAGTATTTATTACTTTACACAGATTAGTATCATCTGCAAATATTGAAACTTGACTGTGTTAACCCACTACAAGGTCATTAATAAAAATATTAAAAAGAAGTCTTCATTTTATCAGACCAGAGACTCTTATTTCTCATAGTCTGTTAGTCCTTTGTGTGTCTTTTTTGCAAACTGTATGAGGGCTTTCATATGTCTTGCACTAAGGAGAGGCTTCCATCTGCACATTCTGCCATAAAGTACCAATTGTTGGAGGGCTGCAGTGATAGTTGACATTGTGGGACTTTCTTACATATTCCTACTGTATCTCTGAAGCTCAGCCACAGTCATCTTTCACCAAAGCCCTCCTCCTACGATTACTTAGTTTGGCTGGAAGGCCAGGGCAAGTAAGAGTTTCGGTCATCCCAAACTTCTTGATTTAAGGATTATAGAGGCCACTGTGTTCTTAGGAAATACTAAAATTCTGCTGAAATTATTTTGTAACCTTTGCCATATCTGTGCCTTGCCTCAATTCTGTCTTTGAGCTCCTGGGGCAGTTCCCTAGACCTTATGATTCTCTGACATTCTCTGTGAGCTGTGAGGTCTTATATAGAATGAAGGAGTAGAACCATCTCAAGGAAGATCAGAAGGGAATGGACAGCATGTGAATTAAATATGAGTGTCACAGCAAAGGATCTGAATACTTACAACCACATGATATTTCAGTAATTCTTGTTTAATAAATTAGCAAAAATATTTACATGTTTACATCGGTTTTAATACTTTCTGTACCCACTGTATTAGTATGTCTAAGATCTATTACCCTAATAGCATATGCTGACAGGGGTGTCACTAGGGCAAATGCCTCTGATCTTCTGCATAGAGACTGGTCAGGTTGGTCAGTTCTTTACACCAGTGCAAACCTGCTGCAGAAGATTAGTGCTCTGAGTTTGGATTGGATTGGGCTTGTCAAATGTACCCTGAGTCAAAGACCTTAGAACAGGGCCTGTCTTTGGCAGTCAAAGTTGATAGACATAATATAGAATGTAAGCGTGTGACTGGTTTACCTGTTTTTCCTTCTCTGCCTTCTTCTACTGCCTCTTCTATACCATCTAAAGAGACTCTGGTGAATATTAAAGATTCCATGCAAATAGAGGTTGATGAGCTCATGCAGATTGAAGTGGGAGTTATGTCTCCTCAGCAATGCAGAGATTTCCATAAGAGGAATGCCCTCTGTTTCTACGGTGGGAACTATGATAATTTCATCCAGTCCTGTCCTACCTGACCTCCAACGAAGAGCTTCAGCACCTAGATGATAATCAAGGAGGTCACTTAATGGCCCAGGTATTGCAGAAATCTCAGATGAAGTCACCTTTTGTTGGTTCCTTGATTGAGAATAAGGTGTCTGACAAGGTCATTGTTGTCAGTTCTGTCTTCTAAGGATCTCAGAGAATTACCTGGTTCAGTCTAAACCATGGACACATATATCTATGAATTTAGTCATGAATTTGCCTCTCTGTCAAGGAATGACAGTAATTTGGGTGGTTGTTGACCTCATCTCTAAAATGGGTAATTTATCTCCGCTACAGAAGTTGCCTGCTGCCAAGGTATTTGCTACTTTGTTCATTGACAATGTTTTTAATCTGCATGGGGTACCTGAATTTGTTATTTTTGATCAGGGTTACAATTTGTGTCTGTGAGTTTCTGGAATGAGTTCTCTAAAACTTTGGGAATGCAACTATTTGTAACACCGTCCTGTCACCCTGAGACTGCTGGACATTCAGAATAAGAAACTTTGGAGGTTAAGCAGTATATCAGGAACTTTTATCTGATTACCCGGAAGATTGGGGAAATTAGTTAGGCATCACTAAGTTTGAGTACAATCACTGTGTTTCCCCATCTACTGCCATGTTCCCATTTTTCTGCACCTATTGCTTTGATCCCCAATTTTCTTGTGTGTCTACTATCCGTTAACCCACAGGCACATGCTGTTGTATCTAGCTTATGTGCTATTTAGACACAAGTCCGCAAATAGGTGTGAAAGGCCCAAGATTTTATTTCAATTGGAGTAGGTGAAGCATCTTTATTTGAGTGTCCAGTGGTCCTACCTAAAAGTTCCAGTACTTGCAAATTGCAAACAAAGTGCCAGATTTATCACTCCGTGAAGAGAAACAATGGCTGGATCATTGGAAAAGGTTTTCTGCCCAACTAGTGAGACATAGATTGAATTCAGCTCTAGCTCTTTCCATGTTTCCCTGTAAATCCTAGGAAGGTGAAGCTTTAAACTTTGCTTTTAAATTAACATATTCCTGCTCCCTTCTTTGTAAAAGGGCACCTGTAATCCCCTGGTTCCTGTGTTGCTGACTTGAGCACGGCCTAGCGCTCAACTGAGTCATAGTCACTTGGTCTGGGTGGGTTGGTGTCTGACAGGTGGGTTGCAAGAAAGAGGGAGATGCTGCAGATGGAGTTCTCCCAGGGGCACTCCAGGTGTATTAGTGTATAAGGATAGATGGTAGAGGGGATGCCCTTGATGTTAGCAGCTTCTAGGGATCACACAGAGACATTGATGGCAGTGGATTAAAGGGAAAAAAGTGGAGCTTTCTCAGTGCGCTGCTACATCGATTTCAGGCTCAACCAATGTTTGATCACAAAATCATTTTATTCACAAGTATCAATTAATGAACAACGCGTTTCGGGGGGCGGACCGCACCCTTCGTCAGGTTTTTAAATATATTCGTGATCTAGTTGGAGGGGGAAAGTAAGGCTGATGTGTTGGTGCGGAGTACACGGCTTACCATGCCCCACTGCAGCAGCAAACCCTCTCACTCCAAGGCCCAAGACAAAGACATTGATATAAAAAATTAATACAAGACACCCCTGGAGCCATAAGCAAAGGAGGACATGACTTTGGCATGGGGGGGGACCTAGAAAGCTGGAATTTTTATGTAGTTGTATTAATTTAATATAGTTGGGTTCAGCTCTGAGAGGGCAGAGTATGTAGGCTAGGATGTACAGTGAGAGGGATGGGGCCCAGCGGTAGATATCACTTCCTGTCCTGTGTCTCTCTTCCTCTTTCTCTCACCAGAAGACCATGGAGAAACATGTCTGCTGCCTTAGGGAGTATAATACTGGGGTTATATCACGCTGTTGTCACCAGATACACCTTACAGATCATGTACTAGCGTAGAATCAGCTTCTGCATCATGTACAGTAGGATTTTTACCTCAGAAATCATAAACAACACAGGAATTTATGTAGTATGTCTCCTCATGAATATAAGCCCAATTATCTTATATACAATAGAAATTGCTGTATGTCAGCTTATTACCTTATACACTGTGGATTATGGCTCCTTAATGTTACTAGGGAGACATATTTTATAATATTATGTGAACATGCTGCAGGGGTGACCTGCTCCCAGTTACCTCACATAGTGCAGACATGGCTGTGGAGGTATCTGCTTCACACAGGGATTTATATGGTAGTTTTATTACCTCACACACTGTTGATATTGATGTTTTTCTATTGCACGGGAGCTTTCTGCAGATCATATGTGCTCTTACAGCAGACATAGCTGATACATAAGATATTACAGCAGACATGGCTGATACATCACATATTACAGCAGACATGGTTGTTTTGATTTCTATCAACAAGTCCATTAATGAATTTGTTCCCTCAGGGTTGGTCAGAGGTTTCACCGTCTTTGGATCCGACAGGTTACAGGCTTCCATGTCCCTCCTGTAGGGAGAGGGGGCAAGTTCTCGGGGACTTTGGGTCTTTTCACTTTCTTTCCCCGAAGAATTGCTGCTTCAAACTCTGAGGCATTACACTTGTCAAAGGTGTTGCGCAGCCTCATCAAGAATTTGGACCACTTCTGACACTGTTCCTCGGGGCCAAGAACTTGAACTTCCCGGAGAGCGGGTCCTTTCAACTGCCCGGACTAGGATGCCCGCTTTCTGTTCCTTCTGTGAACGGGTACAGGCGAAGGTGGCTAACCAACTTGTCCCTGAATTCAGGGAAGGTGTGTGGATTCTCCCTCGTAGTGGGGTAACCAGGGGGCCCCCCCCCAGATAGTAGAGCATAGTCAGGCATCATGGTGGGGGGGTCCCAGGGAACCTGGCTGGAGCAGGGGTGAAAGGACTTCCTCTGGAGGGCTTAACATGCTCCGGTACCTGACGGAACCTGCTTCCAGTCCCGTATCTTTTCCGTCCTGGGCCCGGAGCCATGACTGGGCCTAGCTGAGGGAAGTCTGTAGGGTTACACAATGTCCGTAGTTTGCTATTATTGTTGATGGCGATGGCTAGAATGGGACTTGGGGTTCTTTTAAAGACCCAGTCACTATTCCCTGGGAGGTAGGCCAATAACCTTATCAACAAATCGGAACAATTCTCTACCTTTATCTATCCCCCCTTTAACTCCCCACGGTACCTCACTCAGGATCAGCTCTGGTGACGGACAGCTCCGGTGTCATGAAGGACTCCGTTATCGATGTCTGGCAGGCAGAGGGGCTTCGTGATGTCGCAGCGGTGGTTTCTCCTCCAGTCGCAGGAACAGTGCGCCGGAACTTCCGATAGGCTCAACTGCGTGCTTGCAGGTCTTCATGTCTCACTCTCCAGCTCTTCCTCCATGGTGCTTGTGCTCGCCACTCGACGCAGGGGGGCGGAGACTAGTGGACGTACTCGGAGTTCCCAGCCAGTGATGATTTGGCGGGCTGGAAATACTGCCAACGGAGTCCGTTGGCAGGGATTAACCACCCATGATTGCTGGAGCGATGCCTTGGGCGTGCAGTAATAAGTCAAATGTGAAATATAGCACAAAATCACTTGGGCCTATACCCGAATGGTAGCAGGTTAGGCAGCACAGTAGTTTTTTCAATAAAGGATAGTCTCTAGTGCCAGAATAAGCACAGAAGTAATGATCCTGTTCGTGAAATCCACTTGCAACATCCCCCCCGGGGCTAGAGCTTTTCTTCGGGGCCTGGGGTCAGCCAGGGCCACGTTAGTACCTGAGTGGCTGGCGGTTGCGGCCTAGGCACGCTAGTGGTCACGTGCTTGGTATGGGGGAACCGGAGGCTGTCCTTCAGCCTGCAAGGTCTCCAGCCAGGTGGTGGGTTGGCAAAAATGATGAGGGAGAGGCTGCTATAGCGGTTCTTCTCCTGGGGCAACCCTTTGGTGTGCTAGAGTATAAGTCTCTGTGTAGTGGACAGGGTGCCTGTGATATGGCAGCCGTAGTAGCAGGACCCGAACGGGGCAGAGGTTGAACAAAAACCAACTTACATTTCTTTATTGGAACCAACAGGAACCGCAGCAACGTGCCTTAACAAAATGGTGGAGTGCTGAGATGCTAGTTGGAGGGAGCCACAGGAGGGATCATCAAGCCTGGATGCAATGGCAGGCTTGGGAGATAGCGGTGTACTAAAAGGCTGCTCAGCTTGTCCTGGGTTTGCTTAGTATCACCCTGGAAGGTAGGATGATACCCTTTCCCTCTCTCTGTCTAATCACTAACACCTCTACTGTCTCACTGCTTGGTCTGACTGGCTAATCTTTTGATGATCCTGTCAGACTCACTTCTCTGACTGAACTGACTGTTGGAAATCTCCAACCGTCCACTTTTTCTCAGCTCTTGGTCATCTGGTGGTTACTCCTCCAATACATCCCAGCTTTACAATACATTAGGATAACACATGTGATTGGATGACACATCTTACATCACATCAAAGTAATTAAACTCCTGCCTTGCCAGGGCAGGATCTACTCATACCACTTGCAGTACTCATCTGTGTTATGTAGTGACATGCTGTGGGGCTAGTCGACCCCTACACAGGCTGCAGCTACAGGCTGGTGGGACATATTCGCAAACAACGCTTGCCTTTGCATCGGCTGAGGGGGTTTGCAGATACATCACATATTACACCAGACATGGCCTGATAACACTCACAATTTATTACAGCAGACATGGCTGAATGCATGTAAGATATTTACAGCAGACATGGCTGATACAACACACACATTAACTACTACTGGAGACATGGCTGATACATCAGATATTACAGCAGACAGTGAGCTGGAGCGTATGATAGGAGACAGGCTGAGGATAGATATCAACCATTAACTGTGCTCTCTGTAGAGGAGGTCACATGTATCACAACCACTGGTGGAGAGGGAGCAGGTTGGGAAGAAGAGTGAAGAGAGAGCGTACGCTAATGCTCGACCGAGCATCAAGCTCGGACGAGCATGTTCGCTCATCTCTAGTATTTATCCCCAAAATGGTCAATTCTGGTCAATTCTGAAAATACGGAAAATCGATATTCGATTTGTAAGCCGCGTGACATCAAAATAAATTATCCAGACATTTCAAAATTTATGAAAATGTAAAGTAGACATATGGGAAATGTAATTTAGCAACTTACTTAGGTGGTAAATCTATGTGCCTGAAAACGCGGTGATTTTGATTTTTGAAAAAAGGCAAATTTTTCAAAAAATTCATCATTTATTTTTTTTTTTGTAAATAATCGCAAAACTCATCAGCCAAAATTTACCACCAAAATGAAATACAATGTTTGAGGAAAAAACAATCTCAGAATCGTTTAGATAAGTAACAGTGTTCAAAAGTTATTACCATATAAAGCGATGCAAGTCAGAATCCAAAAAATGGGACTGAGCCTTAAGCTGTAAAATGGCTGCATCCTTAAGGAGTTAATTGTGTTGTTTTTATCCCTGTCAATGTTGTGTTTTTTTTATATACTGTGAATGTGACACTTTAACGCAGCCAGTTTATAGCTTAAGGCTCAGCCCGATTTTTTGGCTTCTAACCTGCGTCGCTTTATATGGCTATAACTTTTGAACACTGTTACTTATCTAAAAGATTCTGAGATTGTTTTTCCCCACATGTTGTACTTCATTTTAGTGGTAAATTTTGGCTGATAAGTTTTGCGTTTATTTACAAAGAAAAGGAAAAATGATGAATTTTTGAAATTCAAAATCCTTGCGTTTTCAGGCAGATAGATTTACCACCTAAATAAGTTGCTGAATATCATTTCCCATTTGTCTACTTTACATTTTCATAATTTTTGTAATGTCTGGATAATTTATTTTGATGTCACGCGGCTTACAAATCGAATAGCGAGGCACAGAAGGGAAGGAGAGCCCTGCAGCTGCCAGGATTTTAGTTTCCTCATTCGCCCCTTTTGTAGGCAAAAATAAAATTGCACAAACAACATTAGTTGTTATTGGCGAATATGGGTGTGATTGGCATTTTCCATGTTTTTTATGGTTCACCACGAGAAATTAATTTTTTATAGTTTTGAGAGGAACCAAACTAATACATTCCAAATTCAAACATTCATGCCACTAACTTCTGAATAAATTGAACAACGACTGTGCACCGGACGGATAACTGCAACTCTCAGTGCCAGTACCAAAAGGTGGCAGTAAATCCAGTAGCCACAAGCAAATTCAGTTCAAAACTCAGCATCCATGCGTTTGTGGTTTCCTCAACCCAACCCTCGTAATTAACGAAATGCTTTTTTTTTTTTTGTTTTAACTTTTTTGGGATTTGTGGTTGCTTGAGCTGTGGCTGCTATAGTGCATGGTCTCTGATCCATGATCTTTTCTTGCACGGTGTATGCAGAATTGGAGGGACATTCTATTTAGAGAGAAAAAACATTGTCTTTTGGAGTTGAATTGATTGTGGTACACTTCGTCACAAACTTATCCCCCTATAGAAAAATAATATATCAGAAATTTGGACCTACTCAGTGGCGAATAGATCTGTCTTAGACAAAATGTACAGACGACAAAGGTTTAATTTTTTTTTTAAATCACATTAAGGAACCAGTGAAAATGAGCGCATATAATCAATCCAAACTATTGGAAAATAAAACAACCACAAAGAGTGACAGTAGAAAACGGGATCATTTTTTCTCCCCTTTAGCTGGACATTACACAACTTCTAAACATTATTTAAAAAGTACATGCCTCTCACGAACCCACATTCAATTCCACTGATTGTCAGCGTGAAAGTGCTCGCCACACTGCTCTAGACCTTAGGTTTTAGATGACACTGATACATTGGGATGAAATGAAGTATGGTTGTCATAACTCACAAATTGGTTCTGAAGAAAACCTCACCCAGAGTGCCTGTGCGTGCAGCTCCATTTCTTAATCTTGGGAAAGCTAGGTGTGTGCTTGCCTTGTTTGCTGGACGGCGCGTGAAACAGCAGTTGGGAGCGTATATCCATTATCCCTTCATTGGATCGTGGTTATTCATTTTGATTCTCTGTATCTTAGTGTTTGCGTTGCGTTGCTATTCTGGGGTTTTGTTTCCGAAAACCCCCCCCAATTCTGCGTTACCTTGGCTGACATATGGATTTGACCCCGGTTCTGGCCTACTCTGCTTATCTTCGTATCTGTTTGGTTGTCGGTGTTGTGTCTCTCCCGGGGTTATCCTGCTTCATGTCTCAGACAAGTGTAGCTTTCTGTTCACCCGTGTGAATTAGGTCTATTCCGGTATTCCGGTACCGGTCACTCCACATCTAGCAGCGCCAGACAACGGAAGTCTTCCTTTATCAGGACATCAGTTAGGTTCCTGACAGTGGGTTACCTTGACAGGGCAGTTCATCTGGCTCTTAGGACGGGGACTGAGCCGTGCCGGAAGACGCAGGGTGAGTTGCCCGGTACCTAATCTGACAGCTAGGCAAGCCTGGTTGTGGTTGCGCGGTTGCTGGATCACGGCTACTATAAATGTGGTCCACAAACCAGTGTAAAGTTTGTTCTGATGCACTGTGGGAACATTCCTATCATCACAGGCAGGGCTTTTATTTATCTTTAATGACCTCTATCACTTTACATTGTCATTCCTTGAATTATATCGATCTACAGTCATTAGGTTGTCAGTGGTGTAATAACAGTATATAGGTCTCCCAACGGTTTTTTCAACATAAGGATACTCGCACCGGTCAGACATTACAAATAACTCTGTCAATGTATCTGTATTTCTAAAACACTTTCGGGACGAACACAATAAACATTGGGAAGGCTTTGCCTGGATGGCCATTTGAGAGGGATTTCAACCTGTTAGAGGCGGGGACATTAAAGAAAGAAAAAACTGCTTAATCGTGAACGCACTGGATGTTAAACGCAACAAACTCAATGAAATGAATAAAGCGAACTAGATTTGATCTCACTCTTAAAGCTTTCCCGATGATATTTTATGAGATGAAGTATTTATTAATCTAGGACCTTTGGTTCAGATAGGATTTTTTCATTGTTCCACTTTGTTTGGACAATTAAGTGCACTAGTACATTATATGGATTACACATATTGTCTTATGTCAATTCCTTTCATGTTGTAACCTTCGCTCTCGTGATACAGCGTTGTGGCCATGTTCGGATCATGATCCGCCACTAGCTGTTGTGCACACCAGGGTATTATGTCATGATTAAGTCGCTCGAGTAAAAGGTGTTAATCTTAGGTTGTCTGAATGCTATGCATTGACTTGGAGTATAGGGTTTTGAGATCATATGACGTCTTGTGTATAGTTTGTCCTGGGGCTCAACTGGAGTCGATTCCGATAGGCAAGGACAGAAGATCTAACAGTTTGTGGCGGTAGGTAATGCTGGAATTCTACTTGAAGTTTTTTTTTTTTACTAAGGACAGATGACCAATTTGAACGCTTTGTGCAGAGTGATAATCTGTGGTGTCATATAAATAAAAGAAGTATTATTATAATTTATGAGATCTCAGGTATTCTCATCTACTTTCATACAATTATTGTGACACAAGACAAAAAACGGATTTAAAAACCGATGAACCTATTGATCCACTACGTTACCCAGGACAAAGGAAAAAATAAATACATAAAACATCAAGCAATTATCGATTTGGGCATTTTCTGTGATCTGTTAACGAAACTATCATCTTATGAAAAACATTCCTTAACATTGTTTCAGTCTACTTTAAGAGGTAGAACCTTTCTAATGATGGATCAATACTATCTAGAATCCACCAACGTATTTTAGTACCCTAAATAGCATTTAATATGTTTTCTTACTGCTATAACAAACGGGTTTTACGCCACCTGCTGGAAATGTGCAACAGTGTGATTTAATATGTCTCTCAGATGTAAATGTAACCAATATACACACCTCAACTGAAGATGGTGTGTACATATACAGAATGCCTTCAATCACACAAGTGATAACATTTCTAGACAGGACATGAGAGTTTCCCATCATCTGTAATCTTAGAGAAAACAACATTTTCTTTATGACAATGACTTCTGGGCACCAGGGGGTAGCGCGACCTGCTGGTGCACATCTTTTCTCGCTTCTTCGATGTTTATTTAGTGAACAGTGTGCGGGCAGCATCAGTTTCTGATGTCTTTTCAATTTGAGGTGATGCGAAGGACCCAATATCTCTCTGTAGAACCAGTTGTGAGAGGGTTAATGCTTTTTCTTTCAAATTATAAAGAATAGGCCACTCGGCCATCTGAACCTTGTGTCTTTTAAAATATAACATTTACTTCTAGTATTCTAATTAAAAATATACACAGATTTTGTGCACGGATTATATTGGGACTCGTATGCCGGTTGTTTAAACCAACACAATTTGGATTTTGAACGTTGTTATCTAGTTCCTTAGTGTCTTAGCGTATTTATAACATCATTTCGCATTCAAACGGGAGGTTTTTTGTGGGTGGGAGAAATTTAGTATGGCGTAGGGTAATTCCCACCATGCCACATCTCGCTATCCTCATCTGTAATATCCTATGTCCTATTCCTTTCCCATCAATCTCCCTATGAGGTCGTTTCGTGCATTAGATCCGCCGTGAGAAGCTTAAGCGGTTTGCTCCTTCGTGGCGGTCTGATCTCTGAGTTAAAGCATAAGTCGCCTCCCTCCCCCCCCCCCCCCCGACGTTTGCCACTAGCGTGGGCGTTCCTCAGGAGTTAGGGCGCATAGCAGCTTTGGATGCCGTCTGCAGACTTTAAAGGTTTAATTGTGACGTCTCTCTGGGGGTGTGAGCGACTCCTCCAATCACTTCTCAGGTCAGGGGATCCCCCGGTTGTGCTTGGTTCCAATGTATCTTGCGATCGGTCATTGCGATGCTTCAACTTAATGCACGTTCGGAGTCTCGCGCAAATGCGTTGACCTCTAATGCGCATACTGGTGTTGATCGCAGCGTGTTCTGGTAGCCCCAGGGCACTTCTCTCTATTCTGGTGACTAGTCCATCTCACAAGCGGAGTCTGGAAACTGCTGGGGATGTTGGTGTTGTTTCGTTTTCCCCTCCTTCGTGCTTCGATCGTTATCAAATAGCTACACTGATGTAGTTGGTGTTTAAATTTTACCTGATGTTCCCGGGTTACTTACTAGGCGAGAGTATATTGGATCTCATCTATTCTGCTCTTTTTATTATATGGATTGCCATTAGGGTAATTGGGACGGGTTCAATAGTGAGTGAGGGCCTCACTTCTTCTTTCTTTCTCACCATAGTTTGTTTTGGGTCACATTCTTATGGTTTGTGCTTATGGAGGGTTAGACTTTATGGCACCCATTTGTTATTTGGACCGCTGAGTTCTCATTATGTTTGTGATTGTCCGTTTATTCGGACGTCCCTAGAATCATGAGGATAGTATCTTGTAAAAGAAAAAGCCATTTATGCGGTTGGATTTTGTAGAGGTTTTAGGTCCACTGGTGATTGCAGGACCCCGGCATGCTACTTGAACCATTAGAGAACACCTTTTGTTTTGGGACTCCCACATTAATACAGCTATATATTTTATGTTGTTTCCTCGTTATTGAGAAAAACTTTAACTTTTTAGAGGTTCCATTTTAACTAAGCCATGCAATGTACTAGGAAGGGAAGAAAATTGCCAATGTGGTAAAATTGATGTAAAAACCGCACGGAACTATTATCGATAGGCTTTTTTGTGTACTGTATCCGGTAGGCCAAACCTCATGGAGATAAACAAATTTGGATAGTTTGTTATTTCTTAGTAACTAATTTTAAAAAAATTTATGCAACAATGGAAGTTATCCTAGGTACATTCTGTTCCATCTCGTCTCCATGACGGCCCCACGAAGGATGACCACATGAACTCTTCGGGGACAGGGGCGCGAGAGAGGTTTAAATGCCTCCCCACCCTGCATCTACATCCAGTGATACAAATGACAAACACCGCAGTGGCTGAAACAGGATTGTTCGATGTTGACCCACATACATATGACAAAGAACATAAGGAATTATTAAAATTTTCAACATGAGCGGAAAAAAAAAAAATAGTATGGAGGATTAATAGAAACAAATTAACCATTTTCCCATTTTGCCACAGTGTTCTCTGATGGCCCACATGAAGACCTACCAGATGAATATTAGGGGACTTTGGCCTGGTAAAATTTTTTCTCACATAGTAGAGGTGCTTAGAACTTTGAATGTCCAATCGATCGGTCAGAGAATGACCAAGTGGCAATCTACCGATTTCATCAAATAGATTGTTCCCGGCAGAGGGAATTTAAAGTGGCCCTGGAAAAATAAATTGTAAAAGTGACCCCATTTCTGTGGATGGCGGGAGTGTCAAAACAAGTCGACGTGCGACTAAACTCCACACAAAATGTTAAAGATGGTCAAATCAACATGTGACAGCGCCAGAAAAGAGAATCATTACTGCCTCCCTTATACAGGATAACAGCTTCTGTTTTAGAGAGCACACCCTCAATACGAACTACACTCACGGCCACTTTATTAGGTACCACCAGCTCAGTAACGGGTGACCCCCTGTGGCCTTCAGAAATGCATCCAATTCTTCGTGGCATAAAATTCAACAGGGTGAGCATCTCAGAGATTTGGGGGTTTATTTCCAGTTGACATGACGGCATCACACAGTGCCAGCAGATTTTGCAGTGCCAAATCCATTGAGGCGAATTCCTCCCCCCCGTTCCACCAATCCAAGATGCTCGATGGGATTGAGATTGGTGACTGTGGGAGGCCATTTGAGCTACAGTGAACTCATGTCAGGTTAAGAAAACAGTATGAGATGATCCCAGCTTAGGACATGCGATTATCCGGCTGAAAAGTAGCATCAGATGTGGGTACCTTGTGTCCATAAAGGGATGGACATGGGGTCAGCAACAATTACTAGGTAGGCTGTGGCGTTGCAACGATGACTCAATTGGCTACCAAGGGGCCCAAAGAGTGCCAAAGAAACTTCCCACACAATGGACACCCACCACAACCAGATGCAACCGTGATGATACAAGGCAGGCATGGATCAGGTTCATGTTGTGATGCCAAATTGGACCTAACATCGAATGTGCAGCAGAAATCGACGACTCATCAGGACCAGGCAACGTTTTTCCAGTTTTACTGTCAATTGCGATGAGCTTGTGCAAATTGTTGCCTCAGTTTCCTGTTATTAGCTGCTGAAAGGAGTGGCACCCGTGTGTGTTCTTCTGCTGCGTAGCCCCATATGCATCAAGTTCAAGTACTGTGCTCAGAGAGGCTCTTCTGCCTACCTGGTTTGAGTGAACGGGTGCGATTTGAGCACTGTTGCCTTTCGATCAGCTCGAACCAGTTGCCCCTTTCCTCTTGACACTATGGCAATCAACAGGCATGTCCGCCCACAGAACTGCCGCTCCACTGGATTTGTTTTTTCTTTTTCGGGACCATTCTCGTAAACACTAGAGATGGTGGTGCGTGAAAATCCCAGTAGAGCAGCAGTTTATGGAAATACTCAGACCAGCCCTTCTGCCACCCAACAACAGGCAAGTTCAAGGCACTCAAAAATCATTCGTCCCATACTGATGATCGGTTTGAACTGCACGGAGATTGTACTTGACCCATGTTACTGCCTAAAGGCAGGAGTTGCCGCATGGATTGGCCTGATTAGATAATTAAGTGTTACCCGCGCAATGGGACAGGGATACATTGTACTAATAAGTGGCGGGGAGGTGTATATACATTATATATCTAGCTAGAATTATGAATTCTATATACATGTATACATGCACAAGATGGTACAAATTTATACAGTATATTACATCATTACTTAGTTCTGAAGGGCAAGGAGGTCCAACTTCACTAGCATAGGGGGTACTATAAAGTGCGGTGAGTGTATATTTAAGGGGAATGGGGCCAAGCAGAAATCTGCTATGGGGCCCCGGTCTCTTCCTAGTGACGCCCCTCTGTTAACCCAATCTGGACAACCCCAGTGTTGCCGCAAGAACTGCCGAAAGATGGGTCTGTACGGTCATCTTAAGGCAGCCGAGCGGTGCAGCCTATGCATAGGCTGGACACTGATATTACTCGCCAATACACAGTAGTGCAGTAGTCTCTCATGAATAAGCAATCAGATCGATTGCTTGTTCTGTCCAGTTGGTGGAACAGTTTGACAAAGAAATGTATTCAAAGAAAGAAAGCAATAAAAATGTCAAAAGCACCAAAACCTTTAAAAGTGACAATAATTTAAAAAAGGCTAAATCATAACCCCAACCCACCACCCAGATATAGTATCACACCCATCGTAACAACTGTCGAATCTAGCTAACGTAAATCATTATTGACCCCTGCACAATAATAACGCCGTCCGTAACAAAAAAAACTGTTATAACGCCCTCCAAAAAATTATGATTTTTACAGATCAATCCCAGAAAAACTGTCTATGAAAAGCTTGATTCAAAACACCATAGTATCCACAACTGAACTGCTGCACAGTACCAACATTGTCCACAAAAATACAGAAGCAACCAGTCCGTAGCAAAAGTACACAATGTTATGCCCACTTGGAAAGAGGGCAATACAAAATGATAGATTTTCCCCACATTCGGTTTATTTGCCTTCTTCTAACAAATTTACAAACCAATAGTGGATAGACGAGACCCAAAAGGTAACACTGCATCATCCCGCAACAAAAAAAATGCTCGTACAAGACCCCACTAAGTGAACCAGCTCAGATTTATAAAGGTAAAAATCATAATTTTTGGAGGGTTTATAACAGTTTTTTTTTTGTTACGGCGTTTATTGTGCAGGTTCAATAATTATTTACTGTTATTCTACAGGTTGTTACGGATGGTGTGATACTATATATATGTGGGGTTTGTGTTATGATTTAGACTTTTTTTTAAATTATTTGTCACTTTATATGTTTTGGGGCTTTTGGGCATTTTTATTGATTTCTTTCTTTATTGAATAAATTTCTTTTTTACTTTTTCCACCATGGGACATGAACAAGCAATCATCTGATTGCTTGTTCATGATAATACTCTGCAATACTGATGTATTGCAGGGTAATAGCAGTGTCAGCCTATGCATAGGCTGACACTCTGCCTGTAAGATGACGTCACAGACGCCATCTTATCGGCAGTTCTTGCAGGCAACACTGGGGTCCAGATTGGGTTAAGCAGAGGGGCGTAACTAGGAGAGACTGGGCCCCATAGCAGATTTCTGCTTGGGCCCCCATTTCCCCTTAAATATACACTCACCGGCCACTTTATTAGGTACACCATGCTAGTAACGGGTTGGACCTCCTTTTGCCTTCAGAACTAAGTATATGATGTATATACTGTATAAATTTGTATACAATCTTTGTGAATGTATAAATGTATATATGAATTCATAAATGTATATATATATATATATATATATATACACTCACCGTATCAGCGGCTCAGGCTGGTGGTGGTGGTGTCATGGATCCATCCTGCCTTGTATCAGCGGCTCAGGCTGGTGGTGGTGGTGTCATGGTGTCTTTGGGCCCCTTGGACAACGCCACAGCCTACCTGAGTATTGTTGCTGCCCATGTCCATCCCTTTATGAGCACAATGTACCCTGTAACATCTGATGGCTACTTTCAAAAAGACGTGAGACCCTCAGAGGTGGCGAGACCTCCAGAAGAAGTGAGACCTTCAGAAGACCCAAGAACTGGAGAAGACCCAAGACCTCCAGAAGAAGTGAGACCTCCAGAAGAACTAAGACCTGCAAAAGAAGTGAGACCTCCAGAAGATGCGAGACCTCCTGAAGAAGTGAGACTTCCAGACGAAGTGAGACCTTCAGAAGACGCGGAAGAAGTGAGACGTCCAGAAGAACTGAGACCTCCAGAAGACGCAAGACCTCCAGAAGAAGTGAGACTTCCAGAAGAAGTGAGACCTCCAGAAGACGCGGAAGTCGAAAAGGGGTCGGTGGTAGGTAACGAGCAGAACAAGACCGAGTGGTCAAAGTACCTAGGGAGTCTGAAAAACTCAGTAAGAGGAAAGAAAAGAAAAAAGGGTTTAAAAAAAAAAAATTTTAGTAAAAAAGCCATAAAAATCAAAATCACCCCCCTTTCCTTAGGAACGAACAATAATAAAGTGTATAAGATATATAAATAAACAATAAAAATCAAACACAGTTTAGGGTCACCACGTCCCGTCCGAGATATGCCTCTGTATTCATAATTCAAATATAAACAGGTTTTGTATATGCATGTTATACCACCGGTAATGAAAGCGCCGCAAGTTGAAAATAGCACTTGTTTGCCAAGTTGAAAAAATAAAAAGACATTCATCTTGTCAAAAGGTCCCCCCCCCTCCCTCCCCCTGGTACAGTCCTAAAAATGAAAGCATGAAAACGTCATCAAAAATTGCCAAAAAAATAGACACACCCACATCTTGTACACCCAAGTTTGGAAAAAGTTAAGTAGCTTTCAGAGATGGCAAGATCCCCAACGATTTTTTTTTGTTTTGTACAGGAGGTTGTTAGTTGGAATTTTTTGCTAAAATGTACTGAAAAACATGTATAAAAACGATATACACTCATTGATGTTACCCGTGATGGTCACCGACACCCAAAGATAAATAGACCCTGTATATTTCAAGCAGTGTAGAAAGCCGTAAAAATCCAAAGCCAACAAATAGAACAACTGCTCAAAATCAGTTTTCAACACCACAGAATTTGGAAATTTTTTTGCCCGCTTCCCAGTACACACAGAGAATTTTAAAATGCCATTAACTTTGTTGACAGGTTGGGGAGTGAAAACATGGAAATGAAATTAAAAAAACAAGGGCGTTCGTTAGGGAATAACACTGCTTCACCTGGGTTAGCGCTGAGGAGTGCTTACTTTACGGTGAGCGCATCTATATGGTCTTACATCGGGTGACAGGTTCCTCTTTTAAAAGAGAGGCATGTTTATGCCAAGCAGTTCTTGGATGTGGCATCTACACAAACTAGATCAGATGTTCTATTACAATTGCTATGACCTTACATGGTTTGTTTTCTTTTTCTTTAGGAGTACAACCCCATATGTTTTGGCGCAAACACATGATTTGAGCCGCTTTCGTATCATACAAGTTCTTCAGTATGTATACTTCATCCCATATTTTGGTAAGTTGGCATTCCTTTAGTTATAATAACAGTTGGCCTGCCACAGGAATATGTAATGATTTTATTTGTTGTGTTTTATTCCCCACATACAGTACATTCATTATGACACCGATATGGGGGGGGGGGATTTGTTCCATGGGGTACTCACCATAGTGACATGGGTACGCTCTTTTCACAACATTATGCTGCACGTGAGGCATTGAGAATAAAAATTGGGAAGAACCAGCCAATTGTGCTATGTTTTATTTGTTTTTGTGGTGTCTAAATGACTAGTACATAAACTGTAGGATTGGTTAAAACCTTCACACATCTCTCTCCTTACATATGCAAGACTTATTTTATTGAGCTAGCTTTAGATCTCCGACATTGCTGTCAACGGATGTTCACCAACTTACTAGTGTAACACGCACGAATCTCTGGCAAAAATCTGCCATGCAATACCATGTTGCGCTGGGGTGTAGGCACACGTATATTGATGTTAGTTTTTTTCATCATGTTTACAATGTGTATTTTGTGCTGATATATATTTTTTAAATCATATAACAATAAAATTGATTTATCTACTTTTTCTTTCCAGATATTATATACGCAATAATTTGTCCTAAATTTTCTTTTTGGTTGTTCTCAAAGATTGTGGTTACTGAAAATAAACAAAGCAAGTATGAGAGATACTTGAGTTACACTCTTCAATGTGCCGTGTTATAACTGTCACTCCAGCATTAGACAATTTAGTTAATCGCGCACATGAACAGAGTTGAGTAGCTAATGCATAAATTGTTTAATACATTGGATGTGCAGTGTTATAACACGCCACATTGACATGTTGAAACTAGCTCAGTATCTCTCATATTGCTGTTTTGCTTTTTGTTTTACATTGTTTTTATGTTTGTTGGTTACTAAACGAATAAAATTAGATTTATCAACACAATAATTTTCCTGAATGAAAAGCAGTAGAATAGAGTGCCACTGTGTGCGATATGTTTTTTAACTTAGCCTTTTGCTCATGCCTGCATTCTATTAGTACCCAAGATCTTTATCTTAGCCAATGTAATCTTGTGTTTGCTATTGTGTGCCCCCGTGGCAGATTGTTATTATAAATTATTAATATTTTATTTTAAACCATCAATTCGTACACGATTTATGAATGACTTATTTATTTCAACTTGGATCAATGTGTCCTCCATTGTCTTCAGTTATTCTCCTGTTTTTCACTGTGGCTTTTGATTTTACATTCAACCGTCCCATGCAATCCCCCATCAAACCCATATTGGAACTATCAGAACTCCCGCCCCATCCTTGTTTTATTTATTTGCCTTTGTCCCCATGTGCCTGCTTGTTGCCCAAGGTATTTTATTACCGTTACTATGTTTGTTTTTTTGGTTTTGTTTTTGTCTGTTCTCACTGTTATGTATCCCTCAATTTTCATGGGTTTAACCTAAAGTTTATATCACCCTTTTTTTCTGTTCCTTTGCTATCATCTTCAATTAATAGGTGTTAGTTTTGTATTTTCTTTATTGAATTTTACCCATCCTAGATGAAAAACAATGGTTGTTTTGTTATAGGGGAATTTATCAAGGCTCGAAGCGTTCAAATAAGGAACGTACCAATGAAGGCTCTTGCATCATCATAGAACAGGCAGAGTTTTTCATCAAGTCCATTACAAAGTTTTTATACTTATTAATAATTATTGAAATTGTATACTTCTGTAGAGTTAAGTAAAGCTACTGAAGATACTTGTAGAGTGCAGTGTTCTCAACCTGTGGGTGGCGGGACCCCAGTTGGGGACGTCGATCGAACACAAAGAGCGGGGTCGCTAAAGCCATCGGCTACGGAACCGCATTCTTATTGTGGTTTTACTGCAACAGTTGATGGTTTGGGGTCAGCCGCAAAACATGAGGAACGTATTGCGGTGGTCACAGCTTAGGAAAGTTTGAGAAACATGCTGTAGAGATCAAATCAGCTAACATTAGTTCTACTTTTGTACCTCAGATAATCATACAGTTTAGCACCTTTTAGTGGGAGAGAGGGACTCCTGTGCATCAACTGGACACATCGCATGAAGGCCCATCCCTGACACGTGGGTGTTGGCCCATGAATGACGGACGTGACTCGGACCACACGGAACCTCCTATCGACAAAGGATTAAAGACTAAGTGTGTAAACCTGCACCACACATGTGTTTTTCCACAGTGGATTTCTTTTCAACTAGTAGATTGGATTTTAAATGTATCTTGTGTTTTTTGGTTTTGTTCTTTGTAGGTTTTTGTATAAATTATCCAAGGGACAATGTTTCCAACACAGGTTAATTGGTCGTTAAGGTCTAAAATCTCGTCTTCGAATGCCTATCTCTAGTCAAATAAACAAACATCTGTTTCCAGAAAACAATAGAAATACACATTATTAACTCCAGTGCCTTATCATCAGTTCGAACACAAAAAGAAACCATGTTGTGGGACCAAGGTGTAAAGACTCTCTCAAAAAATGTGTTACTTTTTCCAACGAAGGAGAGAATAAGTGCCATACAGTGGGCATCACTCTGTTCTAATCCAACCGCTTTTCCTTTCTGTGTAAGGAAAATGACCAAGCTTTTATACGGGTTTTTGCCATTTAACCCTTGACTCTTGCTATGGCCATCGGAAGCTCTGTATGTGGACGAAATGATGTGCTGGAACTCAAAGGTGGACCAGTCGGACCATTGGTTGATGACTTGATCACCTTCACTCCTTTATTAAGGACTCTAGTACGCCAAAGCAATGTCAGCTATCAAGAGTCTTTAAAAGATTCCTCTACGTTCCATCTAATTATATATTTCTGAGACTCAAAAGTAAACGTAAGATGCACTACCAGCATTTCAGAGAGAATAATTAGGAGCAACCGGGAATGGGGAATTGGCAGAAACACATTTTTATAAATGAATTTGTACTGTATGTGTATATATATATCATTTGAGATACTATTATATTTTCTACTTTGCACAGTATTTTTTGGTAATTTATCCTGCCTCAGAATTTTGAAGACAGGAGATTAGCGGTACAGAACGGTTTTCTGTTTTAGTAAATAACCTGTTCCAAGAATTTATTAGAGATTTCTAAGAAAAAGGGCTGTATAAGAATTTTTTGTTTAAATTTAACTGATTATCTAGCTTACCAAGCTTCTGAAAGATGCAAAAGAGAAATTTATTTGAGAGTTCAAGATTATATTTTTATTTGACATATTGTGCAATTATTCCATGGTGCCTGTCATCTGGAAGACCCTGTCACTTTACACTGAGTGATTGAATGAATACATTTAACAAAGTGCCTTATTGAGAATGACATGGAATCATTTCCATACAGTTAAATACAAAATGATGGGTTTTGTAGCCAACTGTTACAAAATGTTTGTCATGTATAAAATGGACCTTCAGCTGCATAAACTAGTAAGCTCTATGACGAAAACCTTTGATGACATGTTGAACACAAGAAGAATAAATCCCAATGTAAACAGTTACCTTAGTAAGAGCTTCGATTCAGATCTCTAATTATTACTAGGGTTCAGGTTTATTATTGGGTTCAGATCCACGATTTAAGCCCAATTCCACTGAAAATCTGATATCCTTCCCATTTAGATGATTTGTTTTATGCAAAGGTGTAATTTGCTTCAATTTATGTGTACAAGGCTTGAACTGTACCATTTTATAAAATCTGTAAAATCTGAAAAACCTAATAATTGTGGTAAACAGTAGCTCTATTACACCTCGGTACTACTCAATGGTATAGTTCTATATGTGTGGATTTTAGCCAAGCTGTGTGGATGCACCCAGAAAATTGCACCGTTAATAGCGGGATGCTGTACTGCTATGTGACTGAACTGGCTGACCATGACTTGTTATAAGGGTCTTGCAAAACAGCAGCACAGAGCTATTTCCTCTGGTCCTTATAATGCGCCTTAAAAAGGGCCACTTTATTAAAACACGTATCAGTGTTTCTGAAAGATGTGAAAGGTTGTGTGTTGTTTTTTTTTTTTCTTTAATATCTTCTATATTGGGTATAATCTCTTGTAGTTCTAGGCCATTAGCCTGATGCTGCATTTTTCATACATGCCCCTTTTATCTTGTTATGTTGGGAGTTGTGTGATCAAGATCCAGACCTTCCATTGGTTGTGGTGTATTGCAATCTGAATGATTAATGTTAATGGCACTAAATTGCAATCTCGAACCCCATCCATGGGCAGGTGTGTACAGGTTTAAAAGAAATCGGACATGTTTTTCCAATCCTATAGCTCTCTTTACTGACTGACTTAGGCTGGGATCACATTTGTAGTGATCTTTAGACGTGAAAGTCCCGTGCCACGGACTGTAGACTATGCTACGAACTGAACTCTGTAACTAATATTGATTTATGACTCAGATTTCTTATTTCCCATATGCAGCAATCCAACAGTACATGTCTGCCCCGCTACATATCGGGGAAACAAGAACTCGTATATCAATATTATGCATGGAGACAAGTTCGTTGGCACTTCTCACGTCTGAGATCAGCGGACTGATCACAGACAAATGTGAATCCTCCTTAGCTGGGTTTTTTTTCTTTTAGCCCTCAGAGGAAGTTTGTGTTAATTGTGTTCTAGTTTCTTTTCCTTATTGGCCTAATTTAGCATTCATTACAAGGAGCAATTAAAATATTTAAAAAAAAAATATTGTCCATGAGGAAACTACTATGACGTCTATATGTTTGTTTACAATGTGGTGTTGAAATCTTACAAATTGTGCACATCATATGTATGGACCAACAGTCAGACCAAAATGTCTCTTTTGACAGATCTACACATATGACTTGACTATACAGACGTATCACATCTCTTCTGGTATTCATTTCATACGGCTACTTAACCCCGAGTGTACTGTGTCAGAAACAGGACACTTGCTGTAATTATTAAATAATCCTGAGTCTAGCTTCATAAGCGTATATATGGAAGAAAAGCATTACAATGTAAATCTATGTTAACTTGTTTTAGATAGTTTCTTTAATATAATAAAAAAATAAATACATAATGGTTAATTTTACAAATGTCACAAATAATAAAACAACTACTGGTAAGAAAGATGTCTGAAATATGTAAATGTACAGTATAACCACATATTATAGGCATATATTGTGTAAGCATTATGATGTACACAGTTTCTGTAGTTTGGTTATCACTACCCAACAAATAACGCCAAGGGATGCAATATGTTCTATCAATGTTGTCAAATGCAGACCGACAAATAAAACAGCATTACCTCTATGAAAAATGTTAGTGTGGCTGTTTCTTCCTGAAACAAAATATGCTCGAATTTCAATCTCAAACCATGGTTACCCTGATTTAAAATGGTAAAGAAGCTCCTTTCCTTGGAAATCTGGTTTACCTTCCAACCTGGGGCTGCTACTGCAGTCCGACCGGTCATAGAAAGTGGGTCTCCTTTCGAAAGAGCTGTAACCATTAGTTTGTACTCAGTGGACTGTTCTGGCTACATAGATTACTAACATGTGGCACATAATCAATGCTACCAGCATTTTTAAGACCCCAGTACAACTGACTATATTCGCTACTTACCTTGTTTTATCCTATGAACACTGGTAACGAACTGAAGCAATGAATGTCTTTACACTGCCTTTGCTGTCATGATAGTCCAGGGCTGGAGGAGCAAGGTGGAAGAAGTAGGAGATAAGTTACAAGACAGGGTTTTTTGTTTTTTTTTTTGGGGGGGGGGGGACACACATTTTATTAGTGAGGCATCAGTGTGCCAGCTATGATGAAGCCTCCTCCCTCCACATAAATTAGGAGTCTCCATCCGACTGATGTTATCTGACAGCCGCCGCTCTAGTGTAAGTTCTAAGCAGGCCTGCTTGATGTAGAATTGCGCTACCAGTGACAGTTCAGTATTGCTTGCCACGCATCCTCCGTGCCCACTTGGCGTAAGAGGGAAATGACTGCAATCCCTGGTAATTATCCTTGTAGGAAATTTTCTTTGTTTCAGTGATTGTACAAGCCCTGTATAAATCTTTCCCACTGAGTGCTACCATACATTACTCCATCTCGCACCATAATATAAATAGGACTGCTGCCTGGTCTCCAAACCCAATCTTGGCTATCATTATGCAGTAACAAAGCGGTGAATCACCCTGAAGAGAGAAAATATCCATTACAACCACTTTTCTGCCAATGTTCTATTAATTAACACCTGTAGATGGACACCTGTCTTATGGCCCAATATCCTGCAAATGTCTCTATCTATAACTACGCAAAGTGTCAACTTCAGACTGGCAATGGACAGTAGGGAAACACTTTAATCCATAAATCCTTGCTGCACAGGTTCACCCCTGTGTACCTCTTGCTGTCATTCCAGCACATAGTTCTCATGATCCCAGAGACCTTTAAACGGAGCGCCCCAGAATCTTTGGCTAAATCACTAAGGCAGAACACTATGCGAGTAGGCTGAGTGATGCATTGCAGTGTTGCAAACACTGCATACGAAAGAAAAGATGATTTCTAAAGTTGAAAAACCTACAGGTTTCATTATAAGTCTTTCTTTAACACCTGTGTGTTTCTGTGAATAGTTTAAGTGGTTTTTCCCATTGCTGAGTATTCACATGTAACGTAAACGTCATGAACTATCGTGTAGGACTCCGATTGGCTTGTCTCTCCCCTTCTTGTTTGCACATGTCGTAATTCATCTGCCATATACACTCACCGGCCACTTTATTAGGTACACGTCAATCTGCTCGTATAACACTTAATTCTAATCAGCCAATCACATGGCAGCCAACTCTGTGCATTTAGGCATGGACATGGTCAAGACAATCTCCTGCAGTTCAAACGCGAGCATCAGTATGGGGGAAGAAAGGTGATTTGAGTGCCTTTGAAACATGGCATGGTTGTTGGTGCCAAGGGCTGGTCTGTGTATTTCAGAAACTGCTGATCTACTGGGATTTTCACGCACAACATCTCTAGGTTACAGAGAATGGTTCGAAAAAGAAAAAACATCCAGTGAGCGGCGTTCTGTGGGCGAAAGCCTTTGATGCCAGAGGTCAGAGGAGAAAGGGCAGACTGGTGTCGAGCTGATAGAAAGGCAACAGTGACTCAACTCGCACCCGTTAAAACCAAGGTAGGCAGAGAGCATCTTTGACCACAGTACATCGAACTTTGAGGCAGATGGGCTAACAGCAGCAGAAGACCACACCGGGGTGCCACTCCTTTCAAGGCTAAGAACAGGAAACTGAGGCTTACAATTGCACAAGCTCATCGAAATTGGACATTAGAAGATGGAAAAACGTTGCCTGGTCTGATGAGTCTCGATTTCTGCTGCGACATTTCGGATAGTAGGGTCAGATTGGCGTCCACAACATGAAAGCATGGATCCATCCTGCTTGTAGGAACGATTCTGGCTGGTGGGGTGGTGTCATGGTGTGGGGGAATATTTCTCTTGGCACCTCTTGGGCCCTTGGTACCAATTGACATCGTGGCAACGCCACAGCCTACCTAGTATTGTTGCTGACACATGTCCATCCCTTTATGACCACATGTACCAACATCTGATGGCTACTTCAGCAGATAATGCGCCAGTCATAAAGTGGAATCATCTCAGACTGGTTTTGAACATGACATGAGTTCACTGTACTCAAATGGCCTCCACAGTCACCAGAACTCAATCCAATAGAGCATCCGAGACAGCCTCGGGTCTTCGGAAGACGTAACAGGGAGCGACGATCGTCACAGGGAGATTGTGACGCCCACGCACTGCCATTTTTCTGAAGCTGCCGCCAGCTTTGCGACCATCGATTGTGGGTGTCACTAGTAAGTCTTTGCTGCAGTATACAGCAAAGACTTACTGGCTATGCAGAGGGCTTAGCCCGCGAACCCTCTCCATGTACCCGCACCCGACGCCAGCCATACTATTATGGCGCGCGTCGGGAAAGGGTTAAGGGGGTATTCCCATTTCAGCAAAGAAATCATATTGTTATTGCTTGTATAATGAATAGTTATGCAATTTTAAAATATGCATTCTATATCAATTCCTAACAGTTTTCAAGATATCTGCTTGCTGCCCTTCTATAGCTAGCTTGATTGTTTATTTCCATTGGACAGAAATATGACCATGGTCACACAGGTGTGCAGCTCTCATTACACTCTGTGATGTAACAAGCCGCGCATCAGTGTGACCATGGTCAGATTTCTATCCACTTGTGGGAAACATAGAAGCTTTTTATAGCAAGACAACACGCAGATATCTTGAAAATCGCGAGGTATTGATACAGAAACTATATTTGAAAAATTCATAACTTTTCATTACACAAACAATAACACTAATTTGCTGAAATGAGAATACCCCACTAAGTCTGTTTTTTTTTTTTTGTAATCTGACACTTTAAACGGTTAAAACTTTTGAACACTTTAACTTACCAAAGTGATTTTGAGATGACTTGTACTTCGTGTTAATGGTAAATTTTGGTTGATAAGTTTTTTGTTTATTACAGCTGACACCACGCTCTAACACCAGAGATCAGTGCCGGCTCCGATGGCAAGTGTTAACTCCTTACGAGAACAGTTTAATAGGTACCCGTGTTTGATGACAGAGGGTGTTCCTGAGGGAAGTTGGTGTTATCATCGTGTGCTGCCATCTATCAAACGACGACAAAACAAATTGCAGACTGATTGATAGGTTAGTTTGGATTTGGCAGCCATTTGAGTAAGAAGTGTTTCGTGATTTTCGCTAATATGGAAAAAGAGCAGTATCGTTTGGTAATTCGCTTTTTGTTTTTGGATGGGAAAAAATGAGAGGGGATGAAAGAAAAGTTGGATGCTGTTTATGGGGACACTTCGCCATCTATGACCACAGTTAGATATTGGTTCAACGAATATTAATGGACAATACTACAGTGAGTTATTGGACTGCTTCGACAAAAAATTGAAGGAGACACGGCAGCTTTTGGCGAAAAAGAAGGTGCTGTTTCAACACGATAACGCATCAGCACATTCATCCGGAGTTGTCGCCGTCAAACTGCATAAATTGCGTTATGAATTGTAAATGAATAATAAAATAGAATTGTTACTGGACCTTCACGCTAAATGCTGGGGAAAAAACGCAAAACACTTTCCAAAAAGGTGCTTTTTCATACGTTGAGGGGTGTAGTTTCCATAATGGGGTAATTTACAAGTCTTGCTATTACTCAGGCTTCTCAGGTACTTCTAATTACAGGTTTTGGTGTTGTGAAAAATGGCATCCAAATTCCGAGCCTCATAACATAGTAAAATATGTGGAATCTTAAAAAACCATGCCAACATAAAGCAGACATTTAGGAAATGTAAGTTATGAATTTATTTTGATTCTGTGACTATCTGCATCAAAAAGTAGAGAATCTAGAACTTTGAAAATAAAGAATTTTTCCAAATTTTTGCCAAATTATTTATTTTTTACTAATCACAACTAACTAAATAACTAAACACAAAAGATATCAACCAAACTTTTAAACTAATTTGAAGTACAATGTGTCATTAGAAAACAATTTCAAAATCCCCTGGATATCTTATAGCGTTCCAGAGCTATAACCACTTAGTGACACAGGGCAGATTTGAAAACTGGGGCCGCGTCCTAAAGGCCAAAAGAGGTCCCATAGAGGTTAAGGAAATTTTAAAGTAGAAGTTTTTGAGGATCTTTTTTGTTGAAATAAGAAATTCTTAAAAGTGTACCCCTCAAACTGTTAGAAACAGCTTTTAGGAAGATTGTTAACCTGAGAGTTTCATGGTAATTAAAATAAAATGTAGTTAAAATTTATACTGGGTTAATTTACATTTACAAATTCTCAAAAAACAAATGGATAAATCCTATGTTAAAATCTGTGGATCCACATGTGGATGTCACTTATTGTATGGATGCACAGCGAGGCACAGAAGGGAAGTAGGGCCATTCAGTAGCCAGTTTTGCCCTTCATGGTTAAGTAATTTTTAGTTTGTCCGAAGGGGATTCTCTTATGAGCTTTCAAATATTTGTTTTTCCATATAGCCATGTAAGGTGTTATTTTTTGCGAAATTAGATTTTTTCAGTAATACTAGTTTGGCTATGCCTTAAAAAATTTATTCACTTTATTGTGGCGGGAGTAGAATAAAACAATAGATTTTTACCTTTTTTTTTGGTATTATACACTAATAATAATAATAATTCCTTTATTATTATAGCGCACACAGATTATGCAGCGCTACACAGAGTTTGCCAGATCAGTCTAAGAAACATGTTAACTTTTTTCTGTTCGTCACTGAGATTATAGCAATGCCATATTTCCATATTTTTTCTTATGTTTTAATATTTTTGTAAAATAAAACTTAATGTGGGGAAAAAAATATATCATTTTCATATCACAGTTTTCCAAGAGGCATAAGGCTTTTAGTTTTTTATTAAAAAACATTGTAGGTTGACGGCTGGTGCTTTGTGTGATATGTACTTTACATCAATACCATTTTGGAGCTAATACATTTTTTTTTTTATCATTTTTCATTGCATTTTATTAAGGGAATGGATTTTTTATTGTTTTTTACATTTTTTGTTTAACCCATTCATTGTACAGGTTCTAAAATAATTTAGTTCTTTAGTATGGGTCATTACATACACAACAATACCATATATGTGTAGTTTGTTTGGTGATTTTTCCCATTTTTTAAAGTATATATGTCATTTTATATGTATAGGGGCTTTTTTTAATTGATTCATATGTTTATTTTTTTATTAGATCTGTGACAGGATCTAGGAGCTCGGGAGTCCTAGATGGCAACATGATGATAACGCTGCAGGGGAGCGAACAACAGTCTTAAATGGGTTGCAGCCAGTGTGATGGGGCATACACTGTAGGCAACACATTATGGATGGTCAAAGGTGGCAAGAGACCTTGCACATTTCTGGATATCTGATGTCACCACACATCCCTTGTGCCACATTTCTGGTACGAAGAGGGAAGAGAGAAGGTGATGAAAAGGTACCGGTATGTATGTTTTTGTTTTTTTTTTGGATTGTTACTACTGCCCGATCTATAAAAATATAATAACAGTTTTTCACTGCGTTTAACCCCGTAACAGAAAAGAGTGCCCAAATTTGAAAATGGCACTTTTTCGCCATTTTGAAAAAAATAAAAAATCAAATTAGAAGTGATCAAAAGGTCATACAGTCTTTAAAATGATAGCATTGAAGTTGCAGTTGCAAAAAATGACACCACTCACAGCTCCGTACACCAAAGTATAAAAAAGTTACTAGCGCCAGAAGATGGCAAAATAAAAAATACAGTGAGGAACGCTACCGCCATACAGTGAGGGACACTACCGCCATACAGTGAGGATCACTACCACCATAGAGTGAGCAACACTAACACCACACAGTGAGGAACGCTACCCCCATACAGTGTGGCACACTACTCCCATACAGTGAGGAACAGTACCCCCATATTGTGAGGAACACTACTGCCATACAGTGAGGGTCACTAACCCATAGAGTGAGGAACACTACCTCCATATAGTGAAGAATACCACCATACAGTGAGGAACACTACCTCCATACAGTGAAGAATACCACCATACAGTGAGGAACACTACCGCCATACAGTGCGGAATGCTACCGCCATACAGTGAGGAACAGTACCGCCATACAGTGAGGAACACTACCCCCATACAGTGAGGAACAGTACTGCCATGTTCCATTCTTCTTTCCAGAGTTCTGTGCCCCATGTAACATGTTGTTCTCGCGGCCATTTTGCTAACGGGTAACTTAACGTAAACTTCAGATTTGTGATGAATGAGCGTTTTCCTGAATTGTAAACAAATTCCGATTTGTTAGAATCGATTTGCCCATCTCCACTCATAACATCATAAAGCAGACATTCCAGAAATGTTAGTTATCAAGCTTTTTTGGTAGTCCAACTATCTGCTGGAAAGTGGAACATTTCAAACTTTGAAAATGAAGAATTTTTCCGAACATAAGCTAAATTTACATTTTTCACTAGGAAACACAAATTTTATCACTTAAATTTTACAACAAACGTGAAGTACAATGTGTCACGAAAATCAGCTGGATATGTTATAGCATTCCGAAGTTATAATCAATTATCCTGAAACGTGTCAGATTCTGAAAATAGAGTCTGGTCATTGTGTTGAAAACAAGCGTCGGTGATAAACAATACAAGACACAATTGCATGTGTTTCACTGGAAACACATATGCAATCGGTCCTGGGTCTACCCCCCGGGCACCAGTGTTGCATTAGGAAAAGCATGGCACTGGTGACCACACCCTTTGTCGTAAAAGTTTGCATTCTATACAGCAAGGGGGCAGGTGGGGTGCAGGGAAGACCCGCAGTGGCTCTCTCCATCGCTGGCCACACCCCTCTTTATGCCTTATTGTTGTGGAGTTGGTGAGAAGGGAAAAATAATTGCAATGCCTGCCGGGTTATTTCCTAGCTTGTACGCTAGAAAAATTACGTATAATTCCTGATAGATATTCTCCAAGCACTACACCCAGAGACGTAGCTACCGAGAAGCATTGGACTTTGAGTGGCCCATTGAGGAGCTTTCATCTATGTGTCCCTAAGATTAAGACTTGTATTCAGGGACTAGCGCAGCCCGACTCTGCTCTCTATGGTAATGCGTGTTAGCTGGCTCCAGACACACACAGGGCCGGCTCCAGGTTTTAGTGGGCCCCTGGGCGACAGAGCCTTAGTGGGCCCCTTCGTGGGCCACCCTCCCCCTGCGGACACACTTACCCACCCTTCCCCCCCGCTCCCCCTGCGGACACACTGACCCGCCCCTCCCCCTGCGGACACACTGACCCACCCCTCCCCCTGCGGACACACTCGGGCTGGCTGGGTGCTGCTGCCAGGCCTGGACATGCAGAGATGTGGACAAGAGACATATGTATTTTTATGTTTGTGTCAGCCTGTCTATGTGTGTGCTGTTTTTGTGTATGTCTTTGTAACCCATTCATTCTGTGGGCACAGAGTAGTTCCAATTCCCCCTATCCTGTATATATAGGCAAAGCTTAGCACTACTGCTACTATTCTGTAAATATGGGCACAGATCAATACTATACCCTTTATCAGGTATATTTAGGCATGGCTAAGTACTACTACTTACTATCCTGTATTTATGATAAAGCTCAGTACTACTACCCCTATCCTGTTTATATGAGCACAGATAAGTAATACTGTCCAGTATAAACTGTTCCTGTATATATGGGCATGGCTCACTACTAAAAACCCTATCCTGTATATATGGGCACAGATCAGTACTACTGTACTACTTCTATCCTGTCTACATCGACACAGCTCAGTAGTACTACCTCTATTCTGTATCTGGGTACAGATCAATACTACTATTCCTATCCTGTATATATGGGCACAGATCAGTACTACTATCCCTATCCTATATATATATATTGGCACAGCTCAGTACTAGTAATGAAAAAGCCAAGTTGATAGATATAAATGGAAGATTTTCCTTTCGCATCTGTCATCAGGTACAGCTCTTTAAAAATGAAAGTGATGGCTTTCACCATATATATCTTGTTGTAAACTTCAAAGGGAACATGTCAGGTGGATTTGGGACACTAAACCACCCGCAGGTCCTTATGGACTGGTGGTTTAGTGTTCCAAATTGCCATGTACATGAACACATAAAAAAAAATGTTTATACTCACCTTGGTTCAGGGCTCTTGATACTAGTTGGCAGGGGTGGACTGGGAATTTAAAGTGGCCTTGAAAAAAAAATGTAAAAGTGGCCCCATTCTGTGAGTGGGGTCAAAACAAGTAGGCGTGATCAAGTGATGTGGGTGGAGCTACAAACTGTTGAAGGATGGTCTAAATCAATTTGTACAGCGCAGAGAAAGAGACTGCCTCCCTTATACAGGAATATTGCTTCTTTTTTTTAAAAGAACACAACATTTTGGGTATAAAAATATCCGAAACCCCTGTTAAATGTGGCGCAAAATGAAAATATTCGGGAAACCCGATGGAAATGCAGTCCGTGGACCCATAGTAAATGTGCCCCAATGTGTCAATGTGTTAGTACAATGTCAGAAGCCAGATGAAAGTGTATATACACCTGTACCCTGATAATCTAACCACACTGTCACCCCACAAAACTAGATGGATTATATTGTGTCTGCTAGAGAGGTCCTGCCCACAACCTCAAGGGGCTGCTGTCTAATCTCTCTTTGTGCTGTCCTGATGCCAGATTTCCCCTACTCCCTGCACATTGACAACTAAAGGGAGCAGGAGCTGGAGAGTTTCCTGACTGGATGTCCAGGACCCATAGCAGCTGGTCTTCTCATCCTCATAGACCATACCTCCCAACATTTCCGGAAGTGAAAGAGGGACAAAATGGCGGCACACGTATTCCACCTAAGTCACACTCCTAATCACGCCCTGGCCACGCCTCAAATTTTTATTAATAATAATCATCTTCATAATAATAATAATCACCATAATAATAAAAAAACATACTCAGCTTGGGATTTGAACTCCAGACTCTACACTCAACTTGCAACAAAGATGGAGCCACTGGGCTATTGGCCCAGTGATTATAGATGTAGGGATTTTATGTGACTACGTTTTTTACTGTTACACATTGACACCGGCTCCATGCACTGGTGTATAGAGATACATCTTCTCAGAGATTACTATTGTAATTATCAAGATGACTATTATTTTTATTATTATTATCATGAAGACTATCATTATTATTATAATTTCAATAATAATAATAATCTCAATAATGATAATCTCAATAATATCAATGATAATAATCTCAATAATATCAATAATAATCTCAATAATAATCTCAATCATAATAATCTCAATAGTAATCTCAATACTAATAATCTCAATTATAATAATTTAAATAATCATTTTAATAATAATAATCATCATCTCAATAATAATAATTATCCCAATAATAATCTCTGAGAAGATCCCTCTCTATATCAGTGTGTCACAATGTAACAGTGATACTCTTATTTACAAAAAATCCTCTCACTGATATCCCCAGAGTTTATAGCCTAGTGGGTAGAGACTCCTACCTCTGTTGCAGAAGGTCTGTGGTTTGAATCCTGGACTGGGCATAAATTTATTTAATTAATTTAAATAAGAGCTTGTGTCTGGGAAGCCCTAGGAGACCATATAAGGACAGATGCTGATCTGAACCTGATGACGTGGTCCCTGCTCACTGCTAACCCAAAACATCTCTCAAAAGGATTCCCTGCCTGATGTCTGCTCTGGGGAACCCTTGGAGATGTAGTGACGATATATGGATAGAAATCTGAACCTGATGACGTGGTCCCTGCTCTCCGCTAACCCAACACTTCTCTCAAAAGGATTTCCTTCCCGATGTCTGTACAAGCCATTCAGTATAGCAGGTTCTGGCTCTGAAAGTAATTACTATGCGGGACACAGCGCTGGGAAAACTTAAGCAAGTGCAGGACCTGGAGGGAATATCCGGGACAATCTCACAGCTGCCCGTGACATGGGGCAGTGGGGACTGTCCAGGCCAAACCGGAACAGTTGGGAGCTATGTCATAGACTGTAATCTCTAGTGTCCTCCTTCATCCTCATAGACTGTAAGTTTGTGAGCAGGGCTCTCACTCATGTTGTTCCATATGACTCTACTTGTGATGTAATAATATATTTGTATATGTTCCCTATGACTTGTAAAGCGCTAAAGAATTTGATGGTGCTATATAAAAAAAGATTATTATTATGTTATGCACCATGATGATACTCTGCTCTTCAGTCTGGGAGTCATCACAGCACAATCTCACACTGGGGCAGGAGAAGCAGCTAAGATGTTCCCCAAGGCTGCTCTGTAGCTGGTGTGCCGGGGCCTGTAAGCAGGACTTCGTCCCTTGGCCCAGGACAATGCAAGGCTTATCAGTACAATCTCCCAGCCACCAGGGATGGCGGGGTAAGGGTAAAATACTGGGACTGTCCCGCCGAGTCAGAGACGGTTTGAAGCTAATTTTAGTTTTCTGCATTTGACTTTATAATGTGACCATTAAAACTATTTTCAGTTTACCTTATTTTTAAGAAACTAGTTACTGTATAGGGCACTACTGAGGAGGACTTTACTGTAACTCATGTCGTAAAAGCAGAAGGCATGCTGGATATACGTAGTTAAGGATATATATTATACCATGTGAATTTTGAAATGACTTGCCTCTAGGTGGCCCAGGTTTCCTTTGCAGATGCAATCTTGGTGCAGATTTGGCACTCTGACAGTAGTAACTAAATCCTCTAAACAATGTTCACCCTTATGGATCTGTACAGTGTTATCCTGTTCTAACCAAAATATGGTGCCACAGAGAAATATTGTTCTACTTTCTAAAACAGCTTCATTTGTGAGCAGCATGAATTAATCTAAATCCTTTATATTGCCAGTATAAACAAAGACCAAAATAAATACAGAGACATAGCTTGTTTAAAGACACTGAAAAGCAGCATTAAACATCTTGTTTCTGAAAGTTTATTAAGAGTAGAAAAGCACATATTTCAACATGAGCATGAGAGGGAGCAAAACAGTTTTGACATTATGAAAGGGTCTTTTAGCTAAAAGGTCAGTTTATGGTCACTCTTGTTTCACATTCTCTGGATGGATAAAACTCTGAGCTGTGTAATGGATTCTATAACAATAAAGGCCAGGGCCAGTGCTTCTCCAAAGTCACGGCTTAGCCTTGACTGTCAAGACCATTGCTACTGAACACATTTGCATATGCAGGTGTCTCTACTCATAAGGACAATAGGGATACATTTGAATGGGTCCCTCTGGGTCACATCAGAAATGTACTTTTTAGTTTTCTGTTTTTTAACTTACAGCTAGATATGGATGGATTACATGACAGACACTATGAGAGGTAAAATTAGGCCTCTTAGGCTGCTGATATCCATAGTTTTCCCAGTAGGATTTTTTTTAACTGGGATTTTTGATGGAACATGTATAGCAAGCCCTTAACACAAAAATATAACAGTATGTTGGAAGAAAAACTTGGTGGATGGGTTTATTTCTGGAACTGTAACAATTAATTCTTAATGCACCAGTTGCCCATAACTTGCAGCTTTAGAGATGTTGGGTGATAAAATAAGCAAAAGCAAGTAAAATCAACTGAAGAAATAAATATTTTTTGTTATGACCAAGTCAGAGTCCCTAGAAGTTAACCTTTGACACTGGATTCTGGCATAGTTGGAATTCTCTCTGGCCCCACTGTTCCTGAATAATCAACAAGTTTTTACAATAATCAACATCAATTTTACTGGGAATACACTTGAAGTTAAAAAATAGACGGTACCTACAGGTTAGAGAAAAGAAACAAAGTGCTAGGAAAAAAAACTAAAAATGCTAAGAAACAAAAAAACATAAAAGTGCTTAGTGCATAAAAGACAAAACACACAACCTTAATGTAGCATCGAGAGAGAGCAGATATTCACATTCATACTCAATGGCTAAATTTTGAACTCGTGTTTTCACCCTTTCACCAATGGAAATGGATTTCACTGCATCAGACAACCAGGCCAGGACACCTTTTCAAATAGTCGTGATCTTGGTAACAGCTGACCAGAGAAGCAAAAGTGATGCTAGAGCATGGGACCAAACATGGAGTCAAAGAACAGGACTCAGGGAGCCATGGTCAGGGAAAGAAATACAAGATAGATTTGTCCAGAACTTGTATAGAGTAATTTCAAGGCACTGGGCATTTAGCACGTCTCAATCATTGTTGAATTAAAGGTTACAAGTGTAGGTCACTACAAACTGATTTCAGAAAAAGGTCCAGCATCTGAAGAGAATAAAATGTTAGATGATATTGTATGTCTTTGTAAAAGTAATCACAGAAAGAATGGTATTTATAGAGAGATTGGAATTCTTAAGGTTAATTTCCAAAACTTATGACTAATTCCTAATTTTTCCTGGTTCAGGAGACTAAAATAAATCTGCATGAATATTTTTGACTTTTTAAAAAACGAAATCTGACACATCTGGATGCACATGATAAATTTGGAGTAAGTTATCGGCAGTAAAACGTTGAGTGCAGTGGTGTAAACACTGGGCCCCAGGGCAATGTCTATAATGGGACCCCCACCATCTGCTAGAATATAAAACGATACATTCAGACAGGAGAATTCTGGTTAGTAATAAGCCAAAACAAGTTATTGGTGGAATATGTTGAAGAAGTGAAACTATTTTCATTGCACTTTCTTTCTGTAGGCTTCATTCCTGGCCTTGGTATAAGATTTCAGCTTGGCTCTTTCTACCATTACTAACTACCCAAACCCCCAATTATTAAATCCATGTCACAACTTAAATCTATTTTATATGTAAAGTTCAAATTCAATTTTTATGTAGAGCACTCATTACATTTCTTTTATATAATGCTCGCCCATGATGCAATGACATTTTTTATTGAATATTTATTAATACAAATATAAAATTACAATATTTCATTTAGTGAAAAAAAATTACAAATTACCGGGTTCATCACATAACATGATTGCATCTAATTATTCTTACCTTATACATTCATATTACAATAGCATTTTTTCTCTTTATTCCCACCCCTGGCGGTTGACCCCAAGTAAAAAACAATAACCTATAATAGGAACAGGAAAATTATTACTATCTTTCCAACATTATTTTATTACAGGTTTTTTATTCCATTATATTATGACCCTTCTCTTAGCACTTAAATATCTATCGAGACACGATCTTCCAAACCAGCCTTTTCTTATCTTCTCCGCTTCAGTACATCATAATGCACGCTGCAGGATGATATCATAGAAAGTGTTAAAACGGCTGTATGCTACCTGCACCGTACTGTTGCTACATCCCAGGCATGCATACTTTCGCATGAAACTGGCCTAAATAAGGTTAGAAAAAAACATCAGTCCATGAAATCCAAACATTTTCACATTTATTCAAAAAGCAATAGTGAGGAGACCAGTACAGTTACACGTTTCGGAAATAACTTTCCTTATTCATGGCTTACTGGAAAGTATTCATGGGAAGTATATATTTACACCCCTGTTTGATCATGTGCTTCACCTAAAGATGATGTCATTACTCACGTGAATACTTTGATCTAGTTAACATAGCATTTTTTAAACAAAGTGTTTAAACAATATAATAAAATTGTATAAAAAATTAAGCAAGTATCTCAAGCATATTAGATATGAAATGGCAATATTAATATTGATAGATAACATCTTGCCTTATATTGAGACCTCCTGGAACTGTAGTTTGTAGCGTAAAGATCCAGAAGGTTTCTCTGTTAAGGAGTTTGCTTCTGTGGTCTCCACCCCCACAGAGATTTTAGAGACAGAAAGCTGTAGTAACTGCAATGATACACCTATCCTTCCCTATCTACATTCCTAGTAGCCATTATAAAGGAGCTATATTTGTTCCCATAAAATAATGCATCAGCAAAAATGCTGGAGAATACTGTTTATAGTTTAGAGGACAATGCCAACTATAGATGTTTACTTTGAAACATTTTTATATTATGATTTTATAATTACATAAAACTAATTAATTATGTAATTACAGAAGTTGTTTATTAATAACACTACAAAAACATATATGCTATTTTTCTAGACCATGTAGATACTGTCTTTTTAGATTTTGGAAAAAAAATTGCAACTGCAAGGTAGGTTTTGGTGAGGCAGTTTTGACAGAAGTGATGGTATGTTGCAAAGGTTTCCTCTGGCTGCAACAATCTTTGCTCTAGCTACATAAAACACTCTGACTTTTTTTTATTTTGTGGAGATTACAGGAATAAAAAAGTAGAAAGTGAGGTAAATATTTCATTTACAGAACTGCCTTACCCGCCCACATTCTGCTCAGAAAACATAGGGTATGCCGGTCCCCTGTCAGGCACCAGGGGTAGTGGACCCACTGGACAACCGTGGATAATGACGCAAGCCCACACCTGGAGAGGAGTCTAAGTGCTACCCAGTTTTCACCAAAGCCCATCGCAAAGCGAGTTGGACTTGCTGCGGCGAGGTACCACTAGGTCTCTCCAAAGGCTTGACTTTGTCCACGTTGGCAGCCAAGGCGAAGTGCAAAGTCGTATGGCAGAATCGTAGGAGGTCAGGATAGGCAGCACAGGATCGAAGTCAATAACGGAACCGGGGTCACAACAGGAATACACAACAAAAGCACGGGGCATCAGGAAAACTTTTACTCTAAGGTTATTAGGCACAAGGATCCGGCAGGGGTCACAGGAAGAGGCTGGCCAATTATAGGTTGTCTGGTGGCCAGCACCAATTAGCGGTGCCGGATCTTTAAATTTCAGACATCCGGCACGCGTGCCCTAGGAGATCGGGACGCGCGTGCTGTAGCGAGGAGACTGTCGCTGGAGCACGGCTAGGTAAGAGAAGCTGCTGCTGGTGTGAGGAACTTGGGTCGCAAGAGCACCCGTGACATCCCACCATTAACTATTTGTGACACAAATTTGTCTGATGCATAATCTGTGCCACAATATATTATGTGAAAAGGCCCTTCCAGTGGATTAATGCCTATGGATTTACAAGCTCATGTAGACCACTATATGTCTGTGCATATCATGGATTTCAATGGGGCTTTAGTATAATTTTGGGCTGCATCATGAGTGGATTTCTAACAGTTGTAATTTGTTACATATACATTTACTGAACATAATGTAATGGTGCCTCTTTGGAAGAGGCCTCAGATTGTGACCATGCATTGCAATAAAGAATACAATTGCTGATTTTAATGTATTCTAATTCATGGAAACCCTAAGAGCTACATGTGTTTTTGTTAACCATGATGGATTGGGGACTGTGCTTTATCAAAAACCTACATGCTGTAAGATTTCCAACAAGACTTTGCGGTTCGTTCAGACAAAATGTTTGGCTCAGGATTTGGCACTACTCATAAGTATACTCAACCACAACAATTTATGAGTGGCTTACTTTATATTGAAGCAGGATGGTAACCCACAGACGTATGTGCATACGCATTCATCATTTCTAAACAACTGTATGGTAGCTAATTACTTATGTAACATATCTTTTCAATTTTGCTAAAGAAAATACTGAGAAATATTTTCTGTAAAACCAAATGATTATTGCACAAATGTTAATGCAGCAATAAATAAAGTGAACAGATGTGATTAAGCAGCTCCCAGTATAACATCTTAAGTAATGTAAGTTACAAATGAAAAAACAGAGGTTTAGTTTATATGAGATTAACACATTTACATGTGTAATGACTTTCTATCGTGGCACGTCAGAAGAAGATTTCAAGACACCGGGTCTCGCTGGTGCCAGTGTCGGGCTGTGATGTCACAGCCCAGACTTGGCACTAACATCCGGGATTGGAAAAACTCCCATCCCGGGTGTCTAATGTCCCCTGTGGATCGGACCCTCCTGTCGCAGCCCAGGGGTTCGGCGCAGCATGCTCAGTTACGTACACTGTACACTGCAATACAAGTGTATTGCAGTGTAAGGGTTTGAACAAGCAATCGGATGAATGCTTGTTCAAGCCCAAGTATGAAATATATAAAAAGTGTACAAAAAAGTAAAAATCTTTTAAAATTAATAATTAAATAAATAAAAGTCCCATAATCACCCCAGTTACACATAAAATGCAAATAAAGTATGTAAAAAACAACAAAAAACATACATATTTGGAATCATTGTCCGTATTAAACTGTACAATAAATCTAAATCAAAATTGAATCTGATCAATGAACAAAGTAGAAAGGAAAAAATTCACGTAATAAACAATTTTTCATCGAACACCATCATTAAAAATATTCTAAAAAGTGATCAAAAAAAGTTATGCACTTAAATATGATACGACTGTTAAGCCCTCAACCAGATCTGTCAACAGAAAAATACAGAAGTTAGGGCCCTGAAAAGTTGTCAATAGTAAAAACAATGCGATTTTCTCCAATATTAGTTTTGCTCAGTAAAATTTAGAAAAGATAAGAAAAACTATATAAATGAGATATCACCATAATTGTAGTTAACCAGAGAATAAAGATGAAATATTATTTTTAATCTACGGTGAGGGTGGGTGGGGGGGGGGGGGCTTGTGCTAAAAATCCCAAATAAAAATTGATGATTTTGTTTGTGTCCCCCTTAAAATATTAAATAATCTCATGAATAAGCTCAAAATGAATTATCTACGGTAAATATTGTATCCCATCCCACAAATAAAAAAATTAAAAATTATAGCCTGCACAATGTGACAATGCAAATCTACTGTGAATGGCGCTGCTTCCCTTCTATGCCCAGCCCATACAGCAGGTTACCACCACATCGTGACACATCGAAAAATCGAGTCTGGTCATTAAGCTGAAAACTAGTGTCAGTGATGAGGGGTTAAATACTGATTTGGAGGAAATATACATTTTGAACAGTTTGTTTTGCATGAAAAATATTCAATGGTATGTATATTTTATGTACAGTGGGTACAGAAAGTACTCAGACCCCTTTACATTTTTCACTTTTTGTTTCATTGCAGCCAATTTGTTTCATTGCTTATTAATGTATACTCTGCGCCCATTTTGACAGAAAAATAAAATCTGAAATGTAGATATTTTTGCTAAAAACTGAAATATTGCATGGTAATAAGTATTCAGACCCTTTACTCAGTATTGAGTAGAAGCACCTTTTTAGCTAATGCATCCATGAGTCTTCTTGGGATCAATGCAACAAGTTTTTTACACCTGGCTGTGGGGATCCTCTGCCATTCTTCCTTGCAGATCCTCTCTAGTTCCCTCAGTTTGGGTGGTAAACAATAGTGAATAGCCATTTTCAAGTCTCTCCAGAGATGATCAATTGAGTTTACGTCAGGGCTCTGGTTGGGCCAGTCAAGAATGGTCACAGAGTTGTTCTGAAGCCACTGCTTTGCTAGAATCCCACGTGCCATTGGTGTTCCCCACTTTGCAGAAATTGTGCAGACATCGCTGTCCCCCATCCCCCATCTCCTGTCCTAACCTGGCTACCAATCATTATAATCATGTTCTCAAAAGCGCCCTGGATAAGATGGCACCACTGTCGGTTCAAGCCTTTCAACACAAATGTAGGCAACCTTGGCTCTTTCTAACAACCCCAAAAGGCTCTTCAATACTCTTCATTCCTTACTAACACTAAAGGTACAGCAATCTGTCACAGACCTTGGGGCTGAAGATCTCGGCACCTACTTTAAAAATAAAATCTTCTGTATTCGCCGGGAAATAATTTCTCAGTCCACTAACTCCATAAATCCCCTTCACTCTGGTACTGCACCCTGTTCACTCTCTTCCTTTGAGCCAGTCACAGAGGAAGAAGTGTCCAGGCTTCTTTCCTCTGCTCGCCCCACTACCTGCATCAGTGACCCCATCCCCTCACATCTAGTACAGTCTCTCTCCCCAGCAGTCACTTCTCACCTCACTAAAATCTTCAATCTCTCTCTCTCTTCTGGTGTCTTTCCCTCATCTTTCAAGCATGCTGTTGTTACTCCTTTACTAAAGAAACCTTCTCTGGACCCATCCAGTGATGCTAACTACAGACCAGTTTCTAACCTCCCTTTCATCTCCAAACTCCTGGTCTATTCTCGACTTTCCCGCTTTCTTTCAGCTAACTCGCTCCTTGATCCCCTACAATCTGGTTTCCGCTACATGCACTCCACTGAAACTGCTCTTTCTAAAGTCTCCAATGATCTCCTCAAAGCAAAATCCAAGCAAAATCTCATTGTTCTGGATCTCTCAGCAGCGTTTGATACTGTGGATCACCAGCTCCTCCTCAGGATGGCCTGAAGGACATTGCACTCTCTTGGTTTTCCTTCTATCTCTCTGACCACACTTTCAGTGTCTCATTTTCTGGATCTTTCTGTTCTTCCTCTCTCTGTCGGGGTTCCTCAGGGCTCAGTCCTAGGTCCTCTTCTCTTCTCCCTTTATACTGCCTCATTGGACAAACCATCAGCAGATTTGGTTTTCAATATCCATCTTTATGCTGATGATACCCAACTGTGTACTTCGGCACGTAACATCAGCCCTGGCCTAATCCAGAACACTAGTGATTGTTTCTCTACTGTGTCTACCATCTTGTCCACTCTCTTCCTGGAACTTAATCTTTCTAAGACCGAACTTCTTGTCTTTCCACCATCCACTAACAGAGCCTATCCTAACCTCTCCATATCAGTCTGTGGGGTCACCATGACCCCAAAGCAGCAGGCCCTATGTCTTGGGGTTGTTCTGGCTGAAATTCTAAACAAATTTAGAATCATTAGAATCGATTCGCCCAGGTCTAACTCTGGGGCCCCATACAAGATCCAACTTCATGGGGTAAGCATGATTCTGAAAAAGGTCATAATTCAGCCCTGAACCTCATAGGACAACATGGTCAATTACCAGAAGCATGCTGGGAACACAGTCTCAAAGATTAGTAACATGCTACATTCTCACTAATTAAAATTGTGAAAGGATCTGGATGATTTAGAAGAGGCATTGGAGAAAGTCTTGTGGTGAGATGAGACAAAATATAACTTTCTGTGATCAACTCTACTAGCTGTGTTTGGAGGAAAAAGAAGAATGAATACAACCCCAAGAACACTGTCCTAGCCGTGAAGCATGGGACTGAAAACTTCAAACTTTTCTGCATAGGGGACAGATAATTGCACCTTATTGAAGCGAGGATGGCCCATCTATTGGGAGATTTTGGCCAACAACCTCCTCCCTCAGTAAAAGTACTGAAGATAGGTCATGGTTTGGTTTTCCAGCATGATAATGACAAAAAACACACAGCCATGGCAAAAAAGGAGTGGCTTCATAAGAGGCATTTCAAGGTCTTGGAGTAGCCGAGCCAGTCTACAGAACTGGACCCAATATAAATGGAGGGAGCTGAAACTAAATTTTGCCCAGGGACAGCCCTAAAACCTGAAAGATCTAGAGAAACTTCATATAGAAAAGTGGGTCAAATTCCCATCTGACGTGTGTGCAAACCTGGTCAAGAACTACAATATCCGATCCCTCTAAATGCAGACAAAGGATTCTGTACCAAATTTTGACCTTTTTCTAGTGTATCAAACACATATTTCAAACAATAAAATGAAAATTAATTATTTAAAAAATCATATAGTGGGGTTTTTAGGATTTTTTTAATGCTGTTTTACCTACAATAAAAATTTCAGACTTCTCCATTTGTTGTAGGTGGGAAACCTCGGAAAATAGGCAGTCTATAAAATACTTATTTTCCCCACTCTATCAGAGATGGATAACTTTCCACTTTTTTTTTTTTAAAGCTTAGATAAAATATATCAAATCCACAAGATGGAGCTCCATATAACTAAATGACATTTCAAGACTGTTCAAATCTTTTTTGTTGCAATCCAAGTTGTTTAAACCTCTAATTCATTATGTTCTGCATGAAGCTGCAATTTATTTTTCCAGGATTATATCAAATACTTTGCCTTAAAAGGTGAAAAGAACAAGAATAGTCTAGTGAATGTTATTTTCAAGCCAACAATTTCGTTACATTTTGACTGCATAAAATATCCTCAGAAAAAACATGCATTGGAGAGTATGCAGGACAATGAATAAGTTCCGAACGTACGCATCAAAGTTTACCAGATATTAAATACTATTGTCTATATATTTATTTTTACTTTTTGCACATTGTGTTTACTTCTGTGATGCATTAATACAGAAAATATATTGAACCTGGAAAATTCATTTCATACTATATCACAGTTTAGTTCTCTGTCGAGATACATTTGGGAAAAAAGAGTTTAGTTAGCCATCAATTGTACAAGTTCTCCGACTTAAAAAGATGAGAGAGGCCTGTAATTGACATCACAGGTAGACCTCAACTATGAGAGACAAAATGTGAAAACAAATCCAGAATTCACATTGTCTGATTTTTATTAATTTGCTGTATATCCTTTGTTGGCAGGTCAACTGTTTTCTGTATGTCTTTACAAGGTTGGCACACACTGTTGCTGGTACCTTGGCCCATTCCTCCATGCAGATCTCCTCTACAGCAGTGATGTTTTGGGGCCTAAACAATGATCTTTATTATTTATTTTTATATAATCTCAAGGGAAAGGAGGGTAATTTGAACTTTTAGGATTTTCACTTTATTTTTATAATTTTTTACTATTTTTTATACCCTCTAGGGTACTTTAACACTAGGTTGTCTGACCCACCCTCCCATATACTGCCATAATACAGTATGGCAGTTTACGGTGTTTTTACGCATGATCTTTTACAATGTGCCATTGGTACATTATAACAGATCTGCTGAAATGACATATCATCGGGTCTTATAAAGACCTAAGGTCGTCATGGTGACAGATCATCAGATCAAAGACCTCAAGCAGATGTGTATATGAACCAAATTTTCTTTATAATTATTGCATTATATATAGACAATACAGAGTTAAAAACACTTAAAAATTACAAAAGAACAAACACTTCCTATCCTCACACCATAATAAGTCATATAGAGGCAAACTGACTGCTAATATGTATTCTTGATAAATCGCACAGTGATGAAAAATATCTGAATAATCCACAGCGCTAAAGTTCGATACACCCCTTCCCATGTCCCCATGTATCATTACGCTTATTTTCAGCAAGGGGTTAAGGCTGGAGACATAAATAATGTTTTTGGTGCTTTGTTGTGTAGATTTTCATGAGCAAACACCAGGTAGAAAACAGCTAGAAAAATAAGTCCTTGCTTTACGTCTTCCATTATTATGGCAAATCACTTTTAGTTTGGCACAAAAAACTATATGTATGCTTTGCTTATTGCAGAAACTGGGAGCCAGTGCTAGACACAGGGATTATTATAATGTATCCCCCACAGACTTTTGCATAAGAAATGCCACTTTGCATAGTTTTGTTTGGAGTTTTCCTATAAATATGACTTCATACTGGAAATTTTGTTTGGGTGATGCAAATAAGAAGTAGAAGTTAGATCAAATTCAGGCAAGACCAATAAGGTTAGCTATTCCTAGGGATTGGAAGGAAATCAATCCTACTCCATTTTGTCAAATCATCAACACTATGAACACATGCACCTTTGAAAACATATTAGCTGTTAGCAGAACAAGTATAAAAATACTTGAATACATTGAATTCTTGGTTAGTGAGTCCATTCTATTCCATCTGAGTGCTGATTGCCGGATTCTCCTACTCTGGATCTCTGTACTCCTACATTTCCCTTACTCCTTGTTCCATCTGGGACAAGGTATCACAATTCACTTCTCTAACAGGCCTGGTCACATGTTTTTCTATTTGCCACAATTTTCTGTTGTGTTTCCTTCCTTCCTACTAATGCTCAAACACATCTCAACATTGAACTTTCTTTTGGCATGTGGGACTACCCATATTGATGGATACATCACCCTTTTCTTACTCAATGTTGTCAGGCTCCAGGGGTAGTGGACCCACTGGACCACCGCGGACGGTGACGTAAGGAGACACCTGGGACCAGAATCTAAGTTGTACCCGGTTTTCACCAGAGCCCGCCGCAAAGCGGGTTGGACTTGCTGTGGTGTGGTACCACTAGATCGTTCCACAGGTGCGACTTTGTGTGCGGTGGCAACCAAGGAGAGGTACAAAGAGGACAGGCAGAATTGTAGTCTGGGACAGGCAGGAGGTCGAGATCGGAAGCAAAGGATCAATGTCAGGTACAAAGCATAAGGTCAGGGCAGGCGGAACAGGATCAAAGTAAAGTACAGAACCGGGGTCAAAACGGGAAATCCAAACACAGACACAAGACAGGGACACAAGCTTTCTCAATAGCATAACCAGATCCAGAAGGGAATGCTGGGAGAGACTGGCTTTTATGCAGTTTCCAGGGGATGGCTAGCACCAATCAGCGGTGCGGTGGCCCATTAAATCTTCATGCGGCGTGATGCTGAAGCCCGAGCGAGAACAGGTATTTGGCGCGAGCGTGGCCCTGGCGGACATGGGTCACTGGAGCAACCGTGACAACTGTTCCATTCCAGTTTACTGATGTATGATATAAAATCTGATGTCCATTTCTTCCTAAGGTACCCTATTGAAATTCAATTTAAAAAAAATCAGGCACAACACTGTGACAAAGAAAGTATTGACCAAAGTATTGTTTTGTAAATATTTGCATTATCTATTGCTGTAAAATATTATTTGCCTTAAGGGTATTCAATGTTCTTATATCACATCAATGTATTATTATATTTTGTATTGTTTTATGTTTCAAACTATCCAGCAGCCTTTAGGTAAGACAGAACAAATTGCCTTCCATAAATTGGAACACAGAAACGCTGACCTTATGACTACACAAAGCTTTCTCTGGTAAATTTCCACTCTCTGTCCCCTCCTAACATCAGATATCTAGAGGAGATGCTTTATTTCACATGACAGAGAGCTCAAAACCATTTGGGCCCTGGCAAAATTAGTAGCAGTAAAAGAATCTCTAACACCAGGCATGTATTCCTAAAGAAACAATCTATAATGGAAAATAACAATTTGATTTGTCCAAGGTCTGTGTGGCTTGAATGATACACTGAGAACATTTCCACTAGCGCTTACACAGAGAAGTAAATCAGCTTAAACAATAAAATTACAACCCTTTGTGAAAATCTACTCAAAATTAGGTATCAAAGTCTGAACAAGTCTGGATTATCTGACCACACTTGGCAAAAATAAACACATATAATAGATATTACAAGAAATCATTGTGTAGCCCATGAGAAAGGATGAATTTATTACCATGCATCTGGCCAAACATCGTTCTCATGGACCTGAATAGTTAGACCTTTTAAGTACACCTACATATTCCCATAAAATAAGAAGCATTTTTATGATATTTACATATGCTTTGGTTTAACCCAATAGTCGTATAATAAATCATGTAAGTAAAACACAAGACACTAAAAGTAGCCATTGGCTGGACATTTACATGACCCGAGGGAGAACAGAGATTTGCAAAAAGGAAAGAACAAAAACACGGATGTTAATTCAGTTTATTTTCTGCCACAATTGTTTGGCTCAGATTTAACGAACAGGACCATCAAAATAATCATACTAAGATGTGCTGAAAAACCACAATTTTCGGTATGAGGTGTTTATTATAATGTGTCATTTAAGTTTGCAAATCCTAAAATCATTGTTCATTGCAGAAACATGGTCAATAACATAATATGAAAATGCTGAAAATCAATTTGTAATCATCTGGCTTAAATAGTTCATCTAGGGGACAGCATTTCTAAAGGGGAATCCATTTTACTTCATGTTTTTTTGTAATGTGTATGTAAGTGTGAGGGCAGGATATTAGGTAATTTACCAATATACTGTACATCTATTCATAGTTCTGCACTGCGTTTTCGAAATGTAAGGTAAAGCCCCTTAATTCCAAAATGTTCTTAACCTTATCGGTCAGCCATTACTCCTTCGCCCGTAGATGGAGGGTTATGTGATCTTATAACCGATTGCCTTTCCAGAACCTTATAATAGTTTAACAATCGAGTGCAAACTGCAACCCAAACCCCCCTTATTTATCGCAAGGTGCCAACCAAAAATTAAAGCAGTAACTTATTGCTCCCTGTTCTTCAACAACTTTCTATCAGATTGGCCTCGTGAGGACAGCAACACAGTAGAAAGATGGAAAATTTGCATCATTTTAGCTTCTTTCCAGTGTCCCTCTGTACACAGAGAATCGTGGGGCCAGCAGGAGGTCCTCCAAAGATAATTTGGCCCTGTCAACTCATTCTCCCTCTTCTTACAGTTCTAAGTAGAGAAGCAAGTATCAAAATATGTCTGAAAGCAGCATCTTTTAAGTGGCTTGTAACTGCAGGAAGATTCTTTGATTTCTGTCTGGTGTGCTGGGGTGATGGCCCGGGTGCCCACAGAAAGGGCTCCGAGTGCCGCCTCTGGCACCCGTGCCATAGGTTCGCCACCACTTTCCTAGACGATTGCCTAAATACATATGTATACATCAATATCTGTAATAGATGTATTATTGGTAAATTATACAATATCCTGCCCCACATACATGTTACAAAAAACATGAGGTAAAATTGTGAGGCAGATGTATAAAAATTGGTGCATTGGCTTGATCACTGGCGCACCAGAAGCACAACGTCACAGAAGTTCCAACTTCTTATTACAGGTCTAACTTGACATAGCTTTCATCTATAACATGTTTAAGCTTTTTGTAGCAGATTACAGTAAATATAGATTGCCACCTTGTTCCCTACTTCTACACAGCCACATCCTGGCCTCTAGCTGCAACAGCAGCCACCAAGGACTCAAAAGATCTGCAGCAACATGGTAACGTCATCATGAAGCCACACATCATAAGTCAGAGTGATGCAAGCTCCCTTGCTATTGACAATTTCAGCTTCAGTAATAGTATAAAGTGGATGGTTTTTATCACTGGCAGGGACCTCCTATGGGGACAGTGGCCCCAGCAATAGCACAGGGTGTTGGAGTTCTAAACAGTCCACCGGAGGGCCAGGCGAGCCTGGTAAAATCAAAGATTTTCTAGTACTATGATATGCATGTTCTTTGCCACAAACTATAAGAGATTTGGGGTATGTTAACATGACAGCATTGTGATCATCATTTTGCATCAGCATTTGTGAGGTAAAACCAGGAGTGTGTCCAGACACAGACAATTTGCATATATTTCCATTACACTTTATCTCTGTACATTTAATTCCTAATTTTGGTCCATAATTATTGATGTACAAAACTGGACACACAACCAATGAATTTACTGTTAGAGAATAAAATCATTACAGAAAAGATTTGCTTTATCTGTTAAAAAAAAATCAATTTCTGTGGCATTTTCCAACTTAACATATAAACATCTAATCTAAGTATAGACCTAAGAGATGACATCACCATCTTATGGAAGCAAGTCCATTTAACATGTAATGTTGGAATTTTTTCCCATTTAACTATTCAAATCTACTAACATTGAGCCAAAAGGTGTCATTGTCTCAAACAAGCCAGTGTGGGGAAATACTGCCATCTGCTGTACCATTGCCTCTCATTTGCTCCTCTTTGCACAGTAGTGGTTGTTTATTATTTTATCCATTCAGCCTCCTAAGGTTCAAATTCCATTCCTTACAATATTTTCTAGTAAACCAGCTTGTAAATAACTTACTGAATATGCTGTTAATATGAGAATATTGTCTTTGGCATCTGGAAGCACCAAAAATATAGGTACGTCACTTCCTTTCATCTCTATTTTTTTAGTGGATTTGTGTTAGTACAAAGACATAGCAAACCTGCCTTCTAAAGTGACAGATATTTTGTTTTAGTTGCATGCAAAAATGTCAAAACCGCAGGTAAAATGACACATTCTAAAACATTTCCACAACAAATTGACACATTTTAGCATGCATAATGCTACCCTACAAGAAACACTCAAGCAAGGCAGCACATCCATAGTGCATATAGAGTAGCTCATCTTTATTAGATATATCAAAATACAAAAGGTACAAATTAAACAAATTTAGACATAATAAAATATAAACATTCATCATTGTGTAGACACATGTATTTAGAACAATGCCCAGGGAAAAATTTATACACATATACGAATATATAATGACCAGGAGGAGAACAGTCATGTAAACCATACCAGAATGTTAGAAACTATGTCAACCTATAATCCTCTATGGATGTTCTACATTCATTCACCAGTCAAAGGGATCTGAGAATAAAGGTAGAATACCACCACTAAGCAGTAGAATTAGAGATAGACAATAAGCTGTTTCACACTTCATTTACTGCATCTCACCATAGAGCAGTGATGGCTAACCTATGGCACTGGTGCCAGAGGTGGCACTCGGAGCCCTTTCTGTGGGCACTCAGGCCATCACCAGAGAAGAGTCCAGGTATTTTCCTGCTGTCCCAGACAGCCCAGGACTTGCTGTGCACAGAGGTATTTTAAAGTGACAGCTCTCCCTGGGACTATTTTCTGCTTTATTGGAGTCCTCAGGGTGCTGGTATCAATGAAAACTGTGACAGAGAAGGGAGTATAAATCACAAATTACATTTCTGTATTGGCACTTTGCGATAAATAAGCGGGTCTTTGTTGAAGTTTGGGCACTCGGTCTCTAAAAGGTTTGCCATCACTGCCATAGAGTAAATGCCTAATGCATGAATTCACCTGTTGCTTTTTGTCGTGCCCAGACAATTGCCCTTGTACATACTGCTTAGGGATGACTTAATAAAGGTTTGAAAGATCTTTTGAGATGGCCATTTTGTAGCTAAAGGAAATCAACCACTTAAAAAAACAGCTAAAGATACTCACCCCGTTCCTCTTCATCTTAAACTCGGCGCTGTCTATCGCTACAAAAGAAAGTTATAATTAGCTACTCGGAGTGCGTGGACAATATTTCCGGTGCACCGGGCTTCTAATTATGTACACCCTCGCCACCTCCTTCTCCCATGTTAAGAGAAGGAGGTGACATAACATGAGAGGCCTGAATTCAAACGCCGGGATCAAGATGAAGAGGAGCTGAGGTGAGTATCTTGAGCTGTTTTTTGTTTTTTTAAGTGGTTGATTTGCTTTAAGGACAATGATTATATGTCAATACAATTTCATTTGTTTGTCTCTTTTGAATCTTACAGGGAATTCAGTTCTACCGAATCCAGATATAGGGACAAGGGACACTTATGGGTGTCTGGCAATATATGGAATATCCTATGTGTGTGAATTTTCCTATAATATTTTCATGCATGTTTCCATGGCTAAATATTTACAAATCATAGTAAAAAAATTACACAATACCTAGTTACTCTAAGAATTATGCATTCGTAAAACCCACAATAGATTTAATATAGAGACTAAAGATTTGATATTTTGGAGAGTGGTTACACACAATAAAGATTCCAAATGTGTTTAAATACTTAATGATCAACTAAATGATTTTTGTTGTATTTCTAGTGGCCTTTATATTTACAGGCAGTGCCAGGGTTACATTCAAGATAGGGTCCATAGGTTAGTTCTCTCACACCGCTCTGGTAGGATTTTGGTCCACTTTGTCACCAAGGATTATCCAGAGTTGAGTTTAGATCAGGACTCTGGGCTGCCCATTTCATTGTTTCAATGTTTTCAGTTTTCAGCTGTTTTGCTGTGTGACATGAGGCATTGTCCTACATGAAAATTGAGTGATGAATGCAAGGAAGGAACCATGTGTTGTTGAAGAAGATTCTGACACACTTGCATTCACTCTGCCATGTAGCTGTATGAGGGGGTTCAACTCCTGCAGCAATAAACATTTCCCAAACCATGAAACTTCCTCCACCACCTTCCACTGACTTCTTTACACAAACTGGGTTTAGTCTTTCTCCAGTCTGTCAACAAACCTAATGTTTCCCATCAGACCCTAATAAATTGGGCACTTTTTGCAATTTGAGCAAGTTTGGTTTTGACCTTCCATTTATGCTGCCCACAGCAGACGACACTGTAAAAAATGACTCTGGCAATGGTTGTTACATAGAACATCCTCAGGATCTTGCTGCAAACGTTGAAGGGTTTGATTTCCTGAGGAAGTACATACACAACAACTGTGACATACACCATGTCACAGTTGGCCATCCACTCGAGTTTGTTGTCCACTCTAGATGCTTGTAGGAGCTGATTTGTTCAATCGCCCGGTCTTTGATGTGGATAGGTGCACAAACAGTTTTGTTCCTTCAAAGGTCATTGATCATTTCTTTTGTTTTCTCTATATTTATAATGAGTTTATTTCTTTCACTCCATTTTACAAAGTTGTCTTAGTATTGCAGTATAATGTATGAGTGATCAGAGTTAAAGTACCCTACGGGGCCTGAAATACTATCAAAAATGTAATTAATAAAAGAATATATAAAAAAAATTGTGAAATTTCATATCATATCCCTAGAACACAAAAAATAGATAAAAAAACGAACATGTGCCAAGCATTTTGGGCCAAAAACAATACGAATTCCCTTAGTGCCTAAAAATATATTTATTTATTTAATATATTTAAGTGATTCAATAAAGACAAATTGCTAAAATACAGTGAAAGGATCATACAGTTTATGTTTTTGGAATCTTTTTGCTGCAGGCATAGCAGTCAGTATCCTGCTGCATAGTACTCCATGACTTGGATATTAGCTGAGATCAATTGTTTGAGCTCAAGCGAGAGGCTTTCTTTTTCTACATATTTTAATATGTACGTCCATATATTTATACATTTTAAAGTATTTTTTTACAGTGAAACTAAAATTATATAAAGCAATATTCCCCAAGCAATAGTTTTGTATAAGATGTACAACCACAGGTTGTGGAACAGTGACTGAAAGAGGTCAGCGTTTAAAACAGCATAATAGGATATCATGCTAACATAGTAGAATGAGGGGGCAAGCCTAGCCCAAAAAAGTCCTGTTGTGAGTGGGTGGGGACCCTCTGATCACTTTATGTTTAGGGGTCTCTTCTTAAAAAAAGGAATTCTTAATAGGGGACCACCACAGGGAATTATTAGTATCTTGATATTTAGGAGTCCAGTATCTTTTAAGAGGTTTCTATTGCACTGTGACAAGCAAATAACATCCAAAATATATAGTGTTTGGAAAATTTGACAATTTTTGTAGATGTGGGCACGCTCAAAAAGACGGTTTCAGAAATGAATAATAATTTTAATAACAATTTCTGACAAAAAATTTCTTTTAAAATTACAACAAACACTTGATCTTAAATTGTAACTGACAATATAGCGTTTTTACAGATGGATATTGTATACACTTTGATGTTTCAACCACAGGGCACAAGGACTCAGTTGGTCCGTTACTTACATATATATATAATACGTATATAAAATATCCCTTCTCATGAAGACAATCTGTGTGTAGGCTTATATACTATAATGTTACACATTAGTTCTTTAAGTAAACAGAGAGACTTAGTAGTAGTATAGTGTTTGGAAAATGATGTTATCGTTACATGAATGATAAAGTCTTCTGCATCATAATTATTAGTGCAGTCATTAGAGATAAAGATAAGCAAAGCAATCCATTTTCTAATCCAGTTGTAGTGAGAGCCATATGTAATGTAGCTACTTAAAGGAGATTAGTAGCTCAGTTTAACATAGTCATTATAGTTATAAAAACGTTTTGTTGTCGTCTTGGCATTATACCGTTTTTGATCTTGTTTCCAGACTCCCTGGTGGTTTTCTAAGTGCTTTGGGAAGTAACTTGTCCACTTTTTTCATTTGCTGCCTCACACATAAAGATAGATTACCTATATAATAATTGTTTATATTACCATGGCCTACAAGCATTTTTTCCAGGCACTTGTTTACCGATTCCCTTCAATTGGAAGAAATTTTCTTAATATGAAGACAAATTAGTTTTTGCATTACAGAGAAAACATCTCATGACTGTCCTCAAAATATTGAATACATTTTTTTTGCATCGCTTGTAATTTGTCAATGAGTTAAAAGATTAATAAAACCCATAAATATTTGTAGTTATTCAGAAGAATTTATAATAGGTTATGAATTTTCTATTAGTAGGGTCCGACTCTCAGCTCCCCTGCTAGTTCGCGTCAGTTTGCCTCCAATCTATCTACTTAGTAATGGTTCAGCTACAATTCCCTGCATCATCACTTTAAACAGTGTGTAGGTAGATAGGCTCCTGCAATCAATGAAAAGGCTGCAGTTTTCACATAAAGGATACCTATCAGGGCAATTTAGGACACTAAGCCACCTACAGATCCTCATGGATCGGTAGTTTAATGCCCCATATCGCCTTTTAGGTCATCCGTTTGTTCTCGCTATTAACAAAAATAAACTTTTATACTTACCTTAAACCAGAGCTCCCCAACCCTGTGCATTTGCACAGTGAAGCCGGCGTACTACACTCCAGCTATACTGCACATGAGCTGTAGGTACGGGAAGCCAGGGTGTACAGCTCCGGCTTCATTGAATTACATAATAAAGTGGGCGCACTACAGTGCAAGATACATGCAAAAGGTTTAGTGCTTGCCCAAACTTATTAGGAGGAGTCAGACCCACACTACTCCTTGCATCCTCACAAACGCCAATGCATTTTCTGATCCTGTAAGCTCATTACTAATATAACATTGCAATGCAATTAAATACAATATATCATTTGACACATTGCAAGAGACTTTAAATTCTGTCAGTATTTGTACTAAATACGGAATAAACAAGCCCTGCAGTTTTCACACTGACTTCCAAGCAGCCACAAGGTTAACAGTTCCAATTCTATAGCTTGTGATCTGAAGGTGGGGTTAATGGCAATCTCATAGACATCACTGGCATTTGTTTGCAAACAAAGGGTTTTAAACAAGAAATCTTGTCTGCTACAGAAAGGAACACTAATGTTCCTAGGTGATAAATTCATGTTCTGCTTGGGATTTGACATTGGTCTGTCTGACTCTGTATGGATAAACACAATGGAGCTTATTTACTAAGGGTCGCGCTACTCACTTTCGTCGGACTGTTCACCGTTTTCGGGATTTGCGCAGATTTGACAGGTATTTAAGAGGGGTTTGTGCTGGAATTCTGTCACAGGCGATCAGATTGTGGCGCAGCTGTGCTGGCTTTCATGCAGCAGAAATTGGGGGTGTGCCGTTGGACGATCCAACTGAGCGCGGGACACAATTTGTGTCGCAAGACAATGCACTCACATGCACCAGGAAGAAGGAGGTGAACTCTGGCGGACCTGAGCAGCGAAGCAGCACATGCAGGATATCGGGCGTACGATCTTTGTGAATCGCGGTAGATGTGTATTCCGCTCGATCACTAGTGGAGAAATTAGCATATAGCCAGCCAGCCCATACACCTACTAAATAGCCTGCAGCCAGTGCCCCTCCAGTATATAGCCAGTGCCTGCCCCCAGTAAATATCCAGTGCCTGCTCCCCCATTACATGGGCAGCAGCCAGTGCCCCCTAGAATATAGCCAGCAGCCCTTGTCCCCAGTATATAGTCAGCCAGCCAATGCCCCTAGTATATAGCCTGAAGTCAGTGCCCCCGAAATATAGCCAGTGTCTGCTCCCCAGTATATAGCCAGTGCCTTCCCCCCCAGTATATAGCCAGTGCCTGCTCCCCCAGTATATAGCCAGTGCCTGCTCCTCCAGTATATAGCCAGTGCCTGCCCCTCAATATATAGCCAGTGTCTGCCCCCCCCCAGTATATAGTCATTGCCTGCCCCCCAATATATAGCCAGTGCCTTCCCCCCAGTATATAGCATATATACAGGTGCCTGTACAGCCCCAGTATATAGTCAGTACCCGGCACCCCCCCCCACTCTGTATATTGCCAGTGTCCGTTCCCCCGTACATAGCCAGTGCCTGTCCCCTTCCCGCGTATATAGCAGTCATTTAGGTTCTCAAAATGATCTGGTGGATCATGTGGCTTCCAGCGGATTAAAACACAATATAAAGGAAGCTTGTTCCCGAATGCATATGTTTTAGTGCAAACGGATCTGGGATCGACCCCTCTCTCGCAGTCCTTTCATTGTGTTTTTAAAAACACTGAACAAACGCTATATGTGAATGCGGCCTCAGGTGCCTGGAGAGATCTGTTGATGTTTGTAAAGCCAGGTCATTGGACTCTTCACCATCTAAATACTGATGACCTGTGGTGTCATTGGTGTCAAAAAAGTAACTGACATCCTCCAGCGCAGAGTTCACCAGAGATACTGAGTGAATCCAAAATTCCTCCAGCAGTCTTAAGCCTCCCAGAATGTGCCATACTTAGCAATTTTTCAACCCATTGCCGCAAACCGTCGTACTATTATGTCGGCATGTGGCTGACGGGCTGAGCCCTATCTTTACTGGGTGGGTGTTTGTTGCATATTGCTAGCACCATTAAGATCAGATTGCTGCTTCCAGTGACATCATTGCGCATCAACGATCGTTTGCACTGATGGTGTGCCAGGCAGAGTCAGAGCTGGAGATCTGTAACAATGTACCAGTGGTACTAATGGAAAATCAACATATACAGCTATCTTGCCTGCTTTGCTATTCCTGCGGGTTTAGAACTGTATTGCTATATTCTGGATTCTCCACCAATGGCTGGTGACTATCAATGGAGAACCACTTTAGCCACTGTTGATGCCTTTAAACTACTGCCTAATAAACTTAGTGACCTAGATTTATCATGGGCTAAACTGTCAGAAAATGCAAAGTGCCTACACATGTATTTAAGAAGCTTTTCCAACACTTTTGTGGCAGAGACACCAAAGTGTCTGACAGAATGTGCACAATGTGTAAGAGCAGACGGCACTGTGCGCTAGATTTATGAATAGTGCCAACACTATTCATAAATTTCGCATGGTGGAGGCGGACAGAAGGGAAAACTGCAAATCTTGGCCAGTGGATTTTGCTACATGCTCCAAGTGTCTCTCTTCTACTATTTGCCGGGGATCCGGTACACTGGGAGTGCCCCAAGGGGATACCTACACTACATTGTGGACTCCCCCTTTATTGCATCTCCCTGCCAGCCCTCGATGGGCAGGACGAGGCCTGCTCCCTTGGACCAAAGCCACCCATGGCATTTCCTAGGCCACTCTGTGAGTCAGCCACTAAGGGTCCCTGAGAGTCAAGCAGCCCCCGTGTCAGCCTGGAAGTCTGGTTGGGGGTGTTTCACATACAGTCCCAGAAATGGTAGCAATGAAAAGATTGCCTCAAACTGCAGAAAAATGATGCCTTACACAGCTCCATACCCTATAGTATGAAAAAGTTATTAGCGTCAGAAGAAATTTTTTTGTACACAAGATGTTAATATATATAAAAAAAACCTATATAAATTTGGTATCCCTGTGATTTTATTGACCCAAATAATAAGGGTGGGGTGTTATTTGGAGCCCACAGTGAAATCCGTAAAAACAGCCTACAAGAAAATGGTGCAAATGTGTTTTCCAACAATTTCACAGCATTTGGCATTTTTCCAGCTTCCCAGTATATGGCATGGAATATTAACTACCGTCACTAGGAAGGACAAATTATTGCACAGAGCTCATACAGCTCTGTATACATCATAATAAAAACATTATGGGTTTTTAAAAAAGGGTTGCAAATCATTCAAAAAGGCCATCCATGTGAAGGGTTTAAACTTATATGCCCTAGTACTGCATGAGAAACAAGGAGGAGTGGAGTAACACTGAAGTGCCTGCTCTGGGCTCCGTGACTTTTTTTCTCTTCAGGAGTTCCGGTGATAACTTGGATTTACCCTCCTCCTGTCAGCAATAAGCAGAAGCAATAATTCAGCTTCTTGTTCTACCACAATACAGACAGCATGCGGGATGTCCATGTGCTAGCACCAGCAGTGCAACGATAAAAAATAGTACAAAAAAACCTCTCCATTCGCATCTATTAGAGTGCTAAAAACCAGCCAAGTGAATCCCGATGTCCTTAGGACATGGGGATTGGGAACTGGTCCTTTAGCCAACTAGGATTTAGCCTGCTCATATAAAGCAAGCTAAATCCTAGTGGGCTGAAGGACCTCTAACAGTTTTCTGTAAACAAGACATGAAAAAGTCAGATTTCTGATGCACTGCACAAGTTATTGTGACTTTTTGTCAGTTTTAAATCCAGAAAGCCAGCGCAGGTTATTGCTGAAATCTATGCCAGGTGGGAGGCGGTATAGATATCAACACAAGTGTTACACGAGAATTACTAAGCGGTTAGAACATCTTAACAAATACGGAGCGTCACGTCTGGAGGTTATTAAGACTTGCGCACAATGGGGGTCATTTATCTAAGGGCCATGACCCATCTGCATTTTTGCTTCTGTTTTGCAGTTTCTGGATGAACAACAAATCCGTTTTTTTCCAACTGAATGCACTGGACTTGCAATAGTATCGTTTTTTTTACTTTCCATTCTACCTTCATTTATTTGCGCAGATAGTAGGAATAAAATGGATGGCTACAAAATAATGATAAATGGAAACTAACTGACACAAACAAAAAACCAGGTCTGCTAAAGGGATCCAGAAAAAATAAAAAAAAGATAGTTTATTATTAATTTAGCGGTCTAGACATCTGTTTAAAAATTGTGAAACAGAAGTGCGCGACTTTGCACAATATATATATTTTTTTAAATTGCAAACAACCTACAGACTCAGATGCCAGTTACCTAACACAATAGGAGGCACTTACTAATTCTGGCGCAAGCACGAATGTTGGCAACGAAGATCAGTCTTCTGAATGCACAGCGCAATGTATTAAAGTGGGGAACGGCTGTAAGTAATTAATGGGTAGATGGAACTAATCAGTTGTGCGCCATAAAAATGCCGACATCAATGAGATGCGCTGCCCCCACTTGCGTCATCCATGGCACACTGCACCCCCACATGCGACATCCATGTCATGCTGAGCCCCCAAATGCCACTCTGCGCCTCCACACGTCACATCCATGGCACGATGCACCCCCTACATGCGAAATCCATGTCACGCCGCGCTCCCGCACACCACTCTACGTCCCCACGCAACATCCATGTCTTGCTGCACCCCCACACGTGACATTTATGGCACAATGCACCCTTCTGCGCCCCCTACATGTAAAATCCATGTCAGACTGCGCCCACACCAATGCACCAGTCTTAATAAATCTCACAAAATTTTCTGATCAGAACTTATGTTGGAGGACTAATAATAATACTGCCTCCAAATGCACTTGAACAATAAAGGTCTTTTAGCCAACTAGAAATTCGTTTTTCTATGTTGAAACAGCTAAATTCTAGTGGATAGAGGGTCCTTTAGCATCTTCTATATAGAGCAGGCTAAATCCAGGTGGGCAGAAGGACCACGTCCTTTAGACCGAAAGAAAAAGCTGTGCACAATGTTCGCAGTATGACCAGGCTCACACAATCCGACAAATTGCTGAAGCAACGCGTACACTCAGGCTGCGAGTAGAGACGGACAGGACTACACCACTGTGAAAGAATTAGCACTCGACTTCCGCCCTTGCCCCTACGTGACGTCATTATCCCGCGCCGCTCTGTTAACGTCACATGACAGGCCCGGGCTGTTCGAAAACAACAAGTAGAAGGGAAGTCGGTATTGCCAAAGAATATCCCCGCTAGTCAGCATGGTTCGCTCCGTGCCGCGGAATACCGTTAAATCTGCCATAAAGAAGCGTCTTCCCGAGTTGCGGCTGGATGCAGATATGGACCTGCTGGTGAGTAGCAGATGCCGCGCTTTGCTGTGTGTATACAGATCGCACCAGGAGCTCATGTCTGATTTCCTCTTCTTTAGATCTACTTGAACTGTGTGCTGTTCCTGCAGAGACTGGCGACAGAAGCCCGCTCAAAAGCTACAGAGGACAGAAGTCCGGTGATAAAACCTGCCCATGTCAGAGCCGTGGCCAAGGTACAGCACTGCTCTGCCATGTGTGCCAGTCTACCAGCAGCGCCACATACTGGGCCTCTACATAACTCCCACTATGTGGGAAGGTTGCTCCTTTCTTGGTAACTAAAGATTGAGAGATCCTGAATACCAAGGATTGTGAGACAATGTATCATGGCAGTCTTCTGGTGTGCAACACCCCCACAGCACATACATTGCCTGCACAAGACCTCACGGCACATACATTGCCTGCACAAGACCTGGTGTACAACTCCCCACGGCACATACATTGCCTGCACAAGACCTGGTGTACAACTCCCCACACCCCCACTGCACGGCAAAATAAAGGAAATGACCTCTGTCACTGTGTAGTGAGACTGGTTGCCATAGACCTATATATGGGGCGTGTTGTTGCTTCATATTGTGTGTCAATATCATGCGGTCATGTGCATTGGGCCTCAGCTAGAACCTATTAGTTAATCCTGTTCAATGTGTGCGGAGGGGAGGACACGATGCACCATCTCTTGATAAATCCCCCCCTATTTGTGTTTATAAATGGAACTCTTGCTTGCTGATTTTGATGATATGATGGGTTGCTGTTGTCAAGTGTCACAATATCCATGGTAATTTTGAGTGGATGTCGTAACAACAAGATTCAGATATTTTTGCATGGCACCCGAGCAACCTATGTACAGCTGCTAGGGGTGCTGGTAAAGTCGTATCATATTTTATCTTGCCAGTTTAAAATCTTAGATTTCTGGTTCACAGTCAACCACAGGATCTGCTAAAATAAAATGATGGTGTTCTCTATGCATCAAATTGGCACACCACAGTGTGGTCACAGGGTACCAACAAGTTGCCATAACAACATGGGACCCTATAGACCTATGAAGTTTTCTAGAAACACTATCCAGATAGAACATGTGAATCATGCAGGTGCAGGTGTATAAAAAGGCTCCAATGTATAAAGTGAATTTTCATGCACACCTGGTGTTTGCTGCATAATGCAGCAAACAATTGTCCCTAACACACGTGATGGGTGTTGCCACCAATAGTCGTTATTAACTATTCAAATGCTACCAATTTGTGCAATCCTTTGCTTTGACAGCTAGGAGTGTAAGAGCTGGTGGCACATGGATACAGAACAGTAGGAAGATCCCTCTATACTGCCATACTGTATTTCATGCATCATCCCTAGCCTGGTTGTTGGGGGGGGTGGGGAGATGTCTGGTGCAGTCACGTTATATCTATTGTAGAGGTTGTACTGGCTTTGTTGATATAAAATATATAATTATTTTAGGGTCTTGTACTTGAGTATATATGTTTATTACATTTAATACAAAGGTATATTTACCTGAATATAAGCCAAGGTTCTTAACCTCTTAACGACTTGGCCTTTTTTTATTTATTTTTTTTCACTTCTATTTTTCACTCACCACCTTCAAAAATCTATAACTTTTTTATTTTTCCACATAAAGAGCTGTGTGATGGCTTATTTTCTGCATAACAAATTGCACTTCATAGTGACAGTATTTAATATTGCATGCCGTGTACAGGGAAGCGGGAAAAAAATTCTAAATGCAGTGAAAATGGTGAAAAAACATTCGCCTTGTTTTGTTGTGGGCTTGGATTTTACAGCTTTCATTGTGTGCCACAAATGACATGTCTACTTTATTCTTTGGGTGCAGCGATCACGACCAAATTTTTGTGGGTTTTAGGTTTTCAAACATTTACAAAAATTTAAACCTCCTGTACAAAAATTTTTTTGGGGGATTTTGTCATCTTCTGGCGCCAATAACTTTTTCATACTTTGGTGCACAGAGCTGTGAGTGGTATAATTTTTTTGCGACTTTAGATGGCGTTTTCATTGCTATAATTTTAGGACTGTACGGCCTTTTGATACCTTTTTATACATTTTTTTAAATATTTTTCAAAATGGCAAAAAAGTGCCATTTTCGACTTTGGGCGCTATTTTCCATTACGGGGTTAAACGCAGTGAAAAACCGTTATTATATTTTGATTAGGTATCGCAGCATCCGAAAATGCCCAATGTATTTATGATTTTTACTGTTTATTAATATTTTATATAATTTCTAGGGAAAGGGGGTGATTTGAATTTTTAGGGTTTTTTATTATAATTTTTTTTTTTACTTTTACTATTTTTCAGACTCCCTAGGGTACTTTAACCCTAGGTTGTCTGATCGATCCTATATATGTGGATTTTCCTCCTCATTCATTACAATGTGAAATTAGCACAGTGGGGCAGATTTACTTACCCAGTCCGTTCGCGACCCAGCGGCGCGTTCTCTGCGCTGGATTCGGGTCCGGAAGGGATTCATCAAGGCAGTTCCTCCGACGTCCACCGGGTGGCGCTGCTGCGCTGAAGTTCCCTGAAATGCACTGAAGTTCATGATCCTATCCTGGATGAAGGGGAGTGCAAGCTCCGCGACACAATTTCCTTTTTTAAATGCAGCGTTTTTTCCGAATCCGTCGAGTTTTCGCTCGGCCACGCTACCCCCCCCCCCATTTCCGTCGCGTGCATGCCAGTGCCGATGCGCCAAAATCCTGGGGCAATTCGGGTACAATCGGCGCAAATCGGAAATAGTCGGGTAACATGTCGGGAAAACGTGAATCGGGCCCTTAGTAAATGACCCCCGTTGTCTCGTTTTAACCCATTCATTACAGCTTTCGGCCTTCGTGAGACCCGAAGCTGTCATGGCAACGGATCTACACTCCCCGTGACTTCATCGGGGAGCAACGTTCTGCGACCTGTGCGGCGCCATCTTTTTGAAGCCGGCGGTGATCGACGTGAAAACACCTGCAATGGGCGCTAGGACTGATCGCGGGTGTTGCCGGTAAGCCTTTCCCGCAATATGCAGCGAAGACTTACTGGCTATGGAGAGGGATCGTTCTGCGAGCCCTCTCCATGCACCGGGACCCGATGCGCGTCATAGTAGTACGGCAAACGTCGGGAAGGGGTTAATATTACCGCAAAAAACTGGGAAAACCTATTGACTCCAGTATAAATATACTACCACAAAAAACGGAGTTACAACGTTCTTTAGTAAAACCAAAAAAATGTAATTCTTTATTTAATACATAAAACAACACATAATTGTATCGTCATGAAATAATTAGTGTAACAGAAGAAATCCAAACAATAAGTCCGATAAGACAAAAACACATGACCGCATTATAGGGTATATTGCTCAACAGTTAGTATTATTTCCACAGCCGTATATATCAAGGGTAAACATGAGATGTGCACCTAGACATAAACCTCACAAGTGAAAGACTAGTGTCCTACCCATTTCACGCAGTCTATGGCTGCCTCTCAGGGTTTATTGTTAATCCTGGTTCTTATGACAATCCAACATTTTTAAAAGCCAGTTGTCACAGAGACCAAAAAATATTTGGCTGAGGTTACAGTTATAAAATGTACAGTTCCGACTTGCATACAAATTCAATTTAGAACAAATCTACAGAACATTTCCTGTACATATCCTGGGGACTGCCTTTATATTATAACACTAATCATTATTTTTTTTAATTATTATTATTTATTTTGCAGGTTGTCCTAAAAAAGTCAAGAGGTTAACCGCTTTACTGAAGAGGACACATTAAAATGCCTGAGATTGAAACGTTTTGTTATGGTCTATTGCAGATCTGCTTTGTGATGTGTATATTATGTATTATAGGGGTTAACTTCAAGTTTTTTTTTTTCTTTTCACAGTTTTATAATTATTTTTATTGACTATCATAACCTATGAGCACACTAATGAATGCGGTTTTCAATAATAAAAAAAACTTTAAGACTAACTTTTGTTATCTTTTAAAATAGAAAATTGTAGTGATTGTTATATTTAGGCAGCAGCTAAGGTAGTGAATAGTATCCTGAGACTTGCCTATGATCTTTTTAATGTAATTCTAGGGTATTATTAATGTCACACACCTCTAAATAAATAATTATAGAATCATTAAAGGGGTATTCCGGGAATATGAACGTCTGACACAAAAACCCTTGATGATATAAATAAATGAATACAACAAAACTCAATGGCATTAGTCACAAAACGGAGCTTAAATAGTTTAATTTTATGATTTACTAAATTTATGGCCTCTCTAAAGTAAGTGGAGTTATCACTAAAATGGCCGCCACTGGAAACTACACGTTCCATGATCCTTTAGTTCTCAGGAACTCCTCCTCCCTCTTATGCTCTGCTCCCAGTGATGATGTAACAGGTTTTCTTGCTCTGTTACCATAGTAATGATGTGTAACTGCCATCACCACAACACTGGCCATGCGGGATGCACTGCAACCAACCAACTACAGCCAAACGTAGTGGTGATCCCATGACCTGCCCAGGCAGGTGCAGGACATGTGATGTGAACATGTGACCAGCGGCCATCTTCTGTCCGGTGTCTGCTCTGCAAAGGACCGTGCCGAGGAAATTAACAGGCTGATTAAAGAAGCGGTAGCATTTTAATTCTTCATTACAGTGTATGTCACCAGTATTTTCTGATAAGGGGAGGAAAATTTTAAATAACAACTAATTACATATTTGCTTATATTTTAGTGACCCATTTCTATATAAATTATGCTTATTCCTGGAATACCCCTTTAAATCAATTATTGTATCTGAAGTGCCAACTGTGAATGTAAGTGAAGTTTAAAGTGAACCTGTCACCTGGAATATCATTTTTAGCTGGTGACACGTTCCAATAAGTCCAATGCACATCTATGATGTCATCTTAAAGTCACATTGTCAGCCTATGCATGTGCCTATGCAAAGTATTATCATGAACAAGCAATCAGATGATTGCTTGTTCATGTCCCACGGTGATACTAGTAAAAAAGTAAAGAACAAATGTTATTCAATAAAACAATTTTAAAAAATCTATAAATATGCCCACAAACCCTATAACATATAAAGGGATATATAATGCACAAAAAAGTCTAAATTCATAACACAAACCCCACTTATATAGTATCACCACATCCCTAACAACCCGTAGAATAACCGTAAATAATTATTGAACCCGCACGATGAACGCCGTAAAAAAAAACCTGCCCAAAATTATGATTTTGACCTATTTAATCGCACAAAAAATGCAATACAAAGTGATAAAATATGTACTCCAGAATGATACTGTTGCAAAGTACATGTCCTGCAAAAAACAAGCCATCAACCAGCTCCGTAGCCAAAAAAGTTAAAATGTTATGCCACAATGAACAAATGATAGATTTTTCCTCACATTTTTCATCAAAAACATTTTATCCCCAAAATAGTAAATTCTGAAAATATGGAAAACCGATATTCAATTTGTAAGCTGTGTGACATCAAAATAAATTATCCAGACATTTCAAAAATGCTGAAAATGTAAAGTAGACATATGGTAAGTCATTCAGCAACTTATTTAGCTGGTAATCCTATCTGCCTGAAAACGCAATGATTTCGAATTTCAAAAATGGCAATGAAAAAATTCATCATTTCCACCACGTCCCCCATGACGGCCCCTTGGAGGATGCCCTTTGACCTCTGTGGGAACAAGATGGAGAGAATCTCTTCCTCGCATCGTGCAGGGGGCGATGGGTTTGAAAAACATTACCCATTGCACTGTCCGGGGGCAAGTCATGCAGGTCGGGTCCACGGGCGGCTCCGGCCCTCCCTGGACTTCCCCGTCCGAAGAAGCTTCTGGGATATCTGACAGCCGGTATTACAGCAGTATCCTGGTGCCAAAATCATACCAAGATTCTGCAGAACTGGATCCTCTCATCCTGGGACAGGACAACAGCAGGCCTAGAGGAAAAGGTCCAGATTCATCTAAACTTGAGACAAGAAAGGGGTTTCATGGATCTAACAACCCCTCATAACCATCCAGACAGATGCAAGCAAGTCCAAGATCACCTGGTACAGGGCCAATGATCTCAAAACACCAGCATTAGGTCCTCAAATTACAGGGAACTACAAGCAGTGTGGGAGACCCTGAAGTCCAACAAAGGTCGCCTAAAAAACGCTCACTGATACTATCAGACAACATCACCATACCTGAAGAGACGAGGGGGAACCAGGTCTCCAGACTTGGGATCACTGACACAAAAATATTTTTGTGGGCAGAAAACTGTCTCTCCCTATCAGCTACTCATCTTAGTGGTAAGGAAAATGTCACAGCAGATTTCCTAAGCACGAATGTGCTCCTTCCAAACGAGTGATTCTTGAAGCAAGAGATCTACGATCAACTGACCTCTCATAGACCTGTTCGCTATGAGAGAAAACACGAAGTGCAGACTTTTTTTATTCTCTAGACACAAAAGAACCATTCAAGAGTCTGGAGGCATTCAGCCATACTTGGAATCAGCCACTAGCCTATGCCTTTCCTCCAATTCCCCTGATTTTTAAGGTACTATGGAAGATCTATCTGGACAAAGCAAGGGTGATATTAATCTGCCCCAACTAGAAGAAGAAGAATTGGTTACCTCTCCTGAGATCCATCCTGCTCCATTTAGAAAGGGACCTACTATACAAGGCCCTTTTCTACATCCCAGGCCGGACTACTTCAACCTATCGGCATGGATTCTGAAAGGGAACTCCTAATAAGGAAGGGTCTTTCTTCAAAAGTGGTGAACACTCTACAGGCAAGTAGAAAACCTGTAACTTTTGCCATTTATCACAAAATATGGAAAAAGTTTGTATCCTTTTATGGGGACAAAGCTCCATCACAAGATAACCCTAATATTTTTCAGGTGCTGGAATTTCTCCAGGAGGGACTAGATAAGGGTCTATCCACAAGTACCCTAAAGGTCCAACTATCTGCCTTAACCCTTTCACGACCCGTGACGTAATAGCACGTCACGGGTCGGCCGCGGGTGATTAGAGAGGGCTCACGGGCTGAGCCCTCTCCATAGCCGGTAAGTCTTTGCTGCATACTGCAGCTAAGGCTTATCGGTAACACCCGCGATCGGTGCCAACACCGATCGCTGGTGTTTTCCTGCTGACCGCATGGGAGCCGCCATCTTTTAAAAAAATTTTTTAAATTCTATAAAAAGTGATAAAAAGGTCGTACAGTCCTAAAAATTCACAAAAAAAGACACCACCCACAGCTCAATACACCAAAGTATAAAAAAGTTATTAGCGCCCGAAGATGGCAAAATCCCTCCAAAAATTTTTGTACTGGGGGTTTTAATTTTTTTAAATGTATGAAAACATTATAAAACCTATATAAATTTGTTATCCCCATAATCGTACCGACCCAAAGAATGGGTCATTTGGGGTGCACAGTGAAAATCGTAAGATCCAAGCCCACAAGAAAACGCCACAAATGCTGTTTTTTACCAATTCACTGCATTTGGAATTTTTTTCATGCTTCCCAGTACACGGCATGGAATAATAAATACCATCACTATGAAGTGCAATTTGGTACGCAGAAAACAAGCCCTAACACAGTTCTGTACATGTAAAAATAAAAAAGTTATAGATTTTTGATCATGGGGAGTGAAAAATGAAAAAATAAAAAAGGGCAAGGTCCTGAAAGGGTTAAGTGCCTTCAACTACTGCTGCCTTATGGACAATAGGTGGGTAAAAAGGTTTATAGCCACTTCTTCCAGAATCCGGCCGCAGGTTCTTAACAAAATCCCTACTTGGGATCTTACCTGGGTTCTTTAATGCCTTAACTAAAGCTCAATTTGAACCAATGGAAAAAGCTGACATCAGAGACCTGACCTTAAAGACAGTTTTTCTGATAACATCATAACGAATACTAGGAGAGCTCCAAGCCATGTCAATACAGGAACCTTACCTAAAGGTTCTTGACGATAGAATTCTAATAATACTTGACTCTACTTTGAGGTGGTCTCAAACTTTCACAGAAATCAAGAGATTGTTCTTCCATCTTTCTGTGATAATCCATCATCCTCCATGGAAGCTGAATGGCACACACTTGATGTAAGGCGCATTGTGTTAAAATACCTCCAATCCACTGAAGCATGGCGTGTAGATAATAATCTCTTTGTTCAGTTTCAGGGACCTAACAAGGGGGAAAAGGCATCCAAGATTATGATTGCTAGATGGCTCAAGATGGCAATATCAAAATGTTATATTCTTCAGAATACGCCGGTACCCTCGAACCTGAGGGCTCACTCTACAAGGGCCATGTTGACTTCTTGGGTAGAGAGAAGAGGAGCAATGCTGGACCAAATATGCAAAGCTTCAACTTGGGCTTCTCAGAATACATTCTCTAAACATTATAGACTGGACCTTCCAAAAAATAAAGACTTAGCCTTCGGAAGGAAGGTGTTTCAATCAGTTATCCCACCCTAGCTTATCATCTCTAGATAAGTCTCCAGGTGGCCCTCATGGGGGACATGGTGGAAATTCAGATTCCACTAGTCCACCATGACGGCCTAGATATTCCCTCCCTTAAAATTCTTGTTTATCTAATGTATTTTGGTGTGTGATGTAATATACTAAATAAATACAGTTTGCATCCATTCCCGGTGTGGTTATTTGGTAGTCACTGTTGGGAGGATGCTGGGAGGGGACTTTTAACCTCTCTCCTTCCTTTTCCACAGAGGTCAAAGAGCATCTTCCAGGTCCCGTCATGGAGGACTAGTGGAAACTGATTTACCGGTATTTATCTGAATATTTTTTTTTGTAAATAAACGCTAAACTTATCAGCCAAAATGTACCACTAAAATGAAGTAAATTGGGGAAAAAAGAATCTCAGAATCACTTTGATAAGTAACAGTGTTAAAAAGTTATAACCATATAAAGCAACGCAAGTCAGAATACAAAAAATGGGGCTGAGCCTTAAGCTACACAATTGCTGCATCCTTAAGGAGTTAATTATGTTTAGAAACGCAATTCAAGTACAGAGGAGATGATCACATCTTTGTTTACACCGAAACGCCTGTGATCGTTAACGTACACCACATGTTTTGCATTGTGCATATGAGATGGGGAGAAACTCCTCCCTAATGTGCTTGGATTGCATTCCTAAATGTAATTCAAGTGCGGCATGTGAATTTGTACACTAAAACTTAGTCAACTGGCTGCAGAGAGCCTGTAGGGTGTTGTAGAACATGTGCCATGCTAAAATATGCATAGGGAGCGTGGTTTGGTCTTCAAACAATTCTGTGTTTTAGTATGACACGCACATGACAGCCGCCGCTCTTAGAATCGCTTCACTCTCCAATTCCATGGGCACTTACAGGGGCCAACTTCACCAAATAAGTGAAGCTGGAAAGCAGCCTGACAAGATGACGTCTGTTCCAGCTTGTAAGGACTGAGCTGAGGGCCAAGATCCCACTATAACATCAAAGAGTGCACTCTTTTTACACATCAGATGATTCCATAGATTATGACAGAACCTGTTCTGTTAAATGCTGATACATGTAGTAACCCCCCAAAAGAGTGGAGATGGTGTAGGCAGTAATTTTACATTGACGTCACTGATCATTTTGCCCTTCTTTTCATCCGTCAGTGTCCGCTTTTAATTGGTCAATAATCCATCAGTATTGCTAAAGCCAAAGACAAACAAGAGTTGATCCAAAACAGATGACCAGTAAATAAGATATTTGCATGTCCACTGTTTTATCCATTCCTGCTTTTGGCTATCAATCCTGAAGTTTTTTATTCCTTCTGACAGATGAAATGAAGGGGAAAACCAAACATAGTGGCAACGTTATTGTATTAGAGTAGTAGTTGAGGGTGAAAACAGCATTATGGAAATCACAGGGTGTTCCTGGGAGTGAACAGTCAATTGGCAGCAGCATGAGTAGGTTGCAGAGTGGCATAATAATAAAGTGTGGAGGTGGCGGCAGCCGCATGAGGTCAGAGAGTGACTCAATGACAAATTCTGGAGGTGGCAGCAACATAGTAGGCCACAGAGTGGCACAATAGCAAAGTGTAAAGGTGGCTGTGGCTGCAGCAGCAGGAGTTTAGAGAGTGGCACAATCATAGTGTGTGTAGGTGGGCGGCAACAGCAGCAGCATGACGCCAGAGAGTGGTACAATGAAAATTATAGAGGCGGCAACAACATGGTAGACCACAGAGTGGCACAATGACAGAGTGTGGAGGTGGCAGCAGCAGGAGGTCAGAAAGTGGCACAATGACATATCTGGAGGTGGGTGACAATTCCAGTCCCTGGTAAAGATGGGGCGAGGCAGATGGAGCAGCTGGCAGCATATATGTGGCATCAGCTGGGTGGCAGCATCAGAATAGTGGCTGAAGCAGGTAGTTAGAATCCAGACTCATTTCTCAACGTTTGGGGTGGCGTCATGGCTGATCTAATCTGATGCATAATGCATTGGTGTGTTGAAATCCTGGCCGATCCACAACTTATTCATCTTGACAAAGGTCAGTCTCTCCACATTACGGGTGGACTAGTGGGTTCTCCTTGGGGCAACAATGGCCCCCACCGCACTGAACACCCAACTCTGATGCCACACTACTGGCCGGGCTGTCACTAGTTAGGCATGCTGTGGGCCCTCTGTGCAAGTGACTCTGAGGGACTCCCGGCTTCCATCTCCACTGTATACTGCCACGGTGCTTCTGGGTCATCTGCCTTGTCTTCTAGCTCCTCCAAATGCTGCTGCTCCTCCTCTCTGGTCACCTGATTAGAAAAACAACTAATTTCACCAGACTCTGCTTGTGCTCCAATGTGCTCCTCCTCCTCCACTTCAGCCCCCACTTGACTCATGTGGCCTTGAGTTGTAGTCGCCACTTCTCCAGTGCCCTGACCAGACAGATTTTGCAGCATGAGTTCCAGGACAAGAAACAGTGAAATGCCGTTATTCATCCCGCAGTCCTGGCGACTGACAAATAACGTGGCCTCTTTAGAGTGCCTGAGCAAACGACAGGTGCCACACAAGAGCTGCCAGTGGTTGACATCAAAGTTACACAAGGGAGTACTCCTGTCCGTTTGCATCATCAAAAAATCATTAATGGCTTTTCTCTGTTCATACAGGTGGTCCAACATACGGAGGCTGGAATTCCAACGGCTGGAGACATTGCATGTCAGCCTATGTTGGGGAGGCCGTTCCGCCGCTGCAACTCGAGGAGGGTGTGCTTGGCTTTGTAAGAATGGATGAAGTGCATGCACAGTTTCTTGGCCATTTTTATGTCTTGCAGATGGGTGGAAGACTTCAGGAACCTTTTGTCTATCACCATGGTTCTGAATTGCGGTTGTCGTGGAGAAAGCCACACATTGATTTCTTCTTGCATGACGCGGAGTAGTTCCTCCCCTGTGTGACTTTGTTCGCCCAGGCAAACCAGGTGTAGAACTGCATGACACTGCTGTGCCCTGCACATGTGGTATGATGGAGCAGCACTTAGACTTGTGGAGGCTCAGATGGTGGTGGAGAAGGAGGTGGACATTGGCGCAGTTTGACCACGTGGAGGAGAAAGCAGCATCTCTAGTACTGCCTTTTTGGAAAAGTAATTTCGGCTTGGAACTCTCCACCTCGGTTCGGCATAAGCCATTAGTTCTCTGAAGGATGCAGAGTACACAACTTGTAAAGGGAGGGACTGCAATACCAACAATTTGGACAGGAGCACGGTCAGCTTCTGCACCTTAGGATGGATCGACGCATACAGTTGTCTCTTTGTAATCGCCTCGTTCAACGACTGCTGGCACCATGCGTAGCAAGGAGCAGGAGGATCTGGACCAAGAGATGATGTCAAAGACAAACCGCTCCCTTTGGCAGAGGCGCTGGAGCCTTGACTGGCTAAAATGGCATGTGTGCCAGTAGCTGATGGCGCTTTTGCTGCGGCAGCAGGATGGACCACCACATCTGAGACACGTTTCTCCCAGACTATTGGATGGTGACGCTCCATGTGTTGACACAGGGCCATGTTGCCAACGTTAGCTCCCTGGCCTCGCTTTCTGCCTGCAGATTCTACATATACACACGCCCAGCTCCTTTGGTCTCTTAACAAAAAACTGCCACACTGCCGAGAAGGTGATTTTACCGCCAACACTCTGCACTGAGTGACTACTAAAGCCGCTACCTCCTTGAGCCCCTATGCCACTTCTTACTTGGACCTGCAAAGCTGGTTTTGTACCCTGCAGCCATTTGGCTCCTGTCCTCACACAGCTTCCACCCTGCTGACTCACGGCCACAATAGCGACTTGCTGCCTGACGCGTAAGCTGAATCCCTCTTTTCATGACGACGATGATGATGAAGCCCTTGCTTTACCTGGCTTCCAAGTGCGATCGGCTACATCGTCATTGATTTTATGTTTCCCTGTCACTGCTATTCTGCCCCACCTCTTCACTGCCAAGCAGCTGCTGACTGTCCTCAAACACTTTGTCCTCGTTGTATAGTGGCGCTGAGCCCAGACCACCAAGTAGATCTCTGGCTGAGGCCACTGACTTGCTCCTGGGCCATGCCAACTAAGGGTTGTATCTTACGAACCCATGGACTCTTGGTTGGGGTTGTTAGATGTCATTTGGAGGATGTGGATGACCTAGTCAACCAATCGAGAACCTTCGGGTTGTTCATCAACACACTGCCGCTAGATGACACTGGTAGTTCTTGCCTCACAGAGTTACCCCTGCTGCGATGTCCCCTTCCTGTGCAACAACCTGTGTGTGCTCCACCTACCACCTCTCTGTCTGACATATTGGTTAATCAGCTATGTTGATTTGACAAGGATTTCTTGATATCTGCTTTAGCAACAAAAAAATATTAAAATTTAGGGATTACAGAACCTCAAAAATGGACACCCTGGACTTTGAGAAAAAAAATCACTCCAGTAACTATGTTGATTTGACACGGATTTCTTTGACACGGATATCAACTATACTCATTCAGCTACTGAGTACAAGCAGCTAGACGCGAGAGACAGCACATGTAGTGTGAAATAACGGGATTGCAAATGGGCGTCTGTTTTTATAGGGCTGTGACACCACGTAAGCCTGCCAGTGACTGATTAGCTTACATGTCTGCACAAGTGATCAAGGGTGTACCTTTCTTGTTCCCAGAGTTCTCTGCCCCATGTAACACATTGTGCTCATGGCCATTTTGCTAATAAAGGGGAAAGAAAAAAAAATTTGTTCACACAAATCACTGTAAACTTCGGGTTCCTGCAGAACCCACTTCATAATTCTTGCAGAATTCCACTTCGTTAGAATCGATTCGCCCATCTCTTCTATACAGTAGCCTCTATAAATAAAAGGGTTGTCCTAGTTTAGAGGGTGGGATTAAAAACATGAAAGCAGTTGTACTTCCTACCCTGGCTCTCTGGTCCTGTCATCCCCGGTCTCTGTATGTATGAAGAGGCATAGCAGTGACTTGACAAGCAGATCGCAGGGGGGTAAATACAACAGCTTTTATTTTTACAGCCTTCGTTGGTAAAAATAAATTTACAAGCCTGGAGAACCCCTTTGATCATAAAGGCCATGTAGTAGTAGTAGTAGTAGTAGTAGTAGTAGTAGTAGTAGTACTTTAGTAAACAGAACCAAAATCAAGCTCAGTATTGAGTGCAGAATTGTGAACTTATATCTGCACATAATGTAAATCTGTCAACTCATACATCTTTGGTCAAAGAAATTGTCTTTCATCTTCTTCTACCTGAGGATATGCCATCTTCCAGCAAGAACTCGCCTCTTAAGATTTAGCAACACAAAATGTTAGATTCCTAATTTTTTCATCATCTCCTTCAATTTCTTATGATATTTAATAGTCTTCTATTGTTCCTCTAGAGATCACAGTTATGCCTCACAGCCTGTACTCATATTGCCTGTCCTCAGAGTATCCAATAGTCACATTGGGGCACATTTATTTACCCGTCCCATTGCGTCCGCCGATCCAGAATGTCCGACAAGGATTCGGAGCTACCCCAATTCACTTACAGTGTGTGCCCGTTTTCTTGAATGTGTCGCTTCCACTGCTGGAGTTCACCATCTTCTTCCCAGTGTATGTGATTGCTGATCTTTCGACACAAATCGAATTGTAAATTCCGCGGTTTGTCCAAAGCAGTCAAAATCCCCTGTACGATTCAGAACAGAAATAGTCGGGAAACCTGACAGAGTCGCGGTCCGTGGACCCTTAATAAATGCGCCCTATTGTCTGTCCCAAGTAGATAGACAGAGTGCCTGCCATCACTATCCCTAGGGCTGTTCCCAGTAGTTACAACAAGTAAGGGGTCGGAGCCAGCGCTCCGTGCTGATCCCATCCCCGGTGTAGTCTCTGGAGAAGGCAGGGGTGGATGTGCCTGTCGCCATGTCAATGGTGCTTAGTGGTAAATATGGCCCTAGTTGTGACATCCTATAACAAAGACAATGCTGGACATTGGAAATGTAAGTAATGGGCAATATCAGTTACTACATTTTTTAGCTATCTTTATACTGTATAAAAGAGAATATCTGGTAACAGTAAGGTTAATGCATCTTGTAGTATAATAGACTGTCTAAATGTAGACAGGATCAAATCTAAGATCAATAAAATAAATGTGTACAAGGCTGCCAGACCAGATGGATTATAATCCAGAGTTCTTAAAGCACTCAGTTCCGATATTACTGTGCCCCTGTAATTTAAGAAATTCGCTAATGTCTGGTACGGTGCCAAGTGACTAGCACAAGGCAAATGTGGTACCAATATTCATATAGGGCTATAGAATTTTGCCAAGTAATTATACACTCACTTTATTAGGTACACCATGCTAGTAACGGGTTGGACCCCCTTTTGCCTTCAGAACTGCCTCAATTCTTCATGGCATAGATTCAACAAGGTGCTGGAAGCATTCCTCAGAGATTTTGGTCCATATTGACATGATGGCATCACACAGTTGCCACAGATTTGTCGGCTGCACATCCATGATGCGAATCTCCCGTTCCACCACATCCCAAAGATGCTCTATTGGATTGAGATCTGGTGACTGTGGAGGCCATTTGAGTACAGTGAACTCATTGTCATGTTCAAGAAACCAGTCTGAGATGATTCCAGCTTTATGACATGGCGCATTATCCTGCTGAAAGTAGCCATCATATGTTGGGTACATGTGGCCATAACGGATGGCATGGTCAGCAACAATACGCAGGTAGGCTGTGTGCGTTGCAACGATGCTCAATTGTTACCAAGGGGCCCAAAGAGTGCCAAGATAAATTTCCCCACCACTTACACCACCACCACCACAGCCTACCGTTATACACGCAGGATGGAATCCATGCTTTCATGTTGTTGACGCCAAATTCTTACCCTACCATCCGAATGTCGCAGCAGAAATCGAGACTCATCAGACTATGCAAGTTTTTCCCAATCTTCTACTGTCCAATTTCGATGAGCTTGTGCAAATTGTAGCCTCATTTTCCTGTTCTTAGCTAAAGGAGGGCACCGGTGTGGTCTTCTGCTGCTGCTGTAGCCCATCTGCCTCAAAGTTCGACGTACTGTGCGTTCAGAGATGCTCTTCTGCCTACCTTGGTTGTAACGGTGGCGATTTGAGCACTGTTGGCCTTTTTATCAGCTTGAACCAATCTGCCCATCTCCCTTGCATCAACAAGGCATTCTCCGCCACAGAACTGCCGCTCACTGGACGGTTTTTTTCTTTTTCGGACCATTCTCTGTAAACCCTAGAGATGGTTGTCCGTGAAAATCCCAGTAGATCAGCAGTTTCTGAAATACTCAGACCAGCCCTTCTGGCACCAACAACCATGCCACGTTCAAAGGCACTCAAATCACCTTTCTTCCCCACTGATGCTCGGTTTGAACTGCAGGAGATTGTCTTGACCATGTTCATGCCTAAATGCACTGATTGCCCGCCATGTGATTGGCTGATTAGAAATTGTGTTAACGAGCAGTTGGACAGGTGTACCTAATAAAAGTGGCCGGTGAGTGGTAGGTCTGTAAGCTTTACTAGAATTGTAGCGAAAACATTGTAATAAGTAATAGCATAGTTTTTTAAGGACAAAAGTTGTCAGACTAACTTGATCTCTTTTGTGAGTGGTAATCAGATGCCTGGACAGAGGTGCTGTTGTGGATATAACATTCTTGTACTTTGCAAAGGTATTCAAGACTATCCCTCAGTGATGACTAATGGATATTAGTGTTGTGGTTTGGAAGGGATTGTGCAAGAGAGAGGGAGGCTGCTTAAACTGAGGGGATAGGGAACTGCAGGAGAGGGAGACTGCTTAGACTGACTGGATGAGATTCTGGAGAGGCGAACTGTTCAGAAGAGGGGAGGCCACTTATATTTAGCGGATGAGGAGCTGGATGGAATTGTGGGAATGAGGGCCCAGAGGGAACTGTTAAGGAGCAAGGAAGGATGATTATGCTGGAGGGAACAGGAGGAAGGAAGTTTTACAGAGGGGATAAAGAGGTGATGGATAGTTATTCTAAGGGGTTGAGATCTGATTACATGTTGTTGGAGGGAGGGTATATATTGAGGGAATGGGGATTGAGGGAATGATGGTGGATTGAGTAAATATGGTCCTTACAAAAAAATATGATAAAAAGTTCTAACAGATTAAATTATAAACGAAAACAGGGGGGAACTGTCTCCATCCTGAGGAAACAAGGTTTAATCTCCACAGGGGACATACCATATATACTCGTGTATAAGCTGCATTTTGCAGCACAAAAATTGTGCTTAGAAAACCTAGCCTCAGCTTATACATAAGTCCATAAAAAAATAAACTTATATTCTCACCTTTCCGCGCCCCCAATGCTCAGCGCGGCTCCCTGATGCTCGGCACAGTTCCTTTTTTGTCTTCTCAGCAATACTTTGGTCCCCCCAGCTCCTCTTCTGTCTGCCCTAACAGACGGCAGAGATGCGGCCATGAACACTGCCGGCCAGCACACACTATGATGAGGTCGCTGATGACATCATAGAATGCCGGCCGGCAAATTGGATGGCCCTGTCTCTGCCGGCTGTTAAAGAAGACAGAAGAGGAGCATCGAGGAGCCTTGCCGAACAACGGAACCTCCCGAGTGAGTATGTAAGTTTATTTTTTTTAAGTGCTGGGCAAACTGGGGGCTGGCTGTATAGTAAAGGGTGCTGGGAGGCTGGCTGGCTACCAAAGGCAGCTAGCTGGCTATTAAAGGAGGCTAGCTGGATACTAAAGGGGGTGGATGGTTACTAAAGGGGGCCAGCTGGCTGTGTACTATAGGGGGATGGCTGTATACTAAAGGGAGCTGGCTGGCTGTATACTACAGGGGGCTTGCTGGCTATATACTGGGAGGCTGTGACCAATGCATTTCCCACTCTCAACTTATAGTCAAGTCAATAGGTTTTCCCAGTTTTTGGTGGTAAAATTAGGGGCCTTGGCTTATACTCGGGTCGGTTTAACTGGACTATATACGGTACTTCTTTACTGTAAGAACTGTGAATCTGTGGAATGGCCTGCCTCAGAAGCTGGTCGCAGCAGGGACAGCAGAGAGCATTATTGTGATATAGAATTGTGTATGATATAGAAACGTCCCTTCCTTATTCCTTCCCTTTCCTTATTTGGCAGAACTTTACGGATATGTCTTTTTTTTTTTTCAATCATACTACGTAACTAAACATTTATCTTAAAACACTTTAATAGTAATATCCAATGAATAAAATAGCATAAATGATTATCACTGCAAAGGATTGTATATGTCTGGTGGAAGAAAATGCATTCATTCATTTAGTAAGTCAGAACCTGTCTGTAAAATTACCGTCTTCATCGCAGTGACTTTGGCAATGAGTGTGAAACTCAACAAAAACGTATTTATTTTTCATTACCAAAACAGTTATTCAACCCAAGTAAGGTGACGACCTTCTCCTTCTGTCCCTTATCCCCTGAGCAATATCTTTCCTATTAATGTAGGTTTATTTTTTTTCAACAGAATTGCATTCTACAAAAACAAGTGAATCATGTGAATAGTTGTGGCTTCTATCCCGCCACATCCTTCTGTTTATTAAAATGGTAATCTTGTAATGTGGCAACAAGCAGTTACAATGTGGTAACTGTAATGACACATATATTTTTGGTTTGATACTCTTGCTGCCTTTTTTGTGTCATTACCAGCAATAAAACAAATATGAGGATTTCAAACAGTACATTTAACCGAAAAGTTCTCAATGAATCATTTAGATATTATGAAAGAATAATGAGAAAATGGAGGACAGTGCTTGTCCTCTCTGTTAGGTACAGTTCTTATATCATCAGCCTGCACAGTTATTTTGTGTCAAAACCAGTACCATAACACACAGGATGAGTGTAGATCTTTCAGCTCTACCTTATATTTTGCCTTATATCAGCTATATGAGGGCTTATTTTCTAGGAAGGAGTTGTTTTTTTAAAGTTACCCTCTTGAGATACATTTCTTGGGTGAGAGTTGGGATTTTTTGTTGCAATAGTTGTGGTTTTCATCAGCACTGGTTTAGAATATTCAGTACAAACCAAAAGTTTGGACAAACCTTCTCATTCAAAGAGTTTTCTGTATTTTCATGGCTAAAAATTGTAGATTCACACTGAAGGCATCAAAACTATGAATGAACACATGTGGAATTATATACTTAACAAAAGTGTGAAACAAATAAAAATATGACTTATATTTTAGGTTCTTCAAAGTAACCACCATTTGCTTTGATTACTGCTTTGCACACATTCTTCTGAAGGTGGCCCATCAGTATCCTGAGAAGCCACAGTAAGAATCTATAAAGGACATCATTATGTGGTTAATCAATTCTGGGCCGCCCAGAATTCCCTGGAATTCCAGTTGTGACCCCGGTTCAGTGGTGCCTGTACTGACCTTCTGCTACGTCCCGGACTAAGATCTTGTGCTGCCACTCTCGACCTCCTGCCTGTCCCCGACCACGAGTTTGGTATGGCGTGTTACCACCTCCGGTCCCAGGTGTCGGCTTATGTCATTGTCCGTGGTGGTACAGAGGATCGACTACCACTGATCCTGACACTGGTGATGTCACTTGCCTATTTTGACAATCTATTATGACAATCCATTTTCAGACATAAGAGCTAATATATATTGGGTATTTTACACACATTAATTTCTGGACACCATTATTCTGCACTTGTTCACCCATACATTGACTACTATCTGTGATGTACCTTAATTAACACATATCATGTAATGAAGCAAGTTGTGACAGCTTTAGCTTTTGGATGTTTTTCTCTTTCATTAGTGGGTTTAGGTGCCCTGTCAGTCTACAGGGTTAAATACTTTTTGGACTGTGTTTAATATAACTGTAGGAGACTGTATGAATGGATGATACTATGATTTGGATTTTCTGATGTGGAAGACCATTGCTGTTATACTACTGTTATACACCACTGCATAGGTTGATAGTTTATTGTCTTGGATTGTATAGTTGTAGACATGTTACTATCTGGTATTCAATAATCTAAACATATATTTAATGATTAACCCTTACAGGATTTAGCCCTTTTTCATTTTTGTGTTTTTGTTTTTTACTTCCCTCCTTCTAAAAGCCATAACTTTTTTATTTACTAGTTTACAGAGAAGTACAGAGATGGGTTTTATCTACTGTGGGACAAATTAATATATCATGCAATGTACTGGAAAGCTGGAAGAAAGTTGCAACTTCCAAGTGAAATTGATAAATTTGCAGCATATTCGAACAGCCTCTGTTTTTACGGCTACCACTGTGTGGTCCAAATGACCCCTCTCCTTTATTCTTTAAGGCCCTATTCACACTGCACATATGGGGTTGTATATCCTTCAGCAAGTTTTCACACGTCACAATAGACAGCTATTGCAACCATGTGGCTGTAACACACGTGTGACACAGCACCATACTGTACATGGGGAAAAGATGTAGCCGGCTCTATCTTACCCCAGTGTACAGCTGGGGAGAGCAGTGGTCACTACTCCTCCTCTCCAGCATGCCGATGTGTGCTCGCCATATGGCCAGACACGCACACGTCTATGTGAATGTAGTCTAAATTGGTACGATCAATGAGATTCCAAATTTATATAGATTTTATTATTTTTTTAGTATATTTATAAAATGTAAATCTTTGAACAAAAAAAAAGTATCAGTTTTGCTGTATTCTGATACCAATAACTTTTTCATACTTTGCTGTGTAAGGTGTCATCCTTTACGTGATGAGCTTGTTTTTTCAGTTGTATCAGTTTGGGATCTATATGACCTTCTGATTGAAAAACGGCAAAAATCTGAGATTTTTACATTTGGACACTGCTTTCCATCACAGCATTCAAGACACAGGACAATCCTTTTTAACATGAATATGATGATTCAGTAGGTAATAACAAACATAGGAACAACCATGTAATTGCCTTTGAAGGCACACATGGGGATTCATTTACTTATGCGGCTACTGGAATTCACCGAAACTGCGTTGTCCGACGATATTGCACTGTGCCATGATTCACTAATATCGTGCGCCCAATATTGTGCATGTGTCGCTTCGACGGAGGTCTGACGGAGTTCACCTTCTTCATGGTGCATGTAAGTGCATTGTCTTGTAACACAATTCAAAAGTTAAATTACACGCTCAGTCCGAATCAGTCAGATCATCCGACTGCACGCCCCCCAAATTTGTGTTGCATGGAAGCCAGCGCAGCTGCGTCAAAGAACGATTGCGTGCAGCACAATCCCAGCACAGACACCTTTTAAATACCTGTCCAAGCCGCGCAATTCCCAAAAATGGTGAACAGTCCGCAACCCTTAGTAAATGACCCCCACAGTGGTAACAATCGAGCATGGCTAGTTAAAGATATATAAGCAACAAAAGCTCTAATAATAACTGAGCTCATTGTTGTGGATGGAATAGGTTATTAATAGAGATGAGCGAGCACTAAAATGCTCGGGTACTCGTCAGGGCTGATACAGGCCACATGGCTGCAGGGGTGACACAGGGCGCATGGCTGCAGGGATCCGCAGGGGTGGGGCATGCACATGGCTGCAGGGCAGGGTAATTAGCTTACCAAGAGATGCACGTTCCCGGGTACTGCTACTAGCCCATTCGTCCGGCAACAGTATTGCAGTTATCTCCTCCCACTTTTTGTGCTTGAGGGCACGGTTGTGGAAGTCTTCCAAACGCTTATCCCATAGGATAGGGTGCGCTTGCACCAGAGCCAGGAGCCTCTCCATCTGCACATAAGCCATGTTGCTTCTGACTCCCAGGAAAGTCCTCCCCTCCCCTCCCCTAGTTCCTGGTATTCCTAGATACAGAACGTATATACGGCAGCATACGGTGGCCACAACGTATGTCACCCGTATTTTATACGTTCCCATAGACTTCAATGGGGCATACGGCCGCAAGAACGTGAAAAAATAGGACATGCTCTATCTTTTTATACGGCTCACATACGGTACGGTACGGTACGGTGACAAATAGGGCAATTCTTTGTATCACCGTATCTCCCATAGGAATGAATGGTAGCGTATTCTGGACGAATATACGCCCGTATATACGGCCGTTTTTCAACGGTCGTGTGAATGCAGCCTTACTGTGACCTGTTTTGGGATGCTTTGTTTGTCCTTTATGTATGTCACTCCTCTCATTTTTAACCAGTTCCTTTCTGCTGTACGACTATGTACATCATACACCATTAAGGGCTATATGAAGGGGGTGTGTGTGCGGGCCCTTTCTATATGTGGTGGCTTTCAGTTGTATTACACAAGTGTTTCTGGATGGTACCTCACTATGAGTGTTTTTTCAATGTTTTAAAAAGCTATGTGAAATTATGAACAATTGAGACACACCACTAAATATGTCTCAGAAGCAAAAGACACCCTTTTATTGAAAGCTATTCTAGAGTGATTGAAAATAACTTTATTTAATCCTCATTCTAACAAAGATATCATTGATCATTTCCTGTTTTTTAATAAACCTCAATGTATAGAAGAAAAAGAGTTGCCAGCTCACCTCCCCGTCAGTATCGAGTCCGGCACGGGCCCCCCCTGCTGCTGGGGTACATCAAATAGCGAAAAAAAGGGAAATGCGGTCCAGCCAGGCTCCAGATACGTCAGTATCGAGTCCGGCACGGGCCCCCCCTGCTGCTGGGGTACATCAAATGACGAAGAAAAGGGAATGCGGTCCAGCCAGGCTCCAGATACAAATCGCAATATGGCAGCTCGTTTGGCTAGCAGGGAGGCTTATTGGATATTTTCTTTGGGTACTCGTCTCCCACAAGGTCTCAATATGAGAAGAGAAATTATGTACCATTATTAGCCTTACCATGCGTGCCATCCGAGTTTCCTTTTCATTACCTGATGTATGACTTATGCCTCCATGTCATTCGATACTTGTTTATTTTGCCACTTCGCTTTCTTTCCTTCCTATTTTTAATATTTAAATTACTGTACTATATTCACAGAACTGATCAATTGTTGTTTTTAATGTATTATAGCGCATATTTTGGTCTAATATCTCTTTCCTTGGATTTAGATAAAGTTGCACCTACCATGTCGCTGGAGAGAGCCTTGTCTGGTGGCGCCGCGAGGATCCTCGCCGATGCCCGGATCTGTCGTTTCTGTGGTTCCCGTCGGGGGTCCCCGCTGCGGTGCCGTCGGGACTCTTCTTCACCCCTGGTTTTCTCTCTTCGTTGACGTATTTCCATTACCCTTTCTATATCCCTCCTTCTGTTGTTGGGTTACCAAGCAACGGGCAATGAATCACATTATACACCTCTGTGACCCAGATGGATCACGTGACCAACCACGTGATCCAAGTCACGTGACGCAATACGTTCTTGCACGGACTACTGCATATATACTGCTTGGGTCTCGTATTATTGGTTTGATCAATGTGCTGTTTACAGGAATCATATTTATCTTTGTCAATGATGAATGTTGTTATTTTTCACATACAGAAATTGTAATAGTTCAGAGGTTTTAATGGATCGGAGATGGGCGGAAACGGAAATGCTTATGTGGGCGTGAGAGGGGAGGTGCCTTTGTTTGTACCAAGCTATATAAGTCTTACTGTGTTAGTACCCTATAGCCATGATTAAGGACGTGACAAGCGTCCGAAACGCGTAGGCTATACGCCTACCACGAGTGGATTGTTATATTTTATTTTGCATTGAATAAAGAAACGATTTGTATCTGGAGCCTGGCTGGACCGCATTCCCTTTTCTTCGTCAATTGCCTTTGAAGGCACACATGGGGAAACTGCGTTGTCCGACGATATTGCACTGTGCCATGATTCACTAATATCGTGCGCCCAATATTGTGCATGTGTAGCTTCGACGGAGGTCCGACGGAGTTCACCTTCTTCATGGTGCATGTAAGTGCATTGTCTTGTAACACAATTCAAAAGTTAAATTACACGCTCAGTCCGAATCAGTCGCATCATCCGACTGCACGCCCCCCAAATTTGTGTTGCATGGAAGCCAGCGCAGCTGCGTCAAAAAACGATTGCGTGCAGCACAATCCCAGCGCAGACACCTTTTAAATACCTGATTTTTTTCTGATTTTACTTTTTCATATATTTTTATGTGTTTTAGGAAAGAGAATGAGTTTTAACTGCTGCGATCAGCGGCAGCCCTGTATGGAGAGCGCTCAGCCCTTGAGCTCTCTCCAAGTAGCTACCACAACATATAATAATGTGTCACGAGTGACCCCGACGATCCATGCCGCGGATCACGGGTACATTTGTGCTACGCTGTGTGGCGTTCCCCCGTCCACGGACCTGCACTCACCTCTCCCCACTCCTAGTCCGGCTCTTTTCCTGGTCTTCCTTGTCCTGGCTCCCGCTCCCATTGACGACTAGGCCCGAGCACGTCACCGCGCTCTAGGGCGCGCACGGCGATACTTTGTTATTTAAAGGGCCAGCGACCCTGCAATTGGCGCTGGCTAATCCGGCGCGCCCATATAGTCCGGCACCTCCCTTCATTCTCTGCTGGATCTGCAAGTCATTCCACTGAAGAGAAAGCCTCCTGTGCTCCTCCTGTGCGTTTCCAGAGGCCTCAGTGTTTCCTGTGCATTTCCAGACGCCTCCGTGTTTCCCGTGTTCCTGTGGTATTCCCGTGGTCCTGTATTCCTGTGGCGGTCCTGTGTTCGAGTAGAGCTAGACAAAATGTTTGTCATTTTAAATAAACTTTTAAGTCAAATTGCAATAATCAGTAGTGCAATTTTCATGCTGCTTTGTGTCTTGATACACTTGATAAACTTACCTCCTGACACAGCTGTATTATCATTATAATGAAGTATTATTGCAGTCAATTTAGCCTCTTCTCACTATCTGCAGTACATGGAGAAAAATAAAAAGGGACAGTGAAGCCTTTTAATTAAAATAAATAAATAAAACAGATTGAATTGTGCTTCAACGATTATCATTAAAAGTTGTGTTTTAATTGATTCGGTAGTTTTGGATGTTTTTTCTATAATTTAATATAAACTGTGTTTCCATTTTAACTTCTTCTTCTAGACCAGTGGTGGCGAACCTACGGCACGGGTGCCAGAGGCAGCACTTCAAGCTCTTTCTGTGGGCACCCGGGCCATCACACCTGACAGGACTCAAAGAATTTTCCTGCAGTTCCAAACAACTTAAAAGTTGCTGCTTTTAGTGGTATTTTAAAGTGATACATACTTGGTAAATGGCACTGTAGGAAGAGGGGAATGTGTAGTCAGTGCCAAATTATCTTTGGAGGACCTCCTGCTGGTCCCATGATTCTCTGTGTACAGAGTAACACTGGAAAGAAGCTACAATGATGCAAATTTTCCATCTTTCTACTGTGTTGCTATCCTCAAGAGGTCAGTATGATTGAACGTTGTTGAAGAACAGGGAGCCATAAATTACTGCTTTATTTTTGGTTGGCACCTCGCGATAAATGAGGGGGCTTTGGGATTGCAGTTTGGGCACTCGGTCCCTAAAACATTCGCCATCACTGTTCTAGACTATGGGAAAATGGTGCCAGGCTAGTCTTTTCAAGCTAACACTTGAATTGCAATATGAAGACTTACTATTTTGGTGCTTAATCATGGTTAGCCTCCTGTCCATGTTCAGTATTTATTCGTGGGACTATTCCATATACTACATCTCTGGGGACGCAATGCATCACACTAAATCTCTTTGGGCTTTAAATAGTTTGTTATAAGATAAATACAAAATGTTGGTACAGTTAATAATTAGGGGCACATATATGGTACAGAATAGCAAACAAAATAGTTAGTTTAAAGGGCAGAATTTATTTGTCTATTTGCAGTATGCTTACACTGTAAATGCCAGATGTTTTTTAGCCAAAATTACTGACAATTACATTACTGGAGTCTAGTGGAGCTACTGCATATTTCCAAGGAGTCATGAGTGACAACAGTCCATATACATTAAATCACAATATAATTTAAAACATAATTCATTAGAATTTATTTATAAGAGACACACTGAGGCCCCCTGTCGGGGTACCTCATCTGCACTCACAAACTTTCATAATCTATGGGTAAGCTGACCAAAAAAAAACATAACTTTATGCATATATTATGAGAGTTATTAGCGTAGTTAGTAGTGTGATGCTGGGGGTTTATATGGTTCCAACTATGAATTGTGTGATGTGGTGATGAATTGTATGGACCTTCGGAAATAACTTACCCATGATATATATTGTTGTACTGTGTTTTTAATGATATTCTCTAATAAAATGAATTATGTTTGAAATTATTTTGTGATTTGATGTATATGGACCAGTGTCACTCATGTGCCCTTAATTAGATTTTGAAGTGTTGATGGAGTGGGTCCACATAATAAGGATTTTTCTGAGAGAAGTGACTTTCCTGTTTTTTGTGCTTATAATTTGGTATGTTATAGTGCATACTATGGATGTTGTATTATTGGTCCATACAGTAGACAAATCCTTAATATGTCCTGTGTTCATAAATCCTTTCAAAAGTACTTCATCAAAATACTTTTCCATTGATTTTTTAAAGCTGTATCCCCTGGTCGAGGCTGAAGCACCAGATGTTAAAAAGCTTTAATTTGACTTCTCCAATGCATATGGAATAAATTGCTTGTCTTAAAACCACACCACATATATCTAGAAGAACAAATCCCTATGTATGTTTCGTCAGAAGTTAAAAAAGCAAGAAATATGAGATCACCTGTAAGGTTATGAAACTTTGCGGCATTCTTGTTTCAATCAAATGGTTCTTAACTTCTAATACCGAAAAGTATGTAGCGGTAAAACAAGGCAACGGACAAATGAGAAAGTGTGGATTTCATGTAAACACCTGGTGCTATGAAGTAAACAATAGCAAAGACTGATATTGAGACTTTTTTTGGCTGATTGGTCTGCAAAGATGGATTGTGTTTAAGTTGACTTATGATAATTCAATGGCTCGATGCTGGGTCTTGGTGTCTTATATAATCAAGGTAATTAAATCCCTCTAGGCAGAGATGGAAAGCATTATACAATTTGGTACATGGCCTATGTTATGTGAAAATGTGACATGTTTCTAAATTTGGATATTGTACTTAATGGAAAAACGTAAGCATAATGTAATCACTCCCATGCCGCAAGTAGCAGTTAGCTAATTAAAGCGCATGTAGGTCAAATAAATGCCGCTGAAATATGTATTCTTGTTCTGGAATGACTGAGCCACACAGTTAATGATCTGGGCGTCACAACTGACATAGTTAATCAAATTCTAAACATACTATATGTAATGTAAAGTGCTCATAATCAGGGGTAGGTATAACATTTGATAAAGCTATGCGACTATGCACTTCAATAGACTAAACATTTCTTGTAAGAAACTTACTTGACTCTGTCAGACACACAAGTTGGAAATATATGTCATCAAGACAATTTTATAACAACCGACAAATACCAGACATCTAGAAGCCTTCATAATTCATACCCAGGGAATGTAATATTTCTGTTGTATGGTTAACACTTTACAAATCTGAACTCCTACCTCTTAAATTCAATGTCTAAAACTGATGGTATGCTGCCCAATATTCCTACCAGTAAATAGGAGCATGGAGGGGTTGGTTGCCGGCACTTTTGATTATCAGAATTGCCTGTCATCGCTCAGGGGAGATTTACAATATGTTGTCAATTGCTGTGTACTATAAATGTGCATTCCTTTTTCTCACTTAGCTGTTTTAAACATTTTTCTGTCAAACAAAGTTACATGTTAAGAAACCACAGGAATCAAATGCATGTGCTTCTAAAGATTTCATTGATTTTCACAACTGTATACATTACTTGGAAGTGACTCAAACATTGTGCTGCCTGTAGGAGTGTCAGCATTCGAGATGCGTGAATCCACTGAACCACCGCAAGAGGTGGTACTAGCCAACACCTGGAACCGGAGTCTAAGTGGCACCTGGTCTTCACCAGAGCCCGCTGCAAAGCAGGTTGGACTTGCTGCGGCATGGTACCACCAGGTTGTTCCACAGATGTGACTAGCCCGCGGTGTCAGCTGAGGTCGAGGTACCTTAGCTGGAGACACTTTAGTGGTCAGGTCCAGGTACAAGGTCAGGGCAGGCGGCAGAGATGAAACGTCATGTCCAATCTGGGGTCACTAACGGGAGATCCAGGCAGATGGGAATGGGAACACAGGCATACGGGACACAGGAACGCGTGAGACACAGGAACGCAGGATAATTGCTAGGGAGCTTTTTCTAAGGTTGTGAGGCACAAAGATCTGGCAGGGGACACAGGAAGCTAAATTTCTTGAAGCTGCCGCATGCGCGCCTTAGGAGGTGGGGGTGTGTGTGCCGCACTGGCGGAGTCATCGCTGGATTGTAGGGAGATGAGTGGATCGCCAGGGACCTGGGGCAGCGGAGAGGGGCACGGGTGCACATGCGACCCCGAGAGATGGGTCGTAGGAACACCTGTGACAAGGAGTTAATAAAAAAGCATCCCTATATCAAAATGCTGCTCCAAATGACCCATTACTATGCGCCTGCTTCCTTTCTTCCTTTTCGGCATAGTTTCCTGTCTGGTGTAGTCAGTCAGTCTTTTTTGACCTGGCAAGGAACACTATTGTTCCCAATATAATAATACTGAGTGCCATCGGTTGTGTTAAGATCAGACTTAAAGCAATTGGTCATATGAATACTCACCAAGGAATGGTAAGATGGTTGAAATTGATCTTTCCTTTGCCAACCGTATTCCTTTTTACCATTCTAATTTTAGCAACTGGGTGCGCTGAATCCTGTATGTACATTTTAAAATAATATTAAATAATTTATCAAAATAGCTCAACAAATGACAACATTATAGTACAAAAAATAGAAGAAAAAATAGTCAGCTCACCTGGACATTAAGGATGTATTTTCCTTCCGTGGGTGCAGTGAGCACGGATTATCCTTGGCTCCCGAGCACAAGTTGATAAAGCCACAAACGGAATCCAGCTTCAAACGAAATCCACGTGGAGTAAAAGCGTAACATTTTGTTCGACAACTTTAAAACCGGTCATAACACAATGTGTGAACATGGATATATTTTCAGGGTAGGGAGGAGACAAGATGATCATCTACGCATTTGGGAAAACACTTCCCTTATTCATGGCTGACTAGGAAATGACATGAAAAGCATATATAATTTTCCATAACAAGTCATGTGACCTCTCCTGGTGACGTAATATCCTACATACGATAAAATTGCAAATAGCAAATCACAATTAAAAACATAAAGCAAGTACAAAAATACGTACAAATGACATGTTTAATATTGGTAGATCACATCCTGTTGTTTATTTAGGACCCCCGGAACTCTAGTCTGCAGCGTGAAGATCCAGAAGGTTTCTCTATTGAAAAGTTTCCTTTTGTGGTCTCCCCCTCTGGTAGGGCATTTAACCCTTTCTATTTCAACAACTGAAACAACTAGTACAGTCTCCACAGTGTACATTGAGAAAGTGGCGTGATACCGTGGATGTATTAATCCGGCATCCAATATGTCCAATATATCCTGACTTTCAAGGGACAGGTGGTACATCCCACATATTGAAGACAGCATGTTTGACAGGTAACCATGTAGGTCATGTATTGCAGTTAATGAAACTAGAGATTTGAATGTTTGTTGTGTACATGTGGAATGAAAATTACTACTAGGTGTTGCATTATTACAACAACTGCATCTTTTATGTCCACATTTGTAAAAACATTTGGTTTTAAGCCAATTATTAGATTGTGAAGTATTGGACAAGAAGAGACTGAGATAATAACATTCCTAAAGTAGGTGCTCTTTTCGCTATACAATTGATCTTTTCAGGTAACATAGTTGCCAATTATTGTCTGTATAGAGTATGGGAAGATGTTTATGGATTATGCGCGTTATATCTTGGTATTGGAAACTGTAGGATGTTGAAAAAGTGATTACAGGTTGATACTTATTCTTTGTAATATTGTCTTTTAGTAACTTTTCCCTAGACAACATTGTTATATACACAATGGCTGTAATTGTGGGAGCAGCATTGTTTTAGTTAGATAAACAGGTTGATTAATATTTTGGGCTTAGATATTTACTATATCTTTATTTATATATTTACACTGTGTAGTCCAATTTTATTTCACCTATTTGGTGACCTAGTTTAAGTCACAAACTTTTACACAATTTTGCCACATCTTGTTGCGTTTTCAGCTCCTCTTTCCTTGAACAACTACAGCTATATAAAAACAACATGAATTTATCCATGTATGTCAGTTTTGACATACATACATAATGTTATGATGCATAATTAGCAAATTCTCCCTAAGTGATCTTGCTTTTATCTCTTAGGTAAAGCCTCATTCACACGGCCATTGGGGGACATATACCTCCCCCATTGGCCGGCAATGGGTGCAGAGTGTCGTAGGGAGCGGTACGGTGAAGCACACGTACGACAGCGTACCGTTCCGTACCCAGGAGAAAGATACGACATGTACTATTTTCCCCGGAATACGGCGCCTTGCACCTTGTTTCTCTGTGGAGAGGCGTTGGTGCCTTCTCCCTGGCGATGACGTGTGCCCGCCATGCTACGGTATGGCGGGCACATGTTTGTGTAAATTTAGCCTAAACGTGTATAAAAGGTTACTCAGTACAAAATCCTAGAAACTGTTACTTTACAAGTTTGCAGTTCATTGAAAGCAACAATGTAGTGAGCTATTTAAGGACACATAGTCTATTTACTTGCCAAAAAGAAACCACCTCTGGCATTAGAAGATACCCTTAATGGTATGATATGCATCAGTGCCAGAAAAAGAAGTATGATTTATTCCATTGCTGCCACACTCTCACTTGAAAAAATGTACACAACCAAAATTTCATATCAGTTTTCAGATATTTAGGACAATTTCTAAATATAAATGCGTAATCAGGACAGAATTATGTCAACATGTTTTGATTTTTATGTGGATAAGGCTTACCTTGCAGAAAATCACAGGGTGGACTTGTAGAGGCTGTAATCATTAGGGATCAAGTATTAGACAACCACTTTATGTAAATGATAATGTTGGTTGACTGGTAAAATAGCTAAGCTTACAAATATCACATGAGAGGAATTGGTGGCAGGAAGCGAAATAGTAACACAAAATAATTGTTTGATTTCCAACACACAAGAAATGCCTAGACGTTTTCACTGGATGTTGGTTGAAAACCATGGTTTTAAGCCGTGATATATTTAAATGATCATTTTTGACAAGTTAATTGATTGTTTATAAAAAACAAAATGGTATGTCTTACTCCAAAATCAAGGAAAATTGATGTTTCAGAATGCAGCAATTACTCACAAATGTGTAACTAAACGCTCTAAAACACCCTTCACAATTCTAGTGGTTTTTTCAATTAAACATGTAATGTGCCCTGTCACTTGTTCACCAGGCTACAACTTTACAGAATACATTATGTAAATTCTACTTTCCCTCTAGAAAAGAAGTTCTTTGATAGTCAGAGTTATTGCAATGATATTTTTACCCAGAAAAGTCACATTTCATACACTGGCCCACATTTATGAAAGTGTCTGTGCCAGCTTTGTGTTGTGGCTGCACTATTCCCAACGTGCCACAAATTTTTGCACCAAAAGGGGCATTCCTGTGCTTAGTCTCGGTGACATATTTATGATGCAGTGTCTGACGGAATTGTGCTGCACACTGCTTTCTCAAGCTGCACCACAAATGAAGTGGTGCAATTGTGTGCAAAGTTTTCTTTTTGTTTTTTTTTTAAAACTTATTGTTTTATGTTGTGTGGTGTATTTTGTTTCACCTTGTTTTTTGGATGTGCATTTTTTTTAACATTTTAAGCAAGAATGACAATTTTTTTAAAATACAAATATATCATAAATAGCATTTTGTACATTATTGCTTGAAAGCAAATTACTTGAACAGAGTTGCTCTTTTTTGACATTATTGCTTGAAATGCAACTACTGAAACATTTTTAAAATAATTTTTTAATGGGGGTTGTTGGCCTTCTTTTTTATGAATTTTTATTTATTATTTCTTAAATTTTTTTTAATAAGAAATATGGTACCCAAAAATAAGAAATGGTTTTATGTTGTATTTGCATAAGGTCAACAATATACTGGTCTCTAAGCTACTGTCCTTCAGCCACTGCTCATGGCTCCCACTGGTGGCTGGACTTCTGCTGGTGGTTCTGGGACCGGCTCCAGAACCAGGGTCACCATCTCCTCATCCACAGCAATAATCTGTTTCTTCATGTGATTCAAAACAATTTGAGACCCCTTGTTTGACTAAGGAAAGTCAATCTAAAAACAACATTAAGATGCATATAAACTATGTGATAAAAGAAAGAGTATATACTCGAGTATAAGCCGACCCGAGTATAAGCCGAGAGCCCTAATTTTACCACCAAAAACTGGGAAAACATATTGACTCGAGTATAAACCGAGGGTGGGAAATGCATTGGTCACAGACCCTCCCAGTATATAGCCAGTCAGCCAGTCATACACTTGTAGTATACAGCCTGCCCCCAGTAGTATACAGCCTGCCCAGCTTGCCCCCAGTAGTATACAGCCTCCCCAGCTTGTCCCCAGTAGTATACGCTTGGCCCAGCTTGCCCCCAGTAGTATACAGCCAGCCCAGCCTGCCCCCAGTAGTATTCAGCCTGCCCCCAGTAGTATACAGCTTGCCCCCAGTAGTATACAGCCTGCCCCCAGTAGTATACAGTTTGCCCCCAGTAGTATACAGCTTGCCCCCAGTAGTATACAGCACTGCCCAGCCTGCCCCCAGTAGTATACAGCACAGCCCAGCCTGCCCCCAGTAGTATACAGCCTGCCCCCAGTAGTATACAGCCTGCCCAGCATTAAAAAAATAAATAAACTTATATACTCACCCTCCGGTGGCCCCGATGTGCAGCGCGACTTGTCTTCTTGCTTCCGTGCACGTCTTCTTTCTTCGGCTGTGCGCCATTGCTCTCCCCATACTAGGCGCCGCTCGGGGGACAACCATGGCGGCGCCCAGCAGACGAAAGAAGACGGGTGCGGAAGCAAGAAGACGAGCCGCGCGGATATCGGGGCAGCAGTGCTGCACATCGGGGACACTGGAGAGTGAGTATATAAGTTTATTATTTTTTAAGTATTTTTGCACTTGTGCATTGACTCGTGTATAAGCCGAGGAAACGTTTTTCAGCACATTTTTTGTGCTGAAAAACTCGGCTTATACACGAGTATATACGGTAACTGACACCAATATATGTTTATAATAGGAGCATGGATATGTTGCTAATCCTCTGTGTGGCCTACGAAAACAAGGAAATTGCTGCAAGATAACAGCAAAGATGTTCTGAGCATGAGTAGCCTTTGCAAATTTAACTGATGAGGAAGTGTATCAACAATTGAGGCTGGATGGAGCTTCCATCATAAGCCTATATGAGAAGCTTGAAAATGCCATCCAAGCGAAAGGTGGATGTTCACATGCTGTGCCTGGCTTCACTAAAATGATCTCGTCCATATAGTCCATATATTCCATATATTCATATATTACATATATTCCAGCACTGGATTGTTGAATGTTTCAGTTTTTTTTGCAACCAAGTGTCAACAGATATCTACATGTGGTGGTGATGAAATGTTTAACCCTTTAATGCAGTTTTTTTTGTTCATTTTCTGCTTCCCACCTTCAAAAATCCATAACTTTTTCACTTTTCTGTGTACTGAGCTGTGTGAGGTCTTATTTTCTGTGAAACAAATTTACTTCTCAGTGACATTATTACTATTCTATTCCATGTACTGGGAAGCTGGGAAAAAAATCCAAATGTATTGGAATTGGCATAAAAATGCATTTGCATCACTTTCTTGTGGGCTTAGTTTTTACGACTTTCACTGTGCGCTTCAAATAACACCTCTGCTTCATTCTTTGGTTCCGTACAATCACAGTGATATCAAATTTAGAAAGGTTTTATTGTATTTTAATACATTTTCAAAAATTAAATGAATGTGTATGAAAATTTTCTGACACTGTGGGGTATGGAGCTATTTTCCATTATGTGGTTCATGACTGGCAACACCCATTTTTATATTTTATAAAATAAAATCCAAAAATTAAGCAGCAATCCAGATCCAAGCAGGTAAAAGTGAAGAAGAGTTTATTCCAAAACTGGCAACGTTTTTATATTTTGATAGATCGGGCATTTTGAGACGCAGCAATACCTAATGGGGCAGATTTACTTACCCGGTCCATTCGCGATCCAGTGGCTCGTTCTCTGCGGTGGATTCGGGTCCGGCCGGGATTCACTAAGGCAGTTCCTCCGACGTCCACCAGGTGTCGCTGCTGCGCTGAAGAGCATTGGAACACACTGCAGTTCACCGAGCCATTCTGGATGAAGGTAAGCGCAAGTCCAGCGACACTTATTTTAAAAAATACAGTGGTTTTTCCAAATCCGCCGGCGTCGATGCGCCACAATCCGGTCACGTGAAATCTCGGGGCAATACAGGGAAAAATCGTGGCAAAATGGAAAAATTTGGTTAACCCGTCGCAAAAACGCAAATTGGGCCCTTAATAAATGACCCCCAATGTGTTTGTGAATTTTATTGTTTATTACTTTTAATATCAGTTCTAGGAAAAATGGGGTATTTGAATTTTTAGGTTTTTTTATTTTTTTGACCTTTTTTAATACTAATTCTTTAGAATAATACTTTTTTATTTTAATAATTTTTGGACCCTCTAGGGTACATTAATCCTAGATGGTCTAATCGTTCCCATATATTAGGATACTACTGTATTGCAGTATTTGGCATTTCTACACAGTATTCAAGCAGGAGGAGTCATGGAGTCACCATGGAACACCCGCCCACATGACTCAGGCTCCAGAAGTTGTATAGAGATAGATATGTGATTTCTCAAAAAGAAACCAGCAAACAATTCTGCATCTGGAAAACTCCATTAAACTTATATATACAAGATATATATACAGGCTGTTCTTAAGTTGAATTTGTATGTAAGTCGGAACTGTATATTTTATCATTGTAATCCCAGCCAAGAGTTGATAACAGAAATAGACAACAAGGTTCCTGTCTTATACAGCTCCTTTTTGGTTTGTGTAAAAACAGTGAATGCACAGCTGTCTACTCTTCATTAGTTTGCAGTACTTTTAAATGATACTAAAAATAGCTGAATTAAGTGAGGTCTAAGTTAATATTATGGTATTATTTCCAAATTCCATCGTGGTCATCATGACAAAACACACTTTATAAATCTGTTTGCTTTATCTGCAATCTGCTTAATTAAACCAATCTTCTGGATTGCAGTAGAACTTCATCTGTTCACATGGGACGAAGCTTGAATGTATTTCCTAGTACAGTTATAAATATTGGGTCTACTAAAAGAAATTAGACCTCATGTTTTGTATGATTTTATGTGTATGCATACAGTATATATACCCCTTGAACTTTTCCTCATTTATAAATGTATGTTCTACTTTTATATGTATGTTATTTATATTTTATATGATAAAGCAACACAGTATTAATTAACTGTGAAGTATAAAGAAAGTGAGATAACTGAAATGTGGAGTGTACATGCAGAAGAGTTGATAACAGAAATAGACAACAAGGTTCCTGTCTTATACAGCTCCTTTTTGGTTTGTGTAAAAACAGTGAATGCACAGCTGTCTACTCTATATTCTTATCAGTAAAATGGAGGAACAGTTGTCACGGTTGCTCCAGTGACCCATGTCCGCCAGGGCCACGCTCGCGGCCAAATACCTGTTCTCGCTCGGTGCTTTGCATCACGCCGAATGAGATTTAAGGGCTCACCGCAACCGCTGTTGGTGATAGCATCCTGGAAATGCATAAAAGCAGTCTCTCCCAGCATTCCCTTCTGGATCTGGTTATGCTATTGAGGAAGCTTGTGTCCCTGTCTTGTGTTCTGTGTTTGGATTCCCGTTTTGACCCAGGTTCTGTATTTACTTTGATCTGTTCCGCCTGCCCTGACCTTATGCTTGTACCTGACATTGATCCTTTGCTTCCGATCTCGACCCTCTGCCTGTCCCAGACTACATTCTGCCTGTCCTCTTTATACCTCTCCTTGGTTGCCACCCACACAAGTCGCACCTGTGGAACGATTCTAGTGGTACCACACCCACAGCAAGTCCAACCCGCTTTGCGGCGGCTCTGGTAAAAACCGGTACAAAACTTAGATTCTGGTCCCAGGTGTCTCCTTACGTCACCGTACCGCGTGTGGTCCAGTGGTGTCCACTACCCCTGGAGCCTGACAACATGAGTAGTAAAAAGGGGATGTATCCATCAATATGGGTATCCCAATGCCAAAGAAAGTTCAATGTTGAGGATGTGTGTGGCATTAGTTAGGTAGGAGGAAGGAAACACAACAGAAAATTGTGGCAAATAGAAAACATTTGACCAGGCCTGTTAGAGAAGTGAATTATGATACCTTGTCCCAGATGGAACAAGGAGTAAGGGAAATGTAGGAGTACAGAGATCCAGTAGGAGAATCCGGGAATCAGCACTCAGATGGAATAGAATGGACTCACTAACCAAGAATTCAATGTATTCAAGTATTTTTATACTTGTTCTGCTAACAGCTAATATGTTTTCAAAGGTGCATGTGTTCATAAGTGTTGATGATTTGACAAAATGGAGTAGGATTGATTTCCTCCAATCCCTAGGAATAGCTAACCTTATTGGTCTTGCCCTGAATTTGATCAACTTCTACTTCATTGCATCACCAAACAAAATTTCCAGTATGAAGTCAATTTTATAGGAAAACTCACAAAAACTATGCAAATGGCATTTCTATGCAAAAGTCTGTGGGGGATACATTATAATAATCCCTGTGTCTAGCACTGGCTCCCAGTTTCTGCAATAGCAAGATACTATGTTTTTTTGTGCAAACCTAAAAGTGATTTGCCATAATAATGGAAGACGTAAGCAAAGGACTTATTTTTCTAGCTGTTTCTACCTGGTGTTTGTCTCATGAAAATCTACAACAAAGCACCAAAAACATTATTTATGTCTCCACCTTACCCCTTGCTGAAATAAGCGTAATGATACATGGGGACATGGGAAGGGGGTTGTATCGAACTTTAGCGCTGTGGATTATTCAATATTTTTTCATCACTGTGCGATTTATCAGAATACATATTAGTCAGTCAGTTTGCCTCTATATGACTTATATGGTGGTGTGAGGATAGGAAGTGTTTGTTCTTTTGTAATTTTTAAGTGTTTTAACTCTGTATTGTCTATATATAATGCATAATTATAAGAAAATTGGTTCATATACACATCTGCTTGAGGTCTTTGATCTGATTCTGTCACCATGACGACCTTAGGTCTTTATAAGACCCGATGAATGTCATTTCAGCAGATCTGTTATAATGTACCATGGCCACATTGTAAAAGATCATGCGTAAAAACCCATAAACTGCCATGCGTATTATGGCAGGTATATGGGAGGGTGGTGGGGTCAGAAACTTAGTTTTAAAGTACCTAGAGGGTATAAAAATAGTAAAAAATATAAAAATAAGTGAAAAATCCTAAAAGTTCAAATTACCCTCCTTTCCTTGGATTATATAAAATAAAAATAATAAAGATCATTGTTTAGGCCCCAAAACATCACTGCTGTAGAGGAGATCTGCATGGAGGAATGGGCCAACGGTACCAGCAACAGTGGTGCCAACCTTGTAAAGACATACAGAAAACACAGTTGACCTGCCAACAAAGGTATACAGCATTAAATAAAAATCAGACATGTGATTCTGGATTTGTTTTCACATTTTGTCTCTCATAGTTGAGGTCTACCTGTGATGTCAATTACAGGCCTCTCTCATCTTTTTAAGTCGGAGAACTTGTACAATTGATGGCTAACTAAACTCTTTTTCCCAAATGTATCTCGACCGAGAACTAAACTGTGATATAGTATGAATGAATTTTCCAGGTTCAATATATTTTCTGTATTATGCATCACAGAAGTAACACAAGTGCAAAAAGTAAAAATAAATATATAGACAAAGTATTTAATATCTGGTAACTTTGATGCGTACGTTCGGAACTATTCATTGTCTGCATACCTCCAATGCATTTTTTCTGAGGATATTTTATGCAGTCAAAATGTAACGAAATTGTTGGCTTGAAAATACATTCACTAGACTATTCTTGTTCTTTTCACCTTTTAAGGCAAAGTATTTGATATAATCCTGGAAAAAGAAATTGCAGCTCATGCAGAACATAATGAATTAGAGGTTTAACAACTTGGATTGCAACAAAAAGATTTGACAGTCTTGAAATGTCATTTAGTTATATGGAGCTCCAACTTGTGGATTTGAATATTTTATCTAAGCTTATAAAAAAAAAAAGTGGGAAATTATCCATCTCTGATAGATGGGGGAAAATAAGTATTTTATAGACTGGCCTATTTTCCGAGGTTTCCCACCTACAACAAATGGAGAAGTCTGAAATTTTTAGTGTAGGTAAAACAGCATTAAAAAAATCCTAAAAACCCCCACTATAATGATTTTTAATATTAATTTCATTGTATTGTTTGAAATATGTGTTTGATACACTAGAAAAGGTCAAATTGGTACAGAATCCTTTGTCTTTTCCTTGCATTTAGAGGGATCGGATAGTGTAGTTCTTGACCAGGTTTGCACACACGTCAGAGGGAATTGACCCACTTTTCTTATGAAGTTCTCTAGATCTTTCAGGTTTGGGCTGTCCTGGGCAAAATTTAGTTTCAGCTCCTCCATTTAGTATGGGGGTCCAGTTCTGTAGACTGGCTCGGCTACTCCAAGACCTTGAAAGCCTCTTATGAAGCCACTCTCTTTTTTGCCATGGCTGTGTGTTTTTTGTCATTTCATGCTGGAAACCAAACCATGACCTATCTTCAGTACTTTACACTGAGGGAGGAGGGTTGTGGCCAAATCTCCCATGATGGGCCATCCTCGCTTCAATAGGTGCAATTACTGTCCCCCTATGCAGAAAAGTTGCTGAAGTTTTTCAGTCCATGCTTCACGGCTAGGACAGTGTTCTTGGGTTGTATTCATTCTTCTTTTTCCTCCAAACACACGCTAGTAGAGTTGATCACAGAAAGTTATATTTTGTCTCATCTCACACACAGTACTTTCTCCAATGCCTCTTCTAAATGCATCCAGATCCTTTCACAATTTATAGTGAGAATGTAGGCATGTTACTAATCTTTGAGACTGTGTTCCCAGCATGCTTCTGGTAATTGACATGTTGTCCTATGAGGTTCAGGGCTGAATTATGACCTTTTTCAGAATCATGTTACCCCCATGAAGTTGGATCTTGTATGGGCCCCAGAGTTAGAACTCTGGGCGAATGATTCTAATGATTCTAATTTGTTAGAATATTTCAGGAAAACTTGATTCGTCACGATCTGAGTTAACATTGATTCATGGGAATGATATTTCCAATTAAAGAAAAAAACATTTTAATTTTTTTGACCCCCTTTATTAGCAAAATAGCTGGTGAGCACAACGTGTTACATGGGGCAGAAACTGGGAGAACAAAGGACAGGCAGTACTGTTCCTCACTGTATGTGGGTAGTTCCCACTGATGGTTGGGTAGTGTTCCTCACTGTATGGGCTGTATTCTTCACTGTATGGAGGTAGGTTCCTCACGTCTTGGGGGTAGGTTTCCTCGCTGTATGGCGAAGTGTTCCTCGCTGAATGGCGGTGGTAGTGTCCCTCGCTGTATGGGGGTATGTCCCTCGCTGATGGGGTAGTGTCCTCGCTGTTATGGTGGTACTGTCCCTCGCTGTTTGTGGGAGTGTGTCACCACTGTATGGCGATGGTTCCTCGCTGTTATGACGGAAATGTTCCTCCCGTATGGTGGTAGTGTCCTCATGTGGAGGTGGAATGGGGTGGTAGAGGGGTAGTATCCTCACTGTGGAGGTTAGTGTTCCTCATGTATGGGGGTAGTGTTCGCTGCTGTACTGGCGGCAAGTGTTCCTCGCGTGTATGGCGGTAGTGTCCCTCGCTGAATGCGGTAGTTTCCCTCGCTGTATGGGGTAGTGTCCCTCGCTGATAAGGTAGTGTCCCACGCTGAGATAGCGGTAGTATTCCTCACGTATGGAGGTAGGTTCCCTCACTGTATGGCGGTAGGCGGTCTCCTCACTGTATTGGGAGTAGTCTCGCGTTGGCGGAAGTGTTCCTCGCTGAATGGCGGGTAGTTGTCCCTCGCTGTAGTGGGGGTAGTGTCCCTCGCTGAATGGGGGTAGTGTCCATCGCTGTATGGTGGTTACTGTCCCGCTCGTGTTGCGGGTAGTGGTCCTCCACGTGTATGGCGATAGTGTTCCTCGCTGTATCGACGGAATGTTCCTCCCTATATGGTGGTAGTGGTCCCTCACTGCAGGCGGTGTTCCTGTCATTAGGTAGGTTGTTTTCCCTGTATGAGGGTTAGTGCCTCCGTATGGTGTAGCGTTCCTCTGTATGGGGGTGTGTTCGCTGCTGATGGCGGAAGTTGTCCTCGCTGTATGGCGGTATGTCCCTCGCTGATGCTGGTCGGGTAGTTCCCTCGCTGTATGGGGGTAGTGGCCCTGCGTCTGAAAGTGGTAGTGTCCCCACGCTGAATAGCGGTAGTATTCCTCATGTATGGAGGTAGTGTACGAGGGGGACGGAGCGTATTCCTGGTATTTGGCGGTGGTGGATTAGCGTTCCTCAGTATGGGGGTAGTGTTACGCCGCTTATGGCGAGTGAAGTGTCCTCCTGTTATGGCGTTAGTGTCCCTCGCTGTATGGGGGTAGTGTCCCTCGCTGAATGGGGATATTTGTCCCTCCTGTATGGTGGTAACTGTCCTCGCTGTTTTGCGGATAGTGTCCCTCACTGTATGGCGATAGTGTTTCCTCACTGTATGACGGAAATGTTCCTCCATATGGTGGTAGTGTCCCTCGCTGAATGGCGGGGTAGTATCCTCACTGTATGGCGGGTAGGGTCCTCGCTGTATGGGGTAGTGTCCCTCGCTGTTGGGTGGTAGTGTCCCTCGCTTGAAGGGGTTGTGTCCTTTGCTGTATGGCGGTAGTGTCCCTCGCTGTTTGGCGGTAATATCCCTCACTGTATGGGGGTAGTGTCCCTCGCTGTATGTGGGTAGTGTCCCTTACTGTATGCGATGAGTTTCCCTCTTATATGGGGGTAGTGTCCCTCACTGTATGGAGGTAGTGTCTGTCACTGTATGGCGGTAATGTTCCTCACTGTATGGAGGTAGTGTTCCTCACTGTATGGCGGTAGTGTCCCTCGCTGTATGAAAGTAGTGTCCCTCGCTGAATGGCGGTAGTGTCCCTCGTGTATGGGGGTAGTGTCCCTCGCTGAATGGGATATGTCCCTCGCTGTATGGTGGTACTGTCCCTCGCTGTTTGCGGATAGTGTCCCTCACTGTATGGCGATAGTGTTCCTCACTGTATGACGGAAATGTTCCTCCCTATATGGTGGTAGTGTCCCTCGCTGAATAGCGGTAGTATTCCTCACTGTATGGCGGTAGTGTCCCTCGCTGTATGGGGGTAGTGTCCCTCGCTGTATGGGGGTAGTGTCCCTCGCTGAATGGGTTGGTTAGTGTCCTTTGCTGTAGCTGGGTAGTGTCCTCGCTGTTTGGCGGTAATATCCCTCACTGTATGGGGTAGTGTCCCTCGCTGTATTGTGGGTAGTGTCCCTTACTGTATGCGATGGAGTTTCCCTCATATTATATGGGGGTAGTGTCCTCACTGTTGGAGGTAGTGTCGTCACTGTATGGCAGTAATGTTCCTCACTGTATGGAGGTAGTGTTCCTCACTGTATGGCGGTAGTGTCCCTCACTGTATGAAAGTAGTGTCCGTCACTGTATGGGGGTAGTGTCCCTCGCTGAATGGGGGTAGTGTCCCTCGCTGAATAGCGGTAGTATTCCTCACTGTATGGAGGTAGTGTTCCTCACTATATGGTGGTAGCATTCCTCACTGTATGGCGGAAGTGTTCCCCGCTGTATGGCGGAAGTGTTCCTCGCTGTATGGCGGTAGTGTCCCTTGCTGAATGGCGGTAGTGTCCCTTGCTGAATGGCGGTAGTGTCACTCGCTGTATGGGGGAAGTGTCCCTCGCTGAATGGGGGTAGTGTCCCTCGCTGTATGGTGGTACTGTCCCTCGCTGTTTGCGGGTAGTGTCCCTCACTTTATGGCGATAGTGTTCCTCGCTGTATGATGGAAATGTTCCTCCCTATATGGGGGTAGTGTCCCTCGCTGAATGGGGTTAGTGTCCTTTGCTGTATGGCGGTAGTGTCCCTCGCTGTTTGGCGGTAATATCCCTCACTGTATGGGGGTAGTGTCCCTCGCTGTATGTGGGTAGTGTCCCTTACTGTATGCGATGAGTTTCCCTCATTATATGGGGGGTGTGTCCCTCACTGTATGAGGTAGTGTCTGTCACTATGGCGTAGTGCGGTAGGTAATGTCCTCACTGTATGGAGGTAGTGTTCCTCACTGTATGGCGGTAGTGTCCCTCACTGTATGGCGGTAGTGTCCCTCGCTGTATGAAAGTAGTGTCCGTCACTGTATGGCTGTAATGTTCTTCACTGTATAGAGGTAGTGTTCCTCACTGTATGGAGGTAGTGTTCCTCACTGTATGGAGGTAGTGTTCCTCACTGTATGGGGTAGTGTCCCTCAGTGTCTGGCGGTAGTCCTCCTCACTGTATGGAGGTAGTGTTCCTAACTGTATGGCAGTAGTCCTCCTTACTGTATGGCAGTAGTGTTCCTCACAATATGGCGGTAGTGATACCAAATTTGTATGGCGGTAGTGTTCCTCACTGTATGGAGGTAGTGTTCCTCACTGTATGGGGGTAGTGTCCCTCAGTGTATGGCGGTAGTGTTCCTAAACTGTATGGCAGTAGTCTTCCTTACTGTATGGGGGTAGTGTTCCTCACAATATGGCAGTAGTGCTCCTCACTTTATGGCGGTAGGGATATCAAATTTGTATTGGTTTTATAATGTTTTCATACATTTACAAAAATTAAAACCTCCTGTAAATTTGTTTTTTATTTTGCCATTGCTGCCGCTAATGACTTTTTTATACTTTGGTTTACGGAGCTGTGAGTGGTGTCATTTTTTGCGACTTTTGATGACGTTTTCACTGCTATCATTTTAAAGACTGTACAACCTTTTGATCACTTTTTATTGAATTTTTTTAAGTGCCAATATGCAGCAAAGACTTACCGGCTACGGAGAGGGTTCAGCCGGAGAGCCCTCTCCATGCACCCGCCCCCTGCATGTGATGTACCGTTACATCACATGCCATATTTTGGTTCGATTCGGTTTGAATCAAATTTTCTCTGAAAATTTGGCGATCCAGGTCGAGTCAAATTTTCACTAATTCGTCCATCTCTAGATAGAGTGGGTGGACATGTTTCTTTCAACAAATTTCAAAAAGGTGCAATTAATGAATTTATAGGGGGTCATTTACTAAGGGCCCGAATCACTATTTTAGACGGCCGTTTTAGTATATTTAGTCTGTCAGGATGTATATGCAGCTGCAAATTTGCGGCGAAATATATACATCCCCAAAGATGGCAATGGCAGCCTGGCGGCGATACGGTGCCACAAATGTTTGGCATCGATCCGTGCCGTACACTGGGAAAAGATCTGGGAGCATGCTCTATCTTTCCTTGTGTGTGCAGCCATGCGCCACTTTTGCCTATGGAGAGGGGAGGGCATACGGCTGTGTGTATGTACCCTTAGGGAACATGCAGGCAATAATTATAATCTGTGGAGAAAAATTGTATGAAGAATTTGTTTGTAGTATTTTCTACTATTAGTGGATATAGTATATATAAATGGGTTATTGAGAGTAACTGATTCACAAGAGATTTTTCAATTCCCTGCTTACGGCATTTTAAGTTAGTAGAGGAGGTTCCCAATGTATGACCAATTTCTATTACCAGGTGCAAAGAGTAGCTTTAAAAGAAATCTACCAACTTTGTTATAACTGTAGACACCCTTAACACTGCTGGGTACCTCCCAGCCCAGTGAATACGGCTATAAATTTTCTTTTATTTTTATTTAAATGAACCACAATCTCGCAGCAGCTCAGTGTCCATGCTACCTGTGCTGCCATGAGATTTCGTCAGACAGTATATACATTTTATATACATTGATTTTTTATATACATATATTTTTTTATATACCCAAGTATAAGCCATCTGGGTATTTTTCTGCACAAATATTGTCCTCGAATATATATGGTATTTCTCCAGTTTATCTGTTTTACTTTAACTTATATGTGCGCTACTAAGAATGGACTCTTGGACAGCAAACCATTTCTATATAGCTGGTTAACATCAGAAGACTAAAATATGCATTTTTTCATGTTTTCTTGGAAGCATAAAACATTTCTGAATAATAAATAATTTGGATGGCAAAGTACAATGATGCTAGTTAAAGCTGGCCAAAATTGTCTATTTTCCATGCAGTGGAACTGTTCCGATTTTTTTTTTTCATATAATTTAAAGATGCAGTATAAAAATTGTGATAACTTTATACTCCCGTCAGTATGATTAAGAAAACACTAAATTTGTATAGTATATTTTTCACTTGTTTGACTTTTGCAATATGAAGCTCAATACAAAAAACATTTCTCTATAGCCACATTTCAAGACAAATAATCATTTTACTGAGTTTTCCAAGGGGTGCACCAGTTTTCTGGCACTCGATGTGTCTGAATTACAATGAGGTTCTGAGAAAGTTTGGAGATATAGGGATAACATGAGGATGCAAGCTGGAGAATGAAGAGTTTTAGGATACAGGCTAGAGATGATTGTGTTACCTGGAAATCCAGGAGGGAGTAAGGAGAGAGTATGGAGGTACTGACTGTGGGAAAGAGATGTGCAGTCTATAGAAAATAGGGAAAGGTGGGCTGCAGGCGTACATCAGATAAGCACTGTAAATATAGTGGTATTATTTATCCTGGATGGTGGTGGTAGATTCACCATCACATACTACCTTTAGCCTCTTATCTACCATAAATGCAATGCTATTATTATGAATTAGGAATTTAATTGATGCATGGGGAGGCACAATTTTTCTTGTCTGCATGGGGTAACAAAATCCTTGTCCAGGTCCTGGACTAAATATTCAGACATGCCTTTTGCTGTGTAGCATGACAAGCTTCATTTCAGCTTTACTATGACTTTAGGTATATGCAACAACCTCCACCGGGGCCTAGCCTCTTCTAGGGGCCTGGAGTCAGCTGGGACCCGCAGTACCTGAGTGGCTGGCGGTTGCGGCCTAGGCACGCTAGTGTCACGGTGCTTGGTATGGGGAACCGGAGTACTGTCCTACAGCCTGGCAGGTCTCCAGCAGGGTGGTGTTGGCAAGAAATGATGAGGGAGAGGCTGCTATAGCGGTTCTCCCTGGGGCAACCCTTTGGTATCTGGAGTATGAGACTCTGTGTGGTGGACAGGGTGCCCATGATGGTGACAGCCATAGTAGCAAGGACCAGACGGAGGCAGACGTTGAACAAAAACAACTTACAGTTCTTTATTGGAACCGACAGGAACCGTAGCAACGTGCCTTGACAAATGGTAGAATGCTGGAGATGCAGTTGGAGGGAGCCACAGGATGGAGATCATCAGCCTGAATGCAATGGCAGGCTTGGAGATAGCTGTGTCCTGGAAGGATGCTTCAGCTTGTCCTGGGTTGCTTCAGATAACACCCTTGAAGGTAGGATGATACCCCTTTTCTCTCACTAACTAGCTCTTAGTTCCACTCTTCAGGCAGGGAGCTGGGCTCACCTGCTCTTGTCTGGTGTGCTGGCTGCACTGACTCTTCAGAGTCTCTAATCTGCTCTGTTCAGACTCCTTGGTCTGACTGACTTCTTCCTCTTCTGAGAGAGAACTGACTTCTAGAAGTTTCCTGACCAGGGGTTTTGTTACTCCCACTGGTCGGCATCTCAGCTCACAGACATAAGGTATAACACATGTGATTGGTTGCTGGAATTGCATCACATAAAACAATTAACTCCTGCCTTACCAGGCAGGTTCTACCTCTGCAGTGCTCATCTCTGTTATGTAGTTGTTATGTAGTGACATGCTGTGGGGCTGATCAGACCCTTCACAGGCTGCAAGCTACATGGTGGGACATATTCGCAAACACAGATCTGCCTTGCATCGGCGAGGGTGTTGCATATATGTTGTTTTAAGGTTTTGTTTAATGTTTATTGTAGCTTAGGGCTAAAGTACAGTAAATCCAGAGGGCCGTTTGTAACTAGGGGTTGTCTGTAAGTCGGGTGTTCTTAAGTAGGGGACCTCCTGTATTCGCATATTTTATTAATTACATATCACCTCTTGGATATTATGCTAGGTAACATAATCCTTGATAAAAAACAATTCCATTTAATATTTTTATTTTTTGCGTGTTAAACATGAACACTAAGGTTATTTGAAATACTTGTCTGTGTCTTGCACTAAAAAGAAGTAATTCATCAGACGGGTTCTGTTAATTCGATGCAAGACTCTAGCCAAATGTATGCTTTATGGAGTTATTCTACTTCAATGCTTGGGATACAACAATGAAAAAAAAAATCCAATTTCTGTTGCCAACCACCGTAGCTGAATAAGCCTAAATATAAAGCAGACATTCATATATGCTGAAGCTTGTGGGTCTGGAAAAGTGTAAGACATAAAATCTAGCAAAGAAGGGGGAGAGGCTATATTATGTCTTCATGTTCTCTCAGGTGTCTAGCCAGCATGCCTGGCCTTTGTGGGAACATTGTGTACCGTTATACAGAGCTAAAAGGGGGAAAAAAAATGACAGTCTGGGAAGAGAGAAAGAAAGACAGTAATTATGGGAAATGTGTGATTAGTGTGGTAGCCACAGAAATTAAACCGGTAGTCCTAAGAATCTTCTCTTGTGCAAGGTACCTGCAGAGGTTGAGAAAGGCCCCTCACCACGGAGTTCGGCAGGAATCCACTCCCTGCCAGTTCAGTTTGATTACTTTTTTGGATTCCTACTGTGTTCGTTCAGCTCAGTGACCTTGTTTTCTATAGTGTTATATTGTCTTACTCCTGAAGAAAAGAGGAGGATTAAGAATTTACAGAGATCCTTCCATCACTCTGCTTTGACATGAGGCTTTGGGAACTATTTTTTCATACCTAAATGGCCCTAGGCCAAGATTCCTATTCAGATTATTTTAGTTCATTCGGAGTGGACTAAATTTAACTCAGTATAACAATGTTATAATTTCTAGGGAATAAAGAGGACATCACATGAATGCATGCTTTGTTCATTTATGATAGACTGATGGAAGATGCTCTTATATAAATTGTATTATCCTGACTGTCAGAATGATGACACTGTAGAACTTCATTTACTTTTTATCAAATTGGCTCATTGGTTTAAATGCAGTCTCTTAGTAGTTTCACATGTAAACCAAATCAGATATATTAAAGACAGGCTATATATATATATATTTTTTTTTTTTTTCATTGAATCTTCTATGTAGTGAAATATACTGCATACTGTAAATTTTCCATATGGACTTTGTGATCATGGCTAGGTTTTGTACATTACATCTCTATAATACTTGCTGTGGTTTTCACTGTTATTAGAAGCAGTTATCAGGTACACACGTAGCAGCAATGGGTTGCCCCACACATATCAGACACCAAGCACTTGTTGGTGAGATCTTTACCCATTTATAGGAGAAGAAAAAGCCTTAGCAAATCATGTTATGAACTGCTTAGTTCTGGCCTAACTGTCCTTTTTGTAGGTAAAAATAATTGTATTTAAATTAAACTATACTTTAATAGTATATTCCATGGATGATAAATAGGAAGTATCCTTTTTCACAATAGCTCATAATGCTTTTTCTTAATTCTTGTTTTGGACCCTCAATGAATATTTGTGGCCTTGTCCCATTTGTGTATTGCTTGAATGATTAGAAAGTAAATCTACGTGTTCCCTTCATCAGCTACTGCAAGCTATATACATACTAAGGGTCATAAATAATACTTTAACCCTTTCATGAACAGTCAACGTCAAATTACATGGGTGTATTGAGAAGGCTCACAAACTGGCCCTGGTGGCTACCGGAGGTTGTCTGTTGTATTATATAGCTGATATCTGCCACTAACTGTTCCAATCAGTGCTAAAGGTTAACCTGTTAGGAGAACCTATGAAGGGGCATATTTCAAATCTTCTGAACTGTGGCACCTAGAAACACAGTTCTGGTGCCAATTTAAAAATGAAGAATCTCTACAAGGTATTAGATAGAGCCGGAGATATCAACAGTTTCAGTCAGGAGTGGAAGCTGTATATGAAAATCACTCCCCCGGCTTTAACAGTGGATGTCTCAGATTCTGTGGCACTTACAAACAATCCTAGTGTGATAATAAAAGGGGGATCCTCCTTTAGTGTGTTTGTAGTTGCTACAAATTCAGAAAATATAATTGTTACAGTCAGTGATAAGTTATGTGCATAAGGTGCAAAATGGTGTAAAAAGGCGTCAAACAAAAATAGTATGATTAGCGTAATTGATGGGTACTGACCATGTCAGGGCAGGAGTTATGGTCTACAGCGATAAACAGGCATAGTGCAGAGGATTAATGCTACCTGGAACACTAATGTGCAAACAGTGTTTTTTTCTACCAACCCTGTGGATGAAACAAAAAATTTCTCCTAGCCCTGTTTGTCAAGTTTAAATCCAACAGACTGTTAAAAAAAAGTTGTCCCCTTTCAGCAAATAATTGATATGGTTTGTGTTAGGAAAAGTTCTACAATTTTCCAATATACTTTATGTATCAATTCCTCACAATTTTCTATATCTCTGCTTGTTGTCCTGCTATAGCAGTGGTGGCGAACCTATGGCACTAGTGCCAGAGACGGCACTCTGACCCCTCACTGTGGGCACCCAGGCCATCACCCCAGCATGAAGTTTACCAGACAGGACTCAAAGAATTATCCTACAATGATGGGCGAATTTGCCCTCCTCCTTTCAACTGCGTTGGTCTGTTTAGGAGGCTGATTGAAAGTTGTCGAAGAACAAGGAGAAATAAATTACTGCTTAAATTGCTGTGCTGGCACTTTGCAATAAATAAGTGGCTTTTGGTTGAAGTTTGGGCACTGAGGCTCTAAAAGGTTCGCCATCACTGTGCTATAGAAAGCTTCCATGTTTACAAATCTGTCCATGGTCATGTGATGGACACACATGTGCACAGGCAGTTATATCACAGAGTGCAATAAGAGCTGTCTGATACTAACAACTCATGCACCTGTGTGTCCATCACAAGACCATGGATAGATTTCTCTCCACTGGAAGTAAAAATTTAACCTTTGTATAGAAAGACAGCAAGCAGAGATCTAGAAAACAGCGAGGAATTGATACAGAAGGTATATTGGAAATTGGATGACTTTTAAATTGGACAACCCCTTTAAGGTGGTTTATTTTACTCACATTATTGTGTTGGACTTTCAGGCTATCCTATATATTTATATAGCACATTAAATAGCACTTGACTTAAGTTTGACTTTGGTGAATTTTAATGCATATCAAATGTATATTTTGCTGGGAATAAGTTTTTTGTAAAATTAGTACCATTTATGGATTTAGTTGGGCATCTCTGGGTACTGCCCCTAGTTCCTTTTGTAGATTGAACATTAAGATGCAAAGTGCAAGGGCGCTCCACCAAGAAAATCTCTGCCTACCAACCAATTGAAAAAGGATATGTTTTTTTTCATAATGCAAAAGTACATAGAAAACTGTAGCTTAAATGTCTGTGATAACTGATTTGAGGATACACTGGGAGTTTATTGTTATGTTGACAGGTACAAATATAGGAGAAAGCCATCCAGCAACCAGGGTAAAATGGGGCCCAGAAAAAAAACACAATTTTATGAACTGTCACATTCACTAAGAATTCTCCCTTTTAGCCCTGAACAATAGTAGCATCTAAAGGAAATTTGATAGAAGATAGATATATGGGAGATGTATCAAGTACATGTATCAAGTGAAATAAGCTTGAAATGCATTTCAAGCGTTTAAAGGGTAACCGCTATTCTGAGCAAAAAAAAACATAATTCTGCTCCAGGTGTCCTTGGGAATCATTCCTCAAAGGATTTTGCCTCTCAGATCCCAATTAGGACCTAGTTTGGCCCGTAGCAACCATGGATTCCAGCTCTGAAAAGAACTACAATCAGCAAGATGGAGGGACGGACCTGCCTCCTGTGACATCATCACAAGCATGCGCTGCTGACCAATGAGACCATAGCTTGTGCATTTTAGACACACCCACACAGGCCATTGTGGCCTGATAATATACATATGTGAACATTTGAAGGTTTCATCAAGAAAAGTATTCAGTATTAGAAGACTAAACACTGATACAAGAAGGAGGGGGCACAGACACAATGTACTCCCACTAGATAAAATAGATTGTTCTCAAAATCAAAGCAAACCACAAAAAAGGAAACAAAAACCGAAATGTAGAACGCATAAAACACTTAAAACAAATCCATTTAAAAAGACAACATAAAAAAGTCCACCAATGGTCAAATAGCTAAATATACAATAAATAAATCACAGTAACCTGTATAGTGGTATGGAAAGTCTGGTCCTTAGAACAACTCAAGGTATTTGCTTACAAACAAGTGTTGCACATTACCCTGAGGTATAACAGAGGATAAGGGACACATACATAGGTAAACATACACACATACCCCTGATGAAGCGCGGCAAAGCATGTGTAAGATGTTGTCCATCCTTGGTCTGTATAAACCTGTGTATGTGTCCCTTGTCCTCTGTTAGGGGTGTGTATCACATGTACATTCTCACTGCGTATTGAGCCAAGTGTGGACTGGAAGTGGCTAGCAACAGCCATGTGAAGAGTCACTGGTAGCAGGATGGGGGCTGCTGAATAGCAGTGAAACTAGCAAGATTGGGGTAACTAATCCAATTGCAGAAGGGCTTAAAATAACATGCACTACAACATATCCAAAGTTTTTTAAATTACAGCTACTCTTTAAGCATGAAAAAGGCTACTTGGTCGGAACGTTACAGCTTGAAATTAAATTAAGAGCTTATTTCATCTGATACCTGGACTGAATGTGTTTGATTATGTGGTTCTCCAGATGCATTTCAAAATACAATAGAAACACTTCATACGACACAGACCTATAAACAGTCCCCCCACAGTCTATATAAAACCCCCCACAGTCTATATACAGCCACAGTACCCTACCCCACAGTCTATATACAGCCACAGTACCCACCCCTACAGTCTAAATACAGCCACAGCACCCACCCCCACAGTCTATATACAGCCAAAGCACCCACCTCATAGTCTATATACATCCACAGCACTTGCACCCACAGTCTATATGAAGCCACAGCACCCACTCACACAGTCTATATACACTCACCGGCCACTTTATTAGGTACACCATGCTAGTAACGGGTTTGACCCCCTTTTGCCTTCAGAACTGCCTCAATTCTTTGTGGCATAGATTCAACAAGGTGCTGGAAGCATTCCTCAGAGATTTTGGTTCATATTGACATTATGGCATCACACAGTTGCCGCAGATTTGTCGGCTGCACATCCATGATGCGAATTTCCCGTTCCACCACATCCCAAAGATGCTCTATTGGATTGAGATCTGGTGACTGATTAGAGTCTGATTACAGTGAACTCATTGTCATGTTCAAGAAACCAGTCTGAGATGATTCCAGCTTTATGACATGGCGCATTACCCTGCTGAAAGTAGCCATCAGATGTTGGGTACATTGTGGTCATAAAGGGATGGACATGGTCAACAACAATACTCAGGTAGGCTGTGGCGTTGCAACGATGCTCAATTGGTACCAAGGGGTCCAAAGAGTGCCAAGAAAATATTCCCCACACCATGACACCACCACCACCAGCCTGAACCGTTGATACAAGGCAGGATGGATCCATGCTTTCATGTTGTTGACGCCAAATTCTGACCCTACCATCCGAATGTCGCAGCAGAAATCGAGACTCATCAGACCAGGCAACGTTTTTCCAATCTTCTACTGTCCAATTTCAATGAAGCTTGTGCAATTGTAGCCTCAGTTTCCTGTTCTTAGCTGAAAGGAGTGGCACCCGGTGTGGTCTTCTGCTGCTGTAGCCCATTGCCTCAAAGTTTGACGTACTGTGCGTTCAGAGATGATCTTCTGCCTACCTTGGTTGTAACGGGTGGCGATTTGAGTCACTGTGGTTTCTATCAGCTCAAACCAGTCTGCCCATTCTCCTCTGACTCTGGCATCAACAACGTATTTCCGCCCACAGAACTGCCGCTCACTGGATGTTTTTCTTTTTCGGATCATTCTCTGTAAACCCTAGAGATGGTGTGCGTGAAAATCCCAGTAGATCAGCAGTTTCTGAAATGCTCAGACCAGCCCTTTGGCACCAAACAACATGCCACGTTCAAAGGCACTCAAATCACCTTTCTTCCCATACTGATGCTCGGTTTGAACTGCAGGAGATTGTCTTGACCATGTCTACATGCCTAAATGCACTGAGTTGCCGCCATGTGATTGGCTGATTAGAAATTAAGTGTTAACGAGCAGTTGGACAGGTGTACCTAATAAAGTGGCCGGTGAGTGTATATATGCCACAACGATCACTCCCACAGTCTATATACAGCAAAAGCACCCATTGACACAGTCTATTTACAGCCACAACACTCACCCCCACAGTCTATATACAGCCACAGCACTCACCACACAGTCTATATACAGCCACAGCACTCACCTCCACAGTCTATATAAAGTCACAGCCTTCACCTCCACGGTCTATATACAGCTACAGCACTCACTCCCACAGTCTATATACAGCCACAACACTCGCCCCCACAGTTTATATACAGCCACAGCACTCACCCTCACAGTCAATAGACAGCCACAACACTCACTCCCACAGTCTATAGACAGCCACAACACTCACCACCACAGTCTGTATAAAGCCACAGCACTCACCTTCACAGTCTATGTAAATCACATCACTCACCTCCACAGTCCATATACAACCACAGAGCCCACACCTACAGTCTATATAAGGCCATAGCACTCACCTCCACAGTCTATATACAGCCACAGCACTCACCTCCACAGTCTATATAAAGTTACAGCACTCACCTCCACAGTCCATATACAACCACAGAGCCCACACCCACAGGCTATACAAAGTCACAGCACTCCCCTCCACAGTCTATATACTGCCACAGCACTCACCCTCACAGTCAATAGACAGCCACAACACTCACTCCCACAGTCTATAGACAGCCACAACACTCACCACCACAGTCTGTATACAGCCACAGCACTCACCTTCACATTCTATATAAATCACATCACTCACCTCCACAGTCTAAATACAACCACAGAGCCCGCATGCACAGTCTATATAAAGTCACAACACTCACCTCCACAGTCTATATACAACCACAGAGCCTGCACCCACAGTCTTTGTACAGCCACAGCACCCACCCCCACAGTCTATTTTCAGCCACAGTGTTGCACTACATTAATGAAGTGGTGGAAATAGCCCTGTGAAACTTTATAGCCATTAAAAGTCCCAAAAAACTTCATTCCGACTAAAACCCAGAAAAAAATGATAAATAAACCCACACTCTACAAAAATATTTTATTACTTTATTTTCTATTAATAAAAGCAAAGTTCATCCTTCATTTTAGAGATCCCTTGCTTTTTAAGTGTTTTTTGCTTGTTGGCTTCTATTTCTGTAAATTAGTGGAAGCAGTGCACAATATCTGGTCATCCAATGTATTATTGCAGTAACTCAAGTTTTACTGGTGTTCTTAGAATTATCAAGTGTATCTTAGCAGTAAAGAAGATTGGCTCAAGAGCTACTTAACTTTCTCTCAAGCAGGATATGTACAGCTTTGTAATGAAATTGCAGATGGCAGAATTGATACGTTTCTTGTGCGGGCTCTTGCATTCTGGTCTTGTTTGTGTTTTTGGATCTCTGGTGTCATTATTTTGACATTCCTCATCTTCTGTTTTGCCTAAAATCCTGGAATTGGACTCCAGCATGAAGGTGTTGGAATGAAAGGTATCTACTGTTTTTTTTAAACAATGCCTTGCTTGAAGATCTGACGATGATAAAGGTGATGTGCTTGCCTGGAACAGAACGAATCTCAGCCTGTACCATGACACATTTGCTGACAGTTTCACTTGTCGGGTGATGGTTGCTAGATTAAGTGACTAATATTTCAGCCCTATGTAATTCTTGGTAGGTTAAACTAAATAATTTTGGTTTAGATTTCTTTAGGTAAACACTACCTCATAATACAGAGATATTGAGAAATTCTATTCAGCTGCTTCATTTGTAACTAATCAAACTATGAGCTGAAATGACATGAATTTATTATTAAAAATATCTCAGTGATGTCTTTGTATATATAAAGCCAGATGTATAATGTGATGTAGAATCTTTGCTTGTTATTTTATAAAGCCATCTTTTTAATGCTTAGCTTCCAAACGTTTCTATTTGTTTTACTATATTTTATGTTGAACTCTTTAGCATTTGTTGTGGAATGCTAAAATGGGACCTATTTCATGGAAATATATCTTTGATTAACCCCTTAATGACCGCCGTATCGGGTTTTTGTGGCAGCCATTAAAGGTACTTCTTATGACGCGCCGGCTTTCTACGTTGGCACGTCAGAGGAAGATTGCAGGACATTGGGTCCTGCTTTTGCCGGGGCTAGGTATATCATTGCAGCCCATACCCGGCACTAACAACCAGGATCAAAAAAACTCAGATGCTGGGTGTGTAACTTCTTACATGCTTGACTTCAGCTGGTAAGTGTGCCCCCAGTGGATCAGACCCTCCCAGTGAGCTTCACAGGGGATCCAATCCTTCCTGCTGCAGCCCCGGGGTCCAGCGTGTGCCCCGAGGCTGCCGGCTCCTCTTCATGTTGGGTTCCGCCTTCTTGCAGGACTCGGCTGCAACTAACTGGGCATGCTCAGCTCAGTGTAAGAACTTGAACAAGCGATTGGATAAACGCTTGTTCAAGTCTGGAAAAATTTTAAAAATGTAAAAGAAACGTAAAAAAATCATTTAATAATTAAATAAATAAAAGTCCCCTAATCAGCCCAATTACATATTAAACCAAAAAAGTATATTAAACACAAAAATACAAAAAAAACATGTATATTTGATATCACCACGTGTTGAGGGGTGAATGGTGAACTGTTTGTCTTCTCTGTGTGTTTGTAACTTTTCTTCTTTTTCTCCTCCTGCTGGCCAGCAAACCTTTGTCTCTGTCCACTATTGTTTCACCAGACAAACCAGTTCAGCAGCCACCACTCAGCATTACCTGATCTTACCTGTGTGTGTGCAAAACCTGAGCAGAGGGTGAGCTGGGGTTATATAGCTGCATCTGATTACTGCCAGGTGATGCTGAGCTGAAGCCATGTGGTTTATGTTTGCATTTCTAACTTTGGTTACTTTGTGTATATTGTAAACTCCCCTTTTATTTTTATATTGTGTATTATATTGTATTGTGGCATTATGTATATTAAGTAAGAAATATATCTTTGTGTGATGTTTGTTGTTAAAGGTGCAACCCAGGGGTGTATCCCTTTAAAACTCAAGGGAAATAGTTGGGTATTTAATGACACCTGTGTGTACATGGATTGTCTCTAGGTCAGAGTGTCTGATCTGACCACAGGGGAGCTGCTTGTTCCAAGGTAGCTGCAATCTATCCCCTGAATTATCAGCATTTTTGTTCTGTACATTTTATTTTTGTGCAAATAAATGCAAGCCTTTTCTTTGGACCTGAAGCCTGAGTAAAGATTTATTTTTTTTTAACGGCCAGAAGACCCCACATCTCAACACCACGTCCATATTAATCTGTACAATAAATCTAAATCAATATTGAACCCACTTGGTAAATGACGTAAAAAAAAACAAGAAAACATCCCATAATATACAATTTTTCATCAAATACCCTCACAACAAATGTTCTAAAAAGTGATCAAAAAAGGTTTTGTACCCTAATATGATATGGCTGAAAAGAACAACTCTTTTTGCAAAAAATAAGCCCAAACCAGACCAGTCAACAGAAAAATACAAAAGTTATGCCCCTGAAAAGTTGTCAATAGTAGAAAAATGCAATTTTCTGCAATATTGGTTTTGCTCGGTAAAATTGAAAAAAAAATAAGAAAAACTATATAAATTAGGTATCGTTGTAATCATAGGGAACCAGAGAATAAAGATAAAATATTATTTTTATGTTATGGCAAGCGGAAAAAAGTGCTAAAAATCCAAAATAAAAAATTGATCATTTTGTTTGTATCCCCCTTGAAATAGATAATAAAATCTCATGAATAAGCTAAAGACCCCCCAAATGAATTATCTATACATTGTATCTAACCCCACAAATAATGAACCCTCATGGAGAGTATCACATTGGCAGCTAGAAACTCTACCATGTCTGCTAGAAAGACAGGATTATAATGCATGGAGCTCCACTTACAAGTCCATGTGTTTACTTAATATGTAGTCTTAATTATTGCACTTCAGGTCCTTTTAAAGAGGACCTTTCACTACCCCAAACTTATTAAATCTAACATAACAGAATGTTGGGGCTTGCACACTGATTCTTGGGCCATTTGATTTTTTCTCCTAGCCCCCTCCATTCCTGAGATATTTAAAATGCCCCTGAATCAGTGTTCAAGCCCCTACATTCTGGTATGTTAGATTTAATAAGTTTGGGGTGGTGAAAGGTCCTCTTTAAATAAGTAAAGAGCTTAGAAGGGGCTGAGCGTCAATACCAGATATAGCCAATGGACAAGAGTGGTGCTTCTAATAACAACACATATCCTATCTCCTAATGTATGGGAAGCTTATTTATATTTGTTTCTAGTACTTGTATTTTATTTATTTAGTATTCATTTTTCTAGTTTTGTGTTCTCTTACAATGTGTATACAGTATGCCAGGTCACTTAAATGATGTGAAGATTATAATGTGGTAAGTTCCAGAGTATATTTTGTAAGGTGCACTTTAAAGGATGTGCTAGTTAAAAATTATTTTACTGTTTGGCATAAATGTCTCTTGAATGGAAAGGAAGTGATGTGGTATGTAGATATTTTATGAGTCCATTTTGAGGTCACATCACTATTATCATTTTTTTTTAAATAAACATGTTTGCATTGGTTACAAAAGCCTGGATTAGTTAATGGAAAATTCAATTTGATTAAATATATTTCAAATAAATGCCTTACTGTTTGGATATTGTTTCACTAGTTCAGCACTTCTCTTTAGAATACAGGATTTCTGCATAAAATATTTGTATTTAAAATATAACCTACTGTATATATATTCCATGCATTATGGTTAGGGGTAGATTAAACAATTCTGTTGCACCCCCTAATGCACATCTTATCTGCAGAAGATGGAAACTTTTGCTCCCTTCTCTGCTTTGAATTGTCTCTGCAACTTAGGTCCAATAAATAGGATGTGTGTAGGCATCCCCCTCCTCCTTGTCTGTATAATTGTTGCATTCCACCACTGTGTGCCCTCCTCCATCTCTGGGGCTGACCCAAGAAATTTTATGGTTTGTATTATGGCAATGTATATCCTACTAAGAAGACTTCATCCCATCATGTATTTTTTCTCTGCAGACATTCTGTTAATAAAGTTCTTTGATCAACAAAAATGTGTCTAGTATAAAACTGTAAATAGAAGATGAGCAGTTCCTCCCTTAGTGGTCCAAAGGCATAACTTAACTGACAGTGGGAGGACCTGCTTTGAGGTTTAGAATGCTAATTGGCTCAGTGTTCACAGCTTTATTTTTACATCACTCAATAGAAGGAGACTATCTTGTGATTATGGGTTAAAGAATCATTTTTTGTTCAACTATTCATCTGTATAAATGATGTGACCACCAAAAGTTTATAAATGAATTTGCCTATACTAACCAAGAGATTGTTACCTTTCATTTTTCCCTGCGATTGGTCCTCTTTGTGCTGTATCAAAATAAACCGTTATGTGACTGCTCCCATTTAATCATATTCCTTTGAATTTACAATTTGTTTCTGTTTTATAACATCCAATTTCTTATATTGTCATGTAGTTTAATTTTTTTACCCCCTGCTACAAAATAAAGCAATAGTATATTGCTGGCAGCATTTAAGTGCCGGTGGCACATATTCGCCACCATCTTGGCAAGGATAATAATATACCCTTTGGATAATTTTCAACCATGGCATTGTGTATCTAAAACAAATTATAAATTAATCAAAGAGTGTAGTTACACCACGCTCCAAATGTAAAGTGATGTTTGAAAAACAATGGAGAGGAATGCTGTTCCTCAGTGAGATAATCGGAAGGACAGCAGTCGTACTTTTTTACAGGTACAAATAATAACATAGGGTCTAGAAATACCAGAATAACCTTTGCATAAAATATGAAACCTACTCTATATCTGATCATGGCCCAGTTATGATTATGGTGAAAAAGAATGAAGGGAGAAGAGAGTGAATCTTTAGACTTAATTCTTATTGGATCACGATTCTTGAATCTCAAATAAATATGGAGACAATTGTCACAGAATTTTGTTCTAGAAACATAAGAGATAATGATAGCCAGTCTGCTTGGGATGCTTTCAAAGCTTTTATTCAAGGAGTATATAGTAAAAAACATAATTTATGGTAGAAACAGATTTGGTCCTAGGGAAAGGAATCTGAAAGATCTGTTGACTGGATTAGAGAGAACTTTCTCCTGTAGACAGAAGGTTAATGAAGCCAGGGATCTGCTTCAGGAGTTTCTAAAACAAAAGGCCCAGCATAGAGTTTTCTTTGAGGGCCAAAAGTACTTTGCGGAAAGTAGTAAGTCCGGAAAATTATTGGCAAATATGGTTCAAACCTCCAGGGCTAACAAAAGCGATTAAGGATCAGGAGGGAATTATAAAGAATGCTCTGGGACAGAGTTTACGAGTGTTTGGCAGATTTTACTCAGATCTGTATAGATTGCAGATTGATATGCAGGAGATAAAAATTGAAATTGATAACTTTTTGGGGAGGGTCCCATTTCCAACAATATCTCAATCTCAGAAAGAATTCCTTGACTCTAAGTTGGCGCTTAAAGAATTTTCAGAGGCGTTAAATTCATGTGCCAGGGATTTCACTCCAGGTCCATAAGGGCTCCCCTTTAGTTTTTATATAACATATAAAAAAGAAATTCTCCCATGTTTGTTAGATACGTTTAGGGTTGAGTTTGAATAGGGATTAATTTCAAGGACAGTGGTAGCAGCCAATATTACTTTGATTCCTAAGAAAGAAAAAGATATGTTGGAAGTTGGATCGTATCATCCAATATCCCTACTAAATACAGATATCAAAATTTTGGCCAAAGCATTGCTATACAATACAATAGAACTTTATTAATCTCCCGAGGGGGATATTATTTTGTACATAATGTTCCGGCGATTGTTACACAGTTAGAGACAGTTATAACGATACAAATACATAAATACTTCTAGAGGCGCGTTCTTCATGTTTCTAGTTCCTTGGCTGCATACAAACATAGTTACAGGACATTGTGATACAGCAGAATGCAGGTTACATGACACATTACATTACATTACATTGGGAAGGCAATTACGGTCACAATAACACATAGACACAGACTAGACAGACATGTGTAGGGGATATTACATGAGGGTGCCGGTGCGGCGCAAACAGTGTTGTGGTGAACTAGTGGTGCTTGGCAGAAGAGACACCATCCCTAGCTCCACTTTTGCTAAGTACCGGCACTTAAGCTGCCTGATTGTGGCTGCAACTGGAGCCTTGGTGCAGCATTCCTCCTGACTTGCGGTAAGGCTCTGGTTGTGATTACTTACATTTCAGGTGCTTCAATAAAGCTGCTGCTGGTGCTCTTGGCTGCCAGGATCCGGTTCTGGCACTCGGTTGCAATAAGTTGTGCAACATGGAGCCCATGCTGCTAATGATCCGCTTAGTGGGGAGTGTTAGGCCAAGTGGATGCCACAGGGCAGGTGGGGTTGGGGTGTCAAAAGCTGTAGCCAATGCACAGGCAGCTACCTGCAATGGCGCCATCTTGGCAGTGCAACTTTTCCCAAGTGCCAATGCAAGTACACAAGATTCAGAAGGGGAATAGGCGATGGAGGAAAGAGGTTAAGTTGCTTTTCAGATAACATTTTGAAAGTTCTTACAGATAAAGTCCCTTTGTACCGTTCTGGTTCAATTCTGGTATAATTCTTTTGCACTTAAAAATAGTTAATTAGTAACTAATTAGTAACTTATTAGTAACAACTACCAGGTGTTAATCAAGAGGACAGAGAGACACAGAAAGGAGTCAGGAAGTCTCCAGTGAGAGCAGGTAAACAGATTTGCATTTACATATACCAATAAACATAAAAGGTGCAGAAAAAGACAAGAGATGCGGGGACTATGGTGCCGAATTACGCAGACATAACTATGGATGAGAGAAATGATTGATGGAGAGACCAGGTGGAGATAAAGACTTAGATTAGCACTTAGATTGGGTTGGGGGGACCTCTGCTCCATCTTGTCTTTGGATGCTGTTAAGGGATTTGACAGGGTGGTGTGGAGTTTACTATGGAAAGTTATGAAAAGGGTTGGTATAGGGAATAAATTTATTGGCTTTGTGAAGAGCATGTACAATTGTTCCATGGTAAGAATTAAAATGGGTACTTGCCACGGATGTCCCTTATCCCCACTTTTATTTGCGCTATATATAGAGCCCTTGGCCATTATGATTAGGGAAGAAGTTGGGATCTTGGGTGGAGACTGTTGTGGCATAAAAGATAAGATCTGCTTGCATGCAGTTGATATGGTATTATATCTTAGTGACTCCCTGCAATCTGTCTCGAGGGTATTTGATTTAGTTAAGGAATTTGGGAGATATTCTTGTCTGGATATAAATTGGCAGAAGTCTATACTCTTGCCATTATGTCCAGAAGTGCAGGCGTTTTTCCCAAATAGTAAAGTACTTGTATGCATGGATCAATATAAATAATTAAGTGACTCTGAGAGTATGAATCTAAAACCATTGTTACAAGAAGTAAGAAGCAAAGTAGTGACTTGGGTTGAATTGCCATTAAAAAAACTGATAAGATTGGCCTAATTAAAATGATTTTACTTCAAAAAATCTTACATTATCAGCCTGTCCTATTTGGATAGAGAAGGTTTTTTTAAGCTGATGGAGACGACTTTGAATGACTTGCTATGGGGGAAAAAGAGGGTTATAATAAATATGAGTTGCCTATATAAATCAATTGAAGAAGGAGGTTTAGGTCTACCAATTTTTAAGGGATATTATTTGGCAGCCCAAATAGGAAACTTGCCCAAATGGTAAATAAATCCAGGTAGTGATGATGTATATCATGGGTGGTTGCACTATGTTATTTATCTAATATATAAAGCTCAGTATTTGTATATGTTTGTGTTTAAAAAAGGAATCTGTACCGCCACGTTTACAATCACCAAATTTTGCACAGTCGCTCTCTGTTACTCAGGGAATGTCATAGACCAGGTTTTGAGCTGAAATGTTTACCCTGCACTTTCCAAAATACACTTATTTACCACCATATACAGGAGACATTGTCTGCTACCTGCTGTGGCAGTTAGAAGCTGAGCAGTGATTGCTTGCTATTTTGCCACAGTCCATTAATAAGAGCTCTGAGCGCGATTGGTTACTATAGGAAAAAAGTATAAGACTGCTTATGTGTGATGTAAGCTGGATAGGGATACAGAGATAGGGGGAGATTAATCAGAAATGTCTGATGTAAAACTGTTTCAGTTTCCCATGGAAACCAATCAAAGATCAGCTGTAATTTTATAAACAGCTGTGGGAAAATGAAAATTGAGCTCTGATTGGTTGCCATGAGCAACCAGAACAGTTCTTCTCACAGACACTTCTGATTAATCTCTCCATAGGCAAATTGGCAGTCAGAGACGTAGACAGTTGGAGACAGAAACAGTCAAAGACAAATATAGAGACAGTCATAGACAGTCACACTCAGAGACAGAAAGACAGTTGGAGACAGAGACAGACAGAGAAAACCATAGTCAGAGACACACAGAGATAGTCAGAGACAAAGACAGTTGGAGACAGAGAGTGTCAGTAACAGAGACAGTCGGAGACAGAGACATTCAGAGACAGGCACATACAGAGACAGAAAGACACAGAGACAGTCCAAGCTACAGATAGATACATATAAAATATTTTTTGTTAACCCATTCTATTTTGTTAGCAAAGAGCAGTTATTTACTATCTCGGGCAACGCCGGGAGCTACAGCTAGTTATATAATATATAAATATTGGGGGAACTGCATAAAGTTTATTTATAATTAAACCATATATTATATCTGTGTATAATAAACCTCAGAATGGCAGTGATATGTACAGAATCGAATTAATTTAGAGGGGGCTTTGTGTTTATTCTACTTAATTTGGGAAATTGTATATATTTTAATGAATTAAGGAGGATATGTGTATATACCTATTACATTGGTGGCCACAGTATGTATTTATGTTCATAGGGCACAATGTCTATTATAATTTATTAATGGGTGATATTGTATATTTGATATATTCAGTGGTCACAGCTTGGTCAGTCTTTCTGTGAGTTTAAATTATTTAGGAGCAAAGTGGAGGACATAGTAGTTATATAGGTGACATTATACTTTTCAGTGACTGTGGTAGTCTCAGGGACATAGTGTAGAGATGTGTTGCTATAGCCACAGACATCTGGGTTGAAAATTCTGCAATGATATGTCACACCCAATATGAAGTTCTGTACCTGAAGTGGCAAGGGGAGTTCCTAGAATGCATATCTGCCTGTATCATGCTAAGATGTATGTGAGCTATTAGGAAACGGTAATGTGTGCTATGATGGGTGCACAAAATTTGCCGGTATGCCTAGCATATTTTTTTTAAAATTTTGATTGTATGAAAAAATAAAATGACAAATATGTTATGGAATCCATAAATTGGGGCCAGGGCTCTTCTTCAACTGTGAAGAGGAGACATGTTATCAACTTTCCGTCAAGTGTGTTCCTGTGTTCCACGTTTCGGATCGCAGGCACACCCGTGCCCCTGTCCGAGGCGGCGCGTTCATTCTGCTTTGCAGCAGGCTCAGGTGAAGACCAGGTGCCACTTACATTCTGGTCCCAAGTGTTGACCCAGTTGGTCCAGGGGGTTCATTAACCCCAAGTCCTGCCACTTTCTACAGGATAATTTTATGGTACAGCTTGTAGAAGTTCCCACAAGAGGTGATGCATTGTTGGACCTTGTGATTTCTAACAATGCAGAAACTGTCCAAAATGTCACTGTCTGGGAAACTCATGAGAACAGCGATTGTAACATAATTATTTTCCTCTTAAACTGTAAAAAGCAAAAACATTTGGGGAAATCAAAAATATTGAATTTTAAGACGGCTAATTTCCAAAAATTCAGGACTGCAGTACAGGATCTAAACTGGGATCAAATACTCTCACATACTGATACTAATGTTAAATGGGAGACATTCAAATCTATACTGGGTCTTGATGCATCTAAATTTATTCCAATAGATGAAAAGTATAGACAGGCTAGATTACACCCCATGTGGCTTACAGCTACAGTTAAAAGGGCAATTAATGATAAAAAGATGGCTCTCAAAAAATATAAATCTGAAGGGTTGCCCAAGGCTCTCAATTATTACAAAACACCTTCCAAAATCTGTAAGAAGGAATCAAAATGAGCCAAAAGTGTATCAATGCGAAGAAAAATGAATCGGAGCAGGTTGGACCCCTATATTCTGAAAATGGGGCTTTGGTGGCTGGAGACCAAGAGAAGGCGGAGATACTAAATGGGTTTTTTTTAGCTCCATTTATCCAATAGAAGAAAGAACATCTGATGTGGGAGATGCCAGTGCGGGTCATGCATCCTATAATATACTAGACTGGCTGAATGTAGACATGATTACATCTAAGTGCCAAGTGATTGAAACAAGGCGTATGTTGTGCCAATATTTTAAAAAGGCTCTAGAACTTCTCCAGGAAATTACAGGCCTGTAAGCTTAGCTTCCATTGTGGGAAAAATGTTGGAAGGGTTAATAAAAGATTACATACTGGAGTATCTGATATCAAATAGTATAATAAGTAATAGCCAGCATGGGTTTACTAAGAATAGAAGTTGTCAGACTAACCTGATCTGCTTCTATGAAGAGGTGAGCAGATGCCTGGATGGAGGAGCTGCTGTGGATATTGTGTTCTTATACTTTGCAAAAGCATTTGACACTGTGTAGTGTAATACAGTCTATGGAGGATGTTCATAGGCTGAATGGTGACTAGAACAAACTAAGTGTTTGGTCATCCACTTGGCAAATGAGGTTCAATGTCGATAAATGTAAGGTTATGCATCTGGGGGCTAGTAATCCACATTTAACATGTGTAAATCTTGGAGATTACCTTGTTGAGAATGACCTGGGTGTACTAGTAGATCATAAATTAAATAACAGCATGCAATGTCAATCAGCTGCCTTGAAAGCCAGCAACATCTTGTCATGTATCAAAAGTGGTATGGACTCTCGGGATAGGGATGTAATATTACCACTGTACAAGGCATTGGTTCTGCCTCAACTGGAATATGCTGTCCAGTTCTGGACACAAGTCCATAAAAAGGATGCCCTGGAGCTGAAGAGGGTTCAACGAAGTGCCACAAAAATGATAAGGAGTATGGAGGGTCTCAGTTATGAAGAAAGATTAAAGCAACTAGATTTATTTAGTCTGGAAAAGAGACGACTACGAGGGGACATGATTAATTTATATAAATATATGAATGGTCAATAGAAAAAATATGGTGGTAAGTTGTTACAGATTAAATCAAAGCAAAAGATGATGAAAATCAAGATGAAACAAGTTTTAATCAGCAGAGGCGAAAGGGCTTTTTTTTACTATGAGAACTGTCAATCTGTGGAATAGTCTGCCTTAGGCGCTGGTCACAGCAGGGACAGCAGAGAGCTTCAAGAAGGGCCTAGATGCCTTTTTACACCTAAATAACATTGATGGTTATGTTATATAGAATTGTTTCCCTTACATCCATTCCTCATCCAATCCCTTACCTTCATTGGCTGAACTTGATGGACATGTGTCTCTTTTCAACCGTATAAACTATGAATCCAAAAAATACAACCAAAGTTAGATACATAAAAATGCAATTCAGCACATTTATCATAAATATCCTCAATATTACAATTTTTTCCCCTTTTAATGAACCCTACCACAATACCCCATCACTGAGCTCCATCTGCACAAGGAGAAGGAAGGAGAGAGGAAAAACGGAAATGGAGATAAAAAAAAAGTTTTTAGATCTTTATCCAATTATCCAATTTCCCAATATTTTTATAGTAGCTCTATTAATACCATTTTATTTTGTGAATGAAGACACACAAGGATCTACAAAATCCAAAGATGTCAGTATATTCATAAAGTAACATGTTTCCCAAAATTGTCCCAAGCAAGGGTAGGACCAGATACAGTGCAAAAAATCTTGCAAGCACTTCTACAATCCACATCCATTTTTATTTAATCTGAAAGGAGTAAAATACGGGCCTATGTATAATGTTTAACTGTACCATTTTATGATTGTTTTTCAAAGAAGAATAACTTATGTTCTGATATTTCTTATCCAAAATATTACTCCAAATAATCCCAATGTCCAAATCCCAACGCCTTCGAGCAGGGAACTTTCCTGCCTCCCTCCATAACTAAATATGTATACAGTACAATTGTAAAATAATTTTTCTTTTGTACTCACTGTGATTTTTTCCAAAGATTCATGATGCTCCACATTCAGTCTACCCTAAATTATTTGTGGGGCAACTGTATTCTGTACAGTAAATAAAATATAATCTTCGTATGGAGCTATCTTATCTCTTTTCCCCACTACTCCCAATCCTCCTTTCCCCTTTAGCTATTATAGCAAGAGGTTCCACAAAGAGAGTGAAGAGTAGTGGGGAGAGGAGTCATCCCTGCCGCGTTCCCCCTGACATGGGAAAGTCTACGGAGTCAACAGTCTCTATCCTTATCCTAGCAACACAACATTGTTATTTATCCGACAAACTAAGAACTGAATCGTAAACCAACACTTCACCAACATCCAGAGAATACAGAGTGTTCCTAGCATTTTAAATTCTGTTCTGCAGGTTTCTTTGGCTTATTTTTTAGAATGAGAAATTATTTTACACAATGTATTTTCACATAGTATACTAAACAGTATATATAAACCACAAGCAGAATTATACAGGGATTTGTGGGATCTTACAATATAAACTACAGCAGGGATTTAAGCTAGCTACCTTCTGGCGGATTATAGAGGGTGTGCTCAGCAATATATGAATTAAACATTTGTTGTAAAACAAGTTAAGAGACCAGAATGGCATTTTTAATAAATTACATTCTATTCCTGCCTCCGAAAAAAACCGTATATATAAATACATTTTAACACTCCATTTATTGTAAATGGTTATGATTGGCATGAGGAGATGCATTGTTTGCCTTACCAAAAGTACAGCAAAAAATTGGTTACTAAGGCACAGAAATGTTTGTGGTATTAGACTAGACAATATTAGACTTAAGCACACAGGCTCCATGAAATAATGTGGTGTAGTATTTCCAAACATAAGTTTATTTGAAAATTAGATGACCTCAGGCTGAGGTAGCCAGAGTTGTGATTTACTGAAAAGCCTCTAGTACCTATTGAAAAGGTAAAGGAATATGCTGGGCGGTTTTGAATAATTCCAATGAAATGATTCAAGAAAAAGTCTTAACTTTCATCAAGATATTCTTAATCTATAGAAAGAACCCACAGACTATAATAACATTATTTCATTTATTCATTATATTTTCCTAAGTAGTTACATCTGCAAAGAGTTTGTATATTCTCTTCATGTTTGCGTGGGTTCCTCAGATTTCCTCCCACACTCCAGAAAACTGGTAGGTTGATTAGATTGTGAGCCCCATTGGGGAGAAGAACTGATTTGGCTAACTCTGTGCAGCGCTGCGTAATCTGTGTGTGCTATATACACTCACCGGCCACTTTATTAGGTACACCATGCTAGTAACACGTTGGACAACCTTTTGCCTTCAGATCTGCCTCAATTCTTCGTGGCATAGATTCAACAAGGTGCTGGAAGCATTCCTCAGAGATTTTGGTCCATATTGACATGATGGCATCACACAGTTGCCACGGATTTGTCGGCTGCACATCCATGATGCGAATCTCCTGTTCCACCACATCCCAAAGATGCTCTATTGGATTGAGATCTGGTGACTGTGGAGGCCATTTGAGTACAGTGAACTCATTGTCATGTTCAAGAAACCAGTCTGAGATGATTCCAGCTTTATGACATGGCGCATTATCCTGCTGAAAGTAGCCATCAGATGTTGGGCACATTGTGGTCATAAAGGGATGGATATGGTCAGCAACAATACTCAGGTAGGCTGTGGCGTTGCAACGATGCTCAATTGGTACCAAGGGGCCCAAAGAGTGCCAAGAAAATATTCCCCACACCATGACACCACCATCACCAGCCTGAACCGTTGATACAAGGCAGGATGGATCCATGCTTTCATGTTGTTGACGCCAAATTCTGACCCTACCATCCGAATGTCGCAGCAGAAATCGAGACTCATCAGACCAGGCAACGTTTTTCCAATCTTCTACTGTCCAATTTCGATGAGCTTGTGCAAATTGTAGCCTCAGTTTCCTGTTCTTAGCTGAAAGGAGTGGCACCCGGTGTGGTCTTCTGCTGCTGTAGCCCATCTGCCTCAAAGTTCGACGTACTGTGCGTTCAGAGATGCTCTTCTGCCTACCTTGGTTGTAACGGGTGGCGATTTGAGTCACTGTTGCCTTTCTATCAGCTCGAACCAGTCTGCCCATTCTCCTCTGACCTCTGGCATCAACAAGGCATTTCCGCCCACAGAACTGCCGCTCACTGGATGTTTTTTCTTTTTCGGACCATTCTCTGTAAACCCTAGAGATGGTTGTGCGTGAAAATCCCAGTAGATCAGCAGTTTCTGAAATGCTCAGACCAGCCCTTCTGGCACCAACAACCATGCCACGTTCAAAGGCACTCAAATCACCTTTCTTCCCCATACTGATGCTCGGTTTGAACTGCAGGAGATTGTCTTGACCATGTCTACATGCCTAAATGCACTGAGTTGCCGCCATGTGATTGGCTGATAGAACTTACGTGTTAACGAGCAGTTGGACAGATGTACCTATAAAGTGGCCGTTGAGGTGTAAATAAAGAATTATTATAAGTTTTTCGTTTTCTGTTTATCAATATGGTTAAATACTAAAACCACCTGAAATATCAGTTAATAGCTTCATGTGTTCTGCTTCAATGTTACTTGTAATTCCTGCTACAATTAGAATATATCACTACTTTGTTTGTTGTATATGTAAAACCTCATGAAACAGTTAGCTATATTTTATGAGGATTATGCATTAAGACAAAGAAAGTTTTATGTGCTGGTCAAAATTTTCAGCTTCATTGTCCGGACTCTTAAAAGTCTGGTGCTCTCTGGCATCAGAATGATATTCAGCTATAAGCTTATGCCATTTTTTCTGAGATAGGTTAACCTAGTAATTCAAGCTGATCAGGCAAAACCCAAGTCTCTGATATAAAATAAGCAAAAAAACATAATAAATAAATGAGCGGCACTAAATGCTCGGTACTCGTATTCGAGACGAACTTTTTCCGATACTCGAGTGCTCGTTTCGAGTAACGAGCCCATTGAAGTCAATGGTAGACTCGAGCATTTTCAAGGGGACCAAGGCTCTGCACAGGGAAGCTTGGCCAACACCTGGAACCTCAGAAAAAGATGGAAACACCACGGAAATGGACAGGAAACAGCAAAGGGGCAGCATGCTGGATGCCTTTGAGGCTGCTTAATGCACCATTATGCCAAAATTATGGCAACAGATGGCCATGACAGAGTGACAGAATGAAGCTAGATATAGCATCTAAACATCCAATAATTGACCCTGACACTATAGGGGACGGCATGCAGAGGCAGCGGCAGCAGCGGAAGGCTAGAGAGTGGCATGGCGACATACCCTAATGGACTCATGCTTCAAACCAACGGGTATCAGAGAGGAACCAAGGAGGTGAGCAAGAAGGGCTCAAATAATATCGTACATGTAAAGTTTGCCAGGATATTTGGTGGATTACACAGCAGGGTGGCGACAAAGTTAACAAGTTTGTTGTGGAAGCCATGAAAACAACCCAAATTCTGCCTGACACAAGCACGTTTGAAAGGCAGGCATGTATGGAGCAGTGAACTAGTAGTAGATAAAGGTGCTGAGTTAAAATGTTAGTTGGTTTGTGCATGGAGCTGGCGCCTCCGCTGCCAGGCGAGCTTTCGCCAATCCAAGCCCCTGTCTCTAGGCTACTCCCAAACAGCACTTCTAACGAACCTTTTGTATAAGATCAAGTGAGTAAGGTTCTTAAAGTTTAGGATATGGCGGGTGAGGGAATGTAAACAGATGCGCAAGAGCGCTGAAATAATATCCGTAAATGGTAAAGTTTGCCATATATTTTGTGGATTAACAGCAGGGGGGCGACAAAGTTAACAATTTGTTGTGGAAGCCATGAAACAACCCAACAATTTGCCTGACAAGCACGTTTGTAAGGCGGGCATGTATGGAGGCAGTGAACTAGTAGTAGATTAAAGGTGCTGCAGTTAAAACTATGTTAGGTTGGTTCTTGGCATGGAGCTGGCGCTCCGGCCAGGCGAGCTTTGCCAATCCAAGCCCCTGTCTCTAGGCTACTCCCCAAACAGCACTTCTAAGAACCTTTGTTAATGATCAAGTGTAGTAGCTTTCTTATAAGTTTAGGATATGGCGGGTGAGGGGATGTAAACAGATGCGCAAGAAGCGCTGAATATATCCGTAAATGGTAAAAGTTTGCCAGTGATTTTGTGGCACACAGCAGGGTGGCGACAAAGTTAACAACTTTGATGGGAATCCATGAAAACAACCCAAATTTCGGCCTGACAAACCGTTTGATAAGGGACGATGTATGGAGGCAGCTATATGGACGACTTTGGAGGTAGCATGGAGACACGTGTGGAGGCTGCTATGGAGACATTCAATTTGGATAGTGCTTGTATGTGGCAGTCAAAAAGTTTTTCAAACCAGAGGAGCAGGTAGGTGGCCCTCCAGAAAATGGAATATAGATTGAGTGCCTGTATGTGGCGTCCAAAAAGTTTTTAAACCAGAGGAGCAGGTAGGTGGCCCTCCGAAAAAGGAAAATAGATTGAGTGCCTGTATGTGGCAGTCCAAAAAGTTTTCAAACCAGAGGAGCAGGTAGGTGGCCCTCCAGAAAAATGGAATAGATTGAGTGCCTGTAGTGGCAGTCCAAAAAAGTTTTCAAACCAGAGGAGCGGTAGTGGCCCTCCAGAAAAATGGAATAGATGAGTGCCTGTATGTGCAGTGCAAAAAAGTTTTCAAACCAGAGGAGCATGTAGGTGCCCTCCAGAAAAATGAATAGATTGAGTGCCTGATGTGGCAGTCCAACAAGTTTCAAACCGAGGAGCGGTAGGTGGCCCTCAAGAAAAATGGAATAGATTGAGTGCCTGTATGTGGCGTGCAAAAAAGTTTTCAAACCAGAGGAGCAGGTAGGTGGCCTCCAGAAAATGGAATAGATTGAGTGCCTGTTGTGGCAGTCCAAAAATTTTTCAAACCAGAGGAGCAGGTAGTGGAGCTCCAGAAAATTGAATAGATGAGTGCCTGTATGTGGCACCTCCCAAAAATTTTTAAAAAGAGGACCGGGTCGGTGGCCCTCCAGAAAAATTAAATGCATAAGTACTACTAAGCTAGAGCCAGTGGGCCTGTCAAAAAATAGCCAGTTCCTTCTTACTGTAAAAGAGCAGGAGAAGGAGGAAAATGAGGAGGAGGAGGTGGATAAATTATTCGAGGATGAGCTTCCTTCAACCTGCTGGCAGATTGGAATTAGGAGAAATCCAGGCTTTATTCATCTTGATAAGCGTCAGCCTGTCCAGCGCTGTAGAAGACAGGAGCGTGTACGCTTATTCGGTGATGATGCCACCATCGCACTGAAAACCGCTCGGACAAGACGCTAGCGGCAGGGCGGCAAGAACCTCCAAGGCGTACAGCGCCAGTTCGTGCCACATCCGCACTTTGAAACCCAGTAGTTGTGGAGCTGTGGTGATCATTTAGGACGATGGTATGGTCAGTACGTACTCCCTCACCATCTTTCTGTAAGATCACCCTACTCTGCGGAGGACTGGGGACAGGTGACAGTGTCTTGCTGGGGGACATAAAGCGGCAAAAGCCAATGTTAAGAGTACCCTTGCCAGTGCTGGACAAGCTGCCTGCTCGCCTACTCTCCCTCGCTACTTGTCCCGCAGAACTACGCACTCTGCCGCTAGCGCTGTCAGAAGGGAAATACTGTTCAGCTTGTGCACCAGGGCCTGTGGTATTCATGATCTCACACTCCTTCCTCTCCAGGATGAGAGTGGAAAGATCGTCCTGGACTTCCTGAAATGCGCACAGATGCGGCGCACCTTCGTGAGCAATCAGACAGATTGGGGTATGTCTTGAGGAAACGCTGAACTATCAAATTAACACATGGGCCAGGCATGGCAAATGTGTCAGTCTGTCGAGTTGCAGAGCCGCCACAGTTACGGCGTTGTCACACCACAACCATGCCTGGCTTCAGGTTCAGCGGTGCCAGCCACAGATCAGTCTGCGCCGTGATGCCTGTAATATCCTGGCGGGGTGTGCCTTTTTATCGCCTAGGCTCAGCAGTTTGAGCACCGCCTGCTGTCGCTTAGCGACGGCACTGCTGTGGGCCTAGAGCTACCGACTGATGGCGCCATGCCCACGGATGGTAGTTCGGAGGAGGAGGTGGAGGAGGGGTGGAGAGGAGCATAGTAGGCCTTAAACACCGGACCGAGGTAGGCCCCGCAATCCTCGGCGTGGCAGTATATGACCAGCCGCAGGGTCAGATTCGGTCCCAGCCTCCACCAAGTTAACCCAATGTGCCGTCAGCGATATTAGTGGCCCTGCGGCAGCACTGTCCACGTGTCTGTGGTCAGTGGACCTTGTCAGAAAGGCGTTGGTCAGGGCACGGATTAGTTGTTCTGACCGTGCTGGTGCAGGGCTGGGACGGCATCGGGAAAAGTAGTGTGCGGCTGGGACCGAATACCGAGGGGGCAGCGCCATGAGGTGGCTGCGAAAGGCCTTGGTCTCTACTAGCCTATAGGGCAGATCTCCAGCTTAGCAATCTGGAGATGTGCACATAAGGGCTTGGCGTGCGGGTGGGTTTGCACTATATTTGCGTTTCCGCTCCACGTCTGGGGTATGGAGAGCTGAAGCTGGTGGATGCTGGGAGGATCGTGGAGGCGACGATGGGGTTTTGTGCAGCGGGTCCGGGCAGGGGGCTGACACAGTGACACAGGGGAAGGAGCAGTGGTGTGCACGGCCGGAGGTGAACGCACTTTTTGGCCACTGAGTGGGGGTTGTTTGCAGTCATATGCCTGCGCATACTGGGGTAGTTAAGCATTAGTGGTGGAACCCCTGTGATCCGGTTTGGCAAATGTGGCACACCACTGTCCGTGGTCATCCGTGTTTTCCTTAAAGAACTCCCGACTTCTGAAATACTAGCCCTCGCCGCAGGAGGCCCTCGACCACGGGAGCTTCACTAGTTGACACTTTGGCGCTGATGAGCACCAGCTCTGGCCCTGCCTCTCGTCTGGCCCCACCACTGCCTCTTCCAACCTGTTCTGGTCGAGGACTCTCCTCCGTCTCAGAAGCACTGTGTTCACCCGGCCTCTCAACCAACTTGGGTCTGTCACATCTCATCATCCTCGATCCCTCCAGTCGGCTCCCCCCTCGGACTTCTGCCCTGACAACAACTTCCCCACTGTTGACAACCGTGTCTCCTCATCGTCGGACCCTCTTTACACAATGCTTAAAGCTAAGTACAACTATTGACCATCTTGTGTCTTCCCGTCTTTCTCTCGCGCAGTCTCTTTTCTTTTTGTTTCGGTTATAATAACTCAATAGATAGTGAGAACGGCTTGGTTGATTAAAACAGCTCCTCTCATTCGTCGGGCAGCCATATGGAAAATTGGATCTCTCCAGCAATCTTCTTTTTTAGTGCAGGACAATGGTGTTTGTTGAATGTGGGGATAGGAGGTCCAGAAAAAGTTCCTCAGAGTTATCCGGTTCAAAGGCTAAAAATTTGCGGGGATTAGGGGGCAGATGGGGGTGAGAATTATGTTCGTCGTCATTAGGCCTGATGGTATGCAGGATGCTGGAGGAGTGGGGTCGATGGTGCGTGACATGGGGTGGGACATGCTCTGTTCCCTGTGGACGGAGCTGAGTCCTCTTTCTCCTCCTCCGTGCCCCCCCCCAGCCCCTCACCCTTTCCGCGGACGCCGGCGAACGCTCTTTGAGCCTTCGGGCGCTCCATCCAGCGGAACGCACAAACAAATAAGTGTCACAGGAGTCAGAATCCACGGATCAGTGGTAGGGCTATTTGGCACCCATTTGAGGATACGCACGATGCATGTTTTCGTTTGATTTTGCGCTGAGATGGACGAAAAAGCAGAGCATTAGTGTTGCCTCGTAGTAATTCGCCCTAGTTTTTGTTGTTGGATGGGGAAAAATGCGAGGACGGGTAAAATACGCAACAGTGTTAGAGATCGTATACGATTTAGGGACACTTCGCCTTATATGACATCCACATTATTTTTCATCTCGCTAACGCCGTTGGTGGGGTTAGATGAGAGGGGGATAATAAGGAAGGCGAAGTGGCCCCATAAACAGCATCAACTTTGCTTATCTCCTCGCCTTTCCCATCCGAGAACGAACAACAAATAGACGATGCAGTCCCGCAAGGCAACCTCTGATTTTCTCCTATACATCCGTCCAGCCATATCCCCCCTTCTTCCTTCTCCTGTATTGTTTTAATCGCCCCACTTCCGCGCCTTTCTCCCTTCCCTTTTTTTTCTTTTTTCTTCCTTTCTCTTCCCCCCCCCTTCCTTAGGTCGAGAGTATTCACACCCCGCACACTTTGGATCCATCGGTTTTTTCCGGACCCCCCCCCCTTTGTTTTTTTTTTTTTGTTTAGTTTTATTCTGTTCGAGGACATATCTGCGGCTGCGAGCGAGCGGGGACCGCACCAAGGCGGACGAAGAGGCAAGCCCAGTTAATGCGACCCATGAGTAAGAGCTCCCCTTTCCTGTTTCTTCTGGATCACCGCTGCATGTAATCTTACTAAAAGTTGGAACTAATGTTGATCCGGCCTGCAGTTCGGCACATCAGTTTGTTCGCAACGATTTTGTTTTCCCCATTGAGAGTTTCTGTAGAACTTTTTGGGTATTTTTTTTTTTTTAAACTTCTTGGGCCCGTGCGTTCGGTGTTTTTTCTTTTTTTTTTGTTTGTTTGTCACTCGTGTTTTTTTTTAGGTTTTTTGTACAAACAAAAACGTTTGCTTATCCTTGTATGCTATATATGGCATGTTCTAGCAAGTAGAAAGCACACTGCTTGCAGATGAGATGACGCTGTACTTGGTTTCACCTTTTTGCTTTTCGTTTTTTTTCCCCAGCCAGTCTGCGTTTTTTTGCCTGCACCGCGCTCTTATTCTCCCGTTTTTCTTTGGAGGAGGATAAAAATCAAAAAGTTAAGAAGGTATATTAATGTAAGGCACACTCCTAATTGGAAGCTCAATTAGGAGCCGCTCCGCGGTCCAGTACATTTGTCATTCAATACCAACCACTCCCAGGAACGTGCTGCTCTTCTCCGTTTTTTTCCCCTCAGAATTATATTTTCTCCACACTTTCGGTGCATTTGAGATGGATAGTGCGGTAATCTAAGATGCCAAAAACACGCTGTAGCAAGTCTCACTACAAATGCTCACAACTTTGTGTAGAGCACGCAGCCACCTACAGCACAGCGAAGCATACAACACAGAAATCATAAAATATATATTAACGATGAACTGTCAGGCGTAAGTAAGACTTCTGGATTTCTTCTATGGCTATTTCTTAGCCCAAGTATTTAAAGAACATCGACTATAGCCACTGGGTAGCTGAGGAGTCTTTCCGGATGGCTGTGAGGTTATGAAAAACAATACTAACGGTTAAAATAAAAAAGGAAATGGAGACTGTGCCTAATTGAAATAACAAAACGGGCCCTAATATAATTTTCCCACTTCGGTCTTGCGAGGATATGTGCGTCAACTAAGCGCACAACACAGTGGTCGCGAAGTCTACTACAAATTCTCAAAATTGCTAGTAGATGCACTGCAGCAACTACAGCACAGCACCTGATCCAACAGAAAATCAAATATATATATATAACGCTACTGTAGGCGTAAGGAGACGTTTGGGTTCTCCTATGTTTCTAGCCAAGTATTAAAGCACAATACTTGCAGACAGATGACGTATGAACAATGAGTTACTGTAAAAAAATAAAAGACTTGTAAAATAAAGAAAAAAAAAAGGAAAGTGTGTAAGTACTGTGCTAATTGTTGAAACTACAACCCCCCGGCTCAATAAAAATTTTCCACTTCGGTTTTGAGTGATATGTGCGTACTCTAAGGCAAAAACACCAAGTGGTACGCACAGTCTAACTACAAAGTGTATCACACATTGCTAGTAGATGCATTGAACAGCAATACAGCCACGCAGATAAACCAGATATCAAATGATATGATAAACCGCTACTTATTTTTGCTGCACTTATCAGTAAGGTTGGGTCTTTGCTTATGGATATTTTCATAAGACCCCCAAGTCATTTTGAACAGCACTTATTAAGTACTGTGCCCAGATTTGAATTCCGGAGGACGATGTGAGTTATGAAAAAAATATAAACGTAAAAATAAAAGGAAATGGCAGACGTGGCCTAATTGAAATACACCCTGGGCCCTAATAAATTTTCACTCGGTCTGCGATGGATATGTGGGTCACTAACGGGCAAAACACAGTGGTCGCAAGTCTCACTACAAATTGCTCACAATTGCTAGTAGATGCACTGCCAAGCAACTACACCACAGCAGATCAACCCGAAATCAATATATAAACGCTACTGTAGGGTAAGTAAGACAGTTGATTCTCTATGGCTATTTTAGCCAGTAGAAAGCACACTACTATGCAAGATGAGTGACACATGAGTATTATAAAAAATAACGTAAAATAAAAAGAAGAAAACTGGCAGACGTGCCTAATTGAAATCAAACCCCTAAAAATGTCCCACTTTGGTGTTTGAGGGGGATATGTGTGTCACTAAGAGCTAAACACAACGGTAGCAAGTCCCCTGCTAATTCCTCACAATATGGTACTAGCTGCACTACTGTGCCAGCAAGCCCAGCCACAAGCAATAAAAAAAAAGTATAAGTTATTGTTAGCCTCAAGAGGGCTGTGGGTTGTTGTAAGATCACTCCTGCCTAACAGTAAGTTAATAGAACACCCTAGAACGCTTTCCCCTGACCAGCAGACAGCTCTCCCCTAGCGGCATCCAGACAGCGAATGATCCGAGCAGCGCGGGCAGCGGCTAGTCTATCCCAGGGTCACCTGATCTGGCCAGCCAACCACTGCTATCTACTTGTAAGGGTACCACGTCATGCTGGGTGGAGTGCAGAGTCTCCTGGCTTGTGATTGGCTCTGTTTCTGGCCGCCAAAAAGCAAAACGGCGGGAGCTGCCATTTTCTCGAGCGGGCGAAATACTCGTCCGAGCAACGAGCAGTTACGAGTACGCTAATGCTCGATCGAGCATCAAGCTCGGACGAGTATGTTCGCTCATCTCTAATAATAAACATGTTAGGTATCACTACACCACCAAAGTTCCGATCTATCAAATTATTAAACTGGGTTTTTCCCAGGTGTGAACCTCGTGATGGATAATACAGCCGAAATGGCTAAATAGACACTTTTTTCCCATTTTGCAACACACTTTTTTTTATAAAAAGTGATCAATGCTAGCAATAAAAACAACATCACATTCCACAAAAATATCACCTTTCATAGCTATCAAAACCTATATAAATTTGATATCCTCGTCATTGTACTGACCGGAAGAATAAATGAGAAGTGTCATTTGGAGCAAACAGTGAGAACCATAAAAGCTGAGCCCACAAGAAAATGAAATAAATGCTTCTTTAGACAATTTCGCCACATTTGGAATATTTTTACAGCTTCCCCGTACACCAGATCCACATCTGCCATGAGGCAGAATGAAAATTCCACCTCGGGCGGCAGATGCAGAGCACTGAAGGAGGCGGAAAACAGCTGTGGGTGATTCTGGCACTCGCCCGATCACTATCGCTACAGTGCTGAGTGCAGTGCAGAAAAATTTGCTTGCCTGCGCTGCTTCATGGCTCTGGAGGACGCAGGCGGCAATCGATGATGTCACACTGCCTGTGTCCATGCATGGAAAATGCGGGCGGGAGAAGAGCTGGGAGTAGAAGAGAGGACCTCGCTGTGGGAGGAGGTAAGTAAAACCTTTATTATTTTCAAACTGGCCTTATTATTAATAGAATAATCATTTGTGGGGGGGGGCTGTATATATAATAAAAAAGGATAGGGAGATTTAAATGTTGGGGCCTAATACCAACTAAATTGCTGAGGTTATTATCGGGCTCGATATATGACATATATATGATATATGGGAGGGAGGATGACTCACTATGGTGCCCAGGGTTAAAATTGGGGTAGGGATCTTTATAAATAAGTATTGTATATAACTAAACTCAGGGTGTAGGGGGCTTTTATGGGGGAATGGATATTAATTGAACTGGGGGTTAGGCTGATGGGTTACTGCATATAGCTTAACTGGGTGGATTGTAAATGGGTGTCAGATCTTAAATGAAAGGGGGGAAGTTATGGGGAGAGCTGTTATGGGATACTGTGATTGTCATGGACGGGAGAAATCGGAATGAAGTTCTCTCCCTGATGAAGCAAATAGTCACGTGTAAGGTACTGGATGTCACTAATGTCTGTGTCACTGACTGATACTAGTGTGTGAGGTAGCGTCAGCCTGTGTTGTGTCTATTACTAGTACAGTTGTCAGCATACTTTAATTAGATTTTAGATCCTTTTAAAGATGTGTATGTAAATTCCATGGGCTTAATCTAGGAGGAGATCAGGGCTAGGATTTTTCTTTGGGGGAGGGGGGGGGGCATTTCAGTTTTCGCCTTAGGTAGCAAGAAAGCTAAGATTGGCCCTTCAGTTCATGGCATGGAATATTAACCACTGTCACTAGGAAGTACAAAATTGCATTTTTACAGGAGGGGAACAAAAAATGGAAGTGCAAAAAGGGCATTGGCAGGAAGGGGTTAAAATTCAAGATTGTTATTATACAACCCCTGGGCCATGGAGGCTAAGTGTGCATCATCTTACGCCAATATCTTCCTTGGGTGGTGGGAGAAGACATGTGTCTATCCTTCTGCATTATTTCAGCAATTTGTGACTGGGTGGTATAGGTTCATCAACGATACTCTGTTGTTTTGGACAGGACTTATTACTGTTTGCAGGGCCAGATTAAGGGTGGTGGAGGCCCCTGGGCACAAACTGGTGGGGGCCCTTCCAAAATGTTTTTGGAAGTATATAGCCTGCCAGCCCCCTGTAGTATATAGCCTGCCAACCCCCTGCAGTATGTAGCCTGCCAGCCCCTGTAGTATGTAGCCTGCCATCCCCCTGTATTATGTAGCCTGCAGCCCCCTGTCGAATTTAGCCGCCAGTCCCCTGTAGAAAATGGCCACAAAATAATAAACTTCATACTTACCTCACCTTCCCTTCCAGTGATCCCACGATGCTGCAGACTCTTTTTCACTCTCCAGACAGACGTCGCCCACTTAAGACACAGCTGCCATTGCTGGGGGAGATCGGCAATGCACTGTTTTGGTGACATCATGTAGTGATCGGACGCGGACAGCATAATGTCATCACTCGCTGCTGGCATCCCATCACAACCTGCTACTAGCACAACAGTGCATTGGCGATCTCCCCCAGCGATGGTAGCTGTGTCTCACTGACACAGCTGACATCCTAGACCCCTATGTGCAATGCGGGCAGCCACGGGCTGCTGTGTATCGCACACAGAGACAGTCAGCCACTCAGCTGAGCTGAATGTCAGAAACTGGTGGGGGCCCCTTAAAAAGTGAAGTGGTAGAGGCCCCGGGGCTCAAGCCCCAGGAGCCCCTCCTTTAATCCAGCCCTGACTGTTTGTCATGAACAGGTCAATTTCTTCGTGTGAGATGTAATTGTATAAACAATAGTGAATTTCGGTTACATTACCAACATTTAACACACAGACTAAGAAACTGTGGTTACCCCATAACCATAGTCTCTTGAGCATACAGTCGGGCACATGTTGGTAAGGTATTTGCTTATAAACAAGTATTGCACATTACACAGAAGAATAACAGAGGACAAAGAACACATATACAGACATATACAGAGAAAAGGTGAACTTGCTTCCAAAGCAAGGAAAAACATGTGTCGAGTGGCATCCACCTTTGGTCTGTATTTGCTTACAAGTACACGAAACACATATACAGGTATATACCTGTATATGTGTTCCGTGTACTTGTAAGCAAATACCTTGACTAGTTCTGAGGAATAGACCTTCTATAACTCAATACAGGTTACTGTGATTTATTTGTTAAATATATTTTGTTATTTTGACCATTGGTGGACCTTTCCTGTGTATGTTGTCTTTTTAAATGGATTTATTTTAATTGATCTAATAAAGTGTCATTTTTTGCTTTCTACATTTCGTTTTTTGCTTCCCCTTTTTGTGTTGTTATTTCATTTTGGAAATAATCCATTTGATTGACATTGTCTCCATGCCCCCTATTATTTGTGTTGATGGTTATATTTTTAACAGGATAACACACTTATGCTGATAAAAATTATTTTCAGGACACTTATTTGTTGACAAATTTTGTATTAATCAAGGTATCTTGTCTGGGCAAAGTGCCTCTTTTCCACTTACTTTGACTCTTCCCTTCTTCCCTCCCTCCTTTCCTCCTACTGGGCTTTTCTCTGAAAAATGTGATGAATTTGGTTTTGCTAGCATGATGGACTGAAGCTTACTGAGGTGTAGGGTTACATAGAGGCTCTATGAAAAAGGAAATCAGTGGTGGTGTTGGGGGTCTCACAGTGGCTTGACTACTGATTTCAGTAGTTTGTTGAAAGGTGACATGCGGTTGACAAGAATTTATTGGAAAGGTGCTAAATTCACTAGATCTGAATTCACTATAAAATGTGCTAAACTAGTCTGATACATTCAGGCCAAATGTACAATACAAAAAATGATTATTAATACTACATGGTATCTTAAAAGTTGCAAGAGGGGACTACAGCACATTAGGCAGGATATTTAAGGTTATAGTTATATAGATATACACACATACTATACATCCAATAGATCAATATAGCAATTGGTGTAACTATATAGCAACATGTATTCCATTACTTTTTATTGCACTAGCAATTGACCATAGCAATCTTTTACTGGGAGACTTATCCTCCTCACCCTGTATCTAATACAAAAATAAAAATCATAAACCCATCACAACAAGCTGTCTTTATCACTTGTTTCATTCCAGACAGTGTCTATTACACTTTCAAGTCTTGACACATATCATTGTTCAGTTGGTTCATTCATTTAGGTGTTCCAGAAACGTGCATTAGTTAAAATCAACTGATAAAGAATTTTTATTTCCCATATTCCATGTTTGCTTTCCATGCTGCGACCTATAACATTGTATTATAAAAGAGATATAATAATCATATTTGTTGACCAATTTTGCTGACCTTTGGTGACTTTTTATCACACAAACAAGCTTGGTATATCTCTTTTGTTGCTTTATATTTGGTTACTGTAGTCCTTGGAAATGGATTCATAACAAATGACTGATTTACAACCCAATCAATAAAACCCCAACCTTGAATTGAGACCTAAGTCTACAGCACCAGAACCTCCGTACATGACCATAAGCAGACATCAATATAGAGTCAACTATCAATTAAGATGTTTGAAAAGTTGTAAGGTAACTTGGATTTCAAGAGGACAGGGACAAGGGTGAAAAAATGGACACTGTCCTCCTTATTGGAAGAAAAATCTTAAAGCCCTTGACATGTTCTCCAGAATTCTCCCAGGTGAGGGAATCCATTTTCAAGTAAAAGCACTTGGCTATAAATGCTTTCAACTACTTCGCCTCTGAGTACAGACCAAACAGTCTAACTACATGCCCCACAAGTTCCCTTCCTGGTTCTGATTTATGCCGAGCCATATGGATGTTGGCTACTATACAATTTTTCTAGAAGGAAGTCCAATAACTACTTAATACCTCATATATGACTTTGCTTCTTTTCCACCCTTTATTATTAGTGTTCCATTTCATGACTCTACAGAACACAGAATCAAATTTTCCCTCCCTACCTCCTGCTATTGTACATATCACCCTGTTGGTGCCTAAATGCTATTTGCACGCCTCCTGAGGAAGTTTAATGGGACATTCACTCTGGCTTTACAGGTGAGATTGCCCATTCACTATAAAGCTATAGAATATCAGCTTAGCCCCAAACAATTGTCTAAAAGAGGTAGTTGTTTTGTGTGAGGTATAGGATGGTGCAGCAGTGATAATGGCGCAGCAGTGATAAAAAAAATCTCTATCAATTGGCGTTAACTGGGTTGGCATACTATAATGGACATTTGACCATTGAGGTGACCTCCACAGGAGTCCAGACGGCCAGTGACCAGAACTGACAATGAGCTCTCGGGGTAAGTGTACTTTATTGTCTGCCTTGACTGTCACTTCTGTTTCACTGGATGGAAGGACTGGGTAAGGCCATTTCCTTGTGTGATATTATGTACTTTGCCTTTAAATCTCCATATATAACAGTATGCTCACTATAATTGTGGCAAAGGGCCACTTGTAAGGTGACTGACAGTGACTGGACAGTGACGAATGGTCAGACTGTGTTGTTAGCTGAAGCTGTGAGATGGGAAGGCGTAACCCTTAGATGTCTGCAATGCTGGAGTGGGAGGTATTTTGTTGTGATTGTCAGATTATCATAGTGTCTATAGTACTGTTTGACAAGTGCCAATAGGGTTGCCCATAGAGGTAGAGAGTTCAATTTGTGTACGTTCAACATAGACCCGCCCTGGCCAAGTGTGCATTCAGCTCCCTTCAGGGAGTCTGAATGACTTAGTGGATGGCTGTAAGAACTAGTAGTGACTTGGTAAAGAGTCAGTAAAAAGAGTTGACTTGGTAAAGAGTCAGGTACAGAGTACTTCAGTAAAGAGAGTTGACTTGGTAAAGAGTCAATAAGTGAGACCTGGCAAAGAGTCCTCTGTGGAAGTCTGGTATGTAGTTACTTTGGGGTCGGTCACACGAGGTGTTGGATTCTCTGTTTCTGTGGGGATAAGTTTGGCAGTGTTCCAGTTCCAGTGTTCCAAAAATCTGGGCTGTGAAATGTTTGAAATGCTGTGTTTTGTTATCATGTAGCTCACAGGCAGTGGTAATGCAGTTTTCCCTGTATGCCACGTGATGTCCCCCTGTGTACTCCACGAACAGACTAAGTGAGGACAAGCCCCCAGTCCTATGAACCTTTGACTTCTGTTTCCTCTGTACCTGACTTTTATTTGAGATGTGAGACTGACAAAAGTTGTGATCCCGTGACAGCCAGACCCAAGTGGGCGTGCTTCAACTTGCAGGGAGGAGACATTACTGAAGGGACTGAAGTGAGTGGCCACATTCTAGGAAATGGAGATGCCCTGAAAGGACGGCACTGAGGGGGTGGTAACGGTCGAGGACATCAGCAAATACATCCCCCCAAGACAGAGTTAACTCCATTCATTGTAGAACTCTCCCCTGCTAGCCCAGTGAAGATTTAACCCATTCCTGGTCAAGAAAAAGACCCAGAAAGAACAGCCAGATACATGTAGGATGGTCCATGGCCTCCAAGCTGCCAATGAGTGTACTGAAGCCTAGTGGTTCCTAACCCACACTGGAAGCAGTGACATATTATTCACTGTTATTGATTTGGCAAACGTTTTCCTCTCTGTTCCCCTACAGTACCTATGTGCCGTTACCAGTTGAGTATTCCAGTATACCTGGTGCAGATTCCCACAAGGTTGGAGAGGGCCAGGCTTAAAATTCCCCCAGCCAGTACTTCATACTCCAAGGCCCTACAGGGAGTAGACTGGCAGACTAGCCCCTTGCTGAATGATGTTCTCTTATTTTTGGGCCTCCATTTGAAGGTTTGCCGGGATGCATCTATTGACCTTATGTGTTTTCTGTTCCAGAAGGGTTGCAAAGCTTTCGGAGACAAACTCCAGTACTGCTGGGAGAAGGTGGTCTTCCTAGGCCACTGCTTCTCAGCCACAGGCAGACACCTGACTGAGGTAGAAAGCTGGCAGTCCAGAATATGCCCATGTCCCTTAAGCCTCTTCACATGTTTCTAGGACTGGCCAGACACTGCAGGCTTGGGATAAGGTCTGCTGCCTCCAGCCTGATGCTGCCCCTTTCTGACTGCATTGCCTCTTCCTTATTTGCCCTTAGTCAGGAGGCAATTGATGCATTCCACAGCCTTAAGCTGGCAAATCCTGTCTGCCCCGGTCCTAGGCATACCCCACTGAACCAGACCTTTTATTTTATTTTGCACTGAGTATCTAAGCCACGCCACAGGTGTCCTAGTCCAGGAAAGTGATGGCCTTCCCAGTGCCCCACTATTAAGTCCGGTTAGACTCAGTTAAGAGGGAAGCCCCTTATGTGTCAGTAGCTGCAGCCAGCAATCTTCTCAGCAAGGCCAGTGAGTTGATCCTAGATCACTCAGTTACTATGTAAAACCGACATGACTTGCACAGTGTCCTCACCCAAGTACAGCCCGAGCATCTGAGAAATGGCCATACAGACTCCTGAGGCCCCAGAATGTCACACTGACAAGTTGCACAGCCCTGAATCTAGCCATTCTGTCAGAAGTCTTACAGGATGCAGAAGGGGGTGGGGGAAGAGAAGGGTGTTTAACCCAGATGTTGAGTTTTTTTCTCATAGATGGCTCCAGGAGAAGACAGACGGTTCTACACTGGATATACAGTGGTCGGTGGCGCACATGAGGTAGTACAAGCAAAACCACTCCCTCCACACAGGTCAGTGCAGGAGATGGAGTGACGGCACTCATGGAAGTCCTACAGATGGTGGAAGGTAAAAAGGCAAACATCTATACTCAAGGTATAGTTCTGGGGTCTAAACATGACTATGAACCCATATGGAAGGCTACAGATTTCCTCACCTCTGCAGGGACCCCCTCTAAGCATGGCACGCTGATTAAAGAGCTCATGGATGCTCTCTTACTTCCACATACTACCTATGGCTGGTGCAACAAGACAATTGGGGTCATTTACTAAGGGCCCGATTCGCGGTTTTGCGACGGGTAAACCGAATTTTTCCGTTTTGCGCTGATTTTCCCTGTATTGCCCCGGGATTTTGGCGCACGTGATCGGATTGTGGCGCATTGGCGCCGGCATGCACGCAGCGGAAATCGGGGGCGTGGCCATAAAAAACCCAACGGATTCAGAAAAACCGCCGCATTTTTTTTTAAAAAGTGTCACACATTCATCCAGGATTCGACAAATGGAAAAGGGTCTAACAGGTAAAGCTGGGCAAAGGAAGCCCCAGCATAAACATCCCAAATACAGATAATAAACTACAAAAGCAAGACAGGATGTATGTAAATTATATCAAAATCTTTATTAAGTCAAAAAATACATAAAAACAATTAAAAAGCACTAAATGTGCTGAGATCCAGCAACCAGCCCTAAGCTCAATGCAGAGAAAAAGATGAATGAAATATACATGTCAGGCCATGAAACCTGGTTTGGCTCAAGACTACCAACAGTTAAATAATAGCATGTTGAATGTACAAGCAAGTGAAAAACAGTATAGATACTAGTAGCTTGGCCATGAAGGAAATAATGAAGATAGTTACCTAAAGTGCATAGTGCAGTCAGGGAGGGAACTGGAGGAAGAATTCCTCAGGAAGCCTGCCTGTACAGGCAGCCATCTTGGACCAAGAGAACCAAACAGAAGCCATCTTGAAAATCAAGCAGACATTTTAGTTTTAGCCAGGGGTGCTTTTGACCTGTGTATAGCTAATTTCTCTATTCAAACTTCATCCAGTTTGAAAGTGTTTGGAATTCATTGTGTTCTCGCTCCTCTCTGCTTGAAGGCCATGTTATGACTTAACAGAGATAACACAAGGTCTATTTGTATAAACAATACAGTTTATCTGTGAACAAGGTCCCTGAGAACAGAGCTCAATTTATTAACCTTTTGTTAGAATGTTGTAGTGGGGAGGTTGTAGTGCTTTTAAATTAAGCCTATAACATCTAAGCACCTTATGTCCTTTTTCACACCCTCTGCAAGCTTTTTTTGTTTTTATGTGCATGACTGTGGTTTCGAAATAAACAGTGTGATTTGAGTGCAGCTGAAGACAGTGTCTGTGTCTTGGGTTTGTTCTCTCCTCCCGGTACCGGGATGATCATTGCAACCTGGGACTTAAGTAAAGCATCCTAAGAGCTTCCCAAGGGGTCACAGTGATCCGTCTTTAACTAGGGGTTGTCTTTAAGTTAGGCGTCCTTGTTGTGGGACGCTTATATATGAAAACTGTGTCATTTATTTCGGTCTTTATGATAATTGAGCAACAATAAAGATATAAATCTTTAACCCCCTCCAGCACCTGATGTTATTCTACGTCATAGAATGCAGGAAGTTTCCGCACCTTGGCGTAGAATTACATCATGGCGATCGCCCAGGTTTAGAAGCTGAGCCTGTGCGATGACTGCAGGATCCCGGAAGTACGTGGTGGCGATCCTGTCTATTAAATCCTATAAACGCTGCGGTCACTATGCGATCTATAGTGCATCGCAGTGATGATCTGCACCCTCCATGCAGACATAGAGGTGCCGAACATTGCCATGGGCTTCCTTCAGTAGCAGCCTGTTCAATAAAATAAAATTGTCACTAAACCCATATAGTGAACACCGTAAGATTTCCCTCGACACGATACCAAAGCTGTAAAAGCTCTAAAACGGCTCTGTAAACAAATAAATATAAACGTTATTCCCATTGTTACATGGCGATGCAAAAACAAGCAAATTTCTCACAAAATGAAACTGACCAGCCTTCAGAGGGGACAACTAAATGTGGGAGCAAGATTTCAAATATAAAATATAACATAAAATATATACTAGTATTTAATAGGTTAGATGTCCCTCGAAGCCCCAAAAGTAAAATATGTGCCATTACCACCAGCCACAATTAGGTTGCTACTTCGTCTCCCGGCTCCCCAAGAACACCACCCTGTAAGGACCCCACAGCCATGTGTGCATGAACAGAACAAACCAGCAAAAATTTTTGAGGTGTGTCCACTCCCCTCCGACTTCACTCCAAGACATTTTATACCACCCCGAGGACCCTCTTCCCGGCACAAGATAACCACATAAAGTAAAAAAAGATAAAATTAAAATTATTTTTTTTTTTAATCTTACACCATCGTTGAGCGCACAACTTCATATTTGTAACAATAAAAACACACCCCAATGATGTATAATTAAAGTCGGAGACAACTGAGTAACCCCTCCCTCCAACCATTTTCTCAGAAACTCCAAGGACTGAGGTTCATATACTCTTAGTCAGGCCCATAGACCCCATATGTATAATACATGCGTATATGAAGTCTTACCACACCGAGCTTCTGCTAATTATAACTGAGGCGGATGTACTCCCTCACTACTGACCAACACACCCTAGGTAATTTAACATCGGCGCACATTAGTTCTTAAACTCCAGAGCTTTCTCCAGTAATATGACTAGGGTGCAGATACCCTCCACCACTTTGCCCCATTAACCTATGTAATACATTACAATGAGCAGATTTCTTTTATACACGCGTTCTCCAGTAATCGAGACTAGGGTGCATTGTATCCTGACCAATATCCCATCACCTCATATGTAATATATACCTGAGCGTATGTAGTCTTATTACTACAGAGTTCTTGTACTATAGACTGAGGGTGCATGTACTCCCTCACTACTATCATTCCCTCCTATGTAATATATACATGCGCACATGTAGTTCGATACTACAGAGCATTTTTAAATAATATCAAACTAAGGCGGCATGTAACCCTCTTGGTAAAAATAACTTGCTGGAAAATACCAGATATGCACAATAATACCAGGGGCCATAAATACAGAGCAGCAGTGAGATGTGAGAGGGACTGTCATAGACATAAAAAGACCCAATACACAGGGAGGAAGGATAGGGCATTAACCTGCATCCCCATGGTCAGTGACTAAGATGGAGGCCAATACACCTGAATACAGAGACTGTGATAACATATAAGGGGTGTTATAGGAAAGGTCAGTTATATGTTGCAGTGATCTACGCTTCTCTCTCAACTATCTTCCCAACCATGCTTCCCTCTACCAGTGTGTGTGATACATGTGACTCCTCTACAGAGAGCACAGTCATGGTGTATCTATCCTCGCTGTTCCTATCCTACGCTCCAGCTCACTGTCGCTGTAATATCTGATGTAATCAGCCATGTCTGAGTACAGTGTTGTATCAGCAATGTCTGCTGTAATATCTAATGCATAAGCATTGTCTGCTGTACTATGTGATGTATCAGCCATATGTTGCTGTAATATGTGATGTATCTGCAACACCCTGCCGATGCAGGCCAGAGCTGGTGTTGCGAATATGTCCAACCATGTGAGCTTGCAGGAAGGGTAGGTCTGATAGCCCAAAAGCATGTCACTACATACACAGATGAGTACTGCAGTGGTAGATCCTGCCTGGCAAGCAGGAAGTTTAATCTTAGTGATGTTAAGATGTGTCATCCAATCACATGTGTTACCTAATGTATTGTAAGCTGGGATGTAATTGGAGGGTAACCACCAGAGACCAAGAGCTGAGAAAGATGAGAAAAAGTGACGTTGGAGATTTCCAACAGTCAGTTTCAGTCGAGAGAAGTGAGTATGGCAGGATTCAGTTCAGGAAAGATTTAGCAGTAGGACCAAGCAGTGAGGACAGTAGAGTGTAGTGAGTTAGACAGAGAGAGGAAAGGGGTATATCATACCTTCCAGGTGCTACCTCTGAAGCAAACCCAGGACAGTGAAGCAGCTTTTAGGACACAGCATATCCCAGCTGCATGCACCAGGCTGAGGATCCCTCTGTGGCTCCCTCCATACTGCATTCGCACTACACCATTTTGTAAGCACGTTGCTGCGGTGCCGGGTTGGTTCCAATACAGGAACTGTAAGTGGTTTTTGTCAACCTCTGGCATCCGTCTGGTCCCTGCTACTAAGGTGCCCTCATCACAGGCACCCGTCCACTACACAGAGGACTACTCTAGACACCCCAAAGGGTTGCCCCAGGGAGAACGCTATCCAGGCCTCCCCTCCATCTCTTGCCAACACCACCCTGCTGGAGACCTGCCAGGCTGAAGGACAGCCTACGGTTCCCCCATACCAGAACTGTGACATAGCGTGCTAGGCCGCAACCGCCAGCCATCAGGACTAGGGCCCGGGCGACTCCAGGCCCGAGAAAAGGCTAGGCACCGGTGGGGGCGTTGCAAGTGGCTTCACGAACGGAGCATACTCTGATGCCTGATCTGCACTAGAGAAACCCTTTATTGAAAAACTACTGTGCTGCCTAAACCCTGCTCATTCGGGTATAGGCCAAGTGATTTTGTCTATATTTCACATGACTTTTTACTGCCAGCCAAGCATCGTTCGCAATCATGGGGTTAATCCCGCCAAGGGGACTCGTGGCAGTATTCCAGCCCGCCAAAATCCTCACTGGCGGGAACTCCAGAGCGTCACTAGTCTCCGCCCCTCTGCGCGAGGGGCACCAAGCACCCATGGAGGAGGAGATGGAGCGTGCGCCTGAAGACTGCCAGAGCGTGGCCTCATCCGGAGGTCCGGCGCACGGGTCTGCGATGGAGGAGAACACCGGATGAGCATTCACCGGAGCCCCTGCTGCCTGCCAACATCGAGAACGGAGTCTCATGCACGGAGCTGTCCTGTCACGCGGTGATCCTGAGTGAGAGTACGCCTGGGAAGTTAAAGGGGGGAGCGTTTAGTAGAGATGTTTCCGATGATAGGTATGGACTCACTCCAGGGAATAGTGACTGTGTCTTAAGTACCCACGCCCATTTAGCCATCGGCCCATAGCAACGGACATTGTGTAACCCTACAGAATCTTCCCTCACTAGGCCAGTCATGTCCGCCCAGACGAAAGTACGGGACTGGAGCAGGTCCTCCTCAGGGTACCGGAGCAGTGTTAAGCCCTCCAGAGAGTCCTTTCACCCATGCTACAGCCAGGGTCCCGGGGACCCACACCATGATGCCTCTGACTAGGCTCTATATCTGGGGGCCCCGGTTACCCCACTACGAGGGGAATCACACCTCTCCCTGAATTCAGGACAAGTTGTTAGACACCTTTTCGGCCCCGTACCCGTCAAGAGACAGGAAAGGGGTCATAACTATCCGGGCGTTGAAAGGACCCGATCTCCGGGGAAGTCAAGTTCTTGGCCCGAGAAACAGTGTAGAATGTGGTCCAAATTCTGAAGGCTGCCGAACACATTTGACAAGTGTAATGCTCCAGAGTTGAAGAGCAATTCTCGGAAACGACCCAAGTCCCTCCGAGACTTTGCCCATCCCTACAGGAGACATGGAAGCAGTAACTGTCGTGATCCAAAGACGGTGAAACATCTGACCAAACCCGGAAAGGGAACAATTCAATTATGGACTTGTTGATAGAAATCAAGGTATGTCAACTAAAGATCATCTTTCTCAACATGCCCAGGCCTCCTTTCTTGAGTTTAAGGAAAATTGCCATGACATTATTAGGGGACTGCCGACCGCCACTGGACCACAGAAAGAGCCGAATCCGTGGAAATGGGAGGGAATCGCTTAGTTGCCATCCAACGCAGTCGACATCACAGCCTCCTGCGGCTACGGCGTTGCGGCTAGCAGGGACGGTTCCTAATCTGGCGGACACCTGCATAAACATTTCTCCAATCGGTTAACATCAGGTGGAGTGGGCGGTCTCCGCTAGAGGAAGAACCTCAGAGAACTCTGTACGGGTAAGCTCCCTCGTGACTCTCCGGCCCAACAGACCAAGAGAAGCGAAGTCGTTAAGAACCTGGAGCAGAAGCAAACCCCGCAGCGGTTTTGCAGTACGCCAAAAGATGGCATGAAGAGGATGGATGTCGCTTAAACGACAAACCCTTGGAGCTAAGGGACGACCTGCAGAGAAAGAACCTGTACGTCCCCGAGATGCTAAACTGGATGGCCCAGTTCGTGTGGACCGCCCCATGGTTAGGTAAACATCACGGGTACCTACGGGCCTTAATAGATACCGGCTCTCAGTGGACAATCCTCCGAAGTGCTGCCTTTTGAGAAAGCCGAGGGAGAAGCATCCTTATCAAGCCTACCAAGGCTACGTGAACATTATTGATACGACGAATGGAAAAGGCCCGTACCCCAGCCGCGGATACTGGAGCCCACGCTAAACCATTGGAGACACTGAGTTAACCAGGACCGGGCGTCGTGTGACAGAGTGCCCGAAAACGGTAATTCTCCCTGGTACTGGGTACCAATGTCCTCCGCAAATGCTACCCTGAAGGCTGAAGGCTCTCCACGACTCCCTGCCAACAGTGCCCAACGGTTCCCGGGGGAAGGTATTCAGGAGACTATGCAGGTTCTAGCGGCGAACAAGAAGTTTGCTGGCCCTAATGGTCAAATCTGCAAAGCCCGGATCAAGGATCCCCAAACCTGTCCCGCTTCAAACGGGACGAGACGTTAGTATGGTGTGAGCAGGCATGGGGTCCAAGGGCAAGACTACCAGGCGATAGTTAGAACCTCTAACCAGCTGATGAAGACCTGCCCAATTTAGCCGACAGGACCCTAGCACTGTATCCAGAGGACAAGTACAATTCGACTACTAAATGTGGGAGGACTCCCAGTGGATCTGCGAAAGTACCAAGCCGTAGACACCTCTCAGCGTCCATCTGAAGACTGGTGGACACCTCTATGGTCTGCCTCAAACAGTTGGAACTGAAGCAAAGTGTGAAGGTGAGCCTGCCGAGCAATCCTGGTGCTTGAGATCAATATTGGAGAACGATGATTTACTCCGGCAGGACCAAGTTACAGTGTCCTGGGATGTCGTTATGAAGGAACCACCGGGCCTTCAGCAAACACCACGGGATTTGGGCAGACTACCTGATTCAACATGACCCTCCTACTGGCTCTATCCCCTCAAGGAAGCGATACCGGCACAACCTCAAGCCGCTACCAAGAGGTGAAAAAGTGTACAAAGAGATGAAGCAGCCAACGTTATACGGGAGGTCCAGCCCATGGGCTGTCCGCTGGTCTTGTGAAGAGAAGAAGGATGGAATCTTCGATTCGGTGTTGACTATAGGAAGATCAACAAATATCAACACCAAGGACGCCTATTTTTTTTTTTTTTTTTTTTTTTTTTTCCCTGCCTCGAAATCGAGTCCTCGCAGCCCTCGGGTAGCTGCCACTCTCTACCCTGGACCGACCAGTGGCTACTGGCAAGGGCCATTGGCACCAGAAGACAGAGAGAAGATGGCTTTCACACCCCAATGGGCTGTTCGAGTTCAACAACATGCCGTCGGGTCTGCAACGACCCAGGCACATTTCAGCGGCTGTTGATGGCGAGATGTTTGGGTCATCGCAACCTTCGAGACCATCATGCTATATTTGGACGAAATTATCTACTCCAAGATTATGAAGACACCTCCACATCTGGCTGAAGTCTTCCAATCCTGACCCAACATGGGTTGAAGGTCAATCCATCCAAGTGCCACAATGCTAAACCTACGTTAAGTACCTGGGACATTTGGTTGTTGTGATGGAGTCATGGAATTGAAGTTTGATGTATCCAGAGAAGATTGCAGCTGTCCAGACTGGCCTTACCCCTCAACATAAGGGGCATCAAAAGGGGCCTTCTGGGATTTGCCAGATTTACAGGGCTTTACATCCAGAAGTTGTGCCAAGCTGGCGGCTCCCCTGCAAGAACTTCTAAGGGGCATGCCAAAAGCGAGCCAAAGTTCCTCCAGAGATCATTGAGTGGCGGCGCCCCGAACGAGAAGCTGCCTTCCAGATGTAAAGCCAACGGTTGACTGAGCATCCGGTGGGGGGGATATCCGGACTACAGTCTGCACTTTCAAACTTAACAATGATGCCGCAAGCAAGGCCTAGGGGCTGTACTATCCAAGCTAAAACGGAACTGTGAAAGGGTCATTAGCATACGCCAGCCGTTCCCTCGAGAACCGAGCAAAACGACCAGAAATACCGTCCTAAGTTGGAGTTTCTGGCGTTAGTCTGGGCTTGTGACCGAAATAGTTCAAGGGACTACCTGGCTGCATCCTCTTCACTGTCTCACAAGACCATAATTACCTTGGCGCATCTGACACCGCTCGTCTTGGAGCCACTGGGAAAAACGTGTGAGCCTCCCAGATTGCCAACTGTCAACTTTACCATCAAGACCGGGCTGGTAAGAACAATGATACCGCCGACGCTCTGTCCCGTCTCCCTGACCAGTGGGAGGAACCATTCCAAGGATGCTCAGTGGGAAGATGTATGGAGATTGCCAGCGTCTATGGTGTTTGTGCGTAAGAGCCAGAGAGTTTACTCCTTACCATCGGCAGTGCCAAGCTCCCTCAAGAAGAGCAGAGCCCCCGCGGAAAGGATTCTGGATAAGTCTTTGAAGGCTGATAGCCGCGCATAGGAGAAGGTAATGGACTATCTCTCTAGTGGGCGGTGCCTGAACGATTCGCCGCAGAGAGCTGATGGAGAAATTGCAATGGGCGCAGAGACAGATCTCTGAACAGCACCAGGGTCTGCTAAAAGAAGACTATGGACCCACACTAGGATCCGGCTGTACAGATGTGATTCCCAGGAGGGACGACAAGAGTTTCTGGATATGTACCATGACCGCAGGACCACTTTGGCGCTCAGAAGACTGAAGCCACCCTCCGAAGACGATTCACTGGGTTAAATATGAAGCCAGACATCGACGCTGGGTGTCGGGAATGCCCAGCCTGGCCATCGCGAGGGAGAGGACACAATCAAAGGGCCCTCTTTACATCCCATTGTGAGCCACGGCCCACTAGAGATTCCTGGCATTGATCATGGTAAGTTGGAGCCCAGCAGATCGATCACAGTTATGCTGCTCACGATCAAGACCACCTACCAAATTGTGGTTGCAGTCCTGTCAGAGATCTATTGCAAGGACCACAGCAGCGGACCTGTGGTAAGAGTTCATCCTCCCTCTGCGTCCGGAACAGATCTTTACCGACCAAGGAGCAGCATTGAGTCCCAAGTCTTCCAGGAGATGTGCACTCTATATGGCGCAAAAAAGCTGAGGACCAAAGCCTATTCATCCCCATAGGCACGGGCTTGTTGAAAAGATGAATCAGACTCTAAATCAATGCTGAGGACTCTGACCCCTGCCAAAACGGGCTGACTGGCAAAACTGTGCCCGAATTAGTGTACAGGTACCACCTACTACTCATTGCTCCCAGGATACCCCCCGTTTTTATCTGATTGTTCGGGAGACACGGGCCAATATCCCTGCTGATATGACCTGGGACATGGATACCCTGATCCCGCTTTACTCCCCCCGACTGACTGGGTTCACGAACACAGAGGCGACTGGCGGGATGCCAGAGAAGTTGTGGATCTGCGGGTTGGAAGAAAGAGGCCCGAGAGAAACAAAAAAGGGGACTTAGATCGTAATGCCGGTGCTTGAGCATTTCCCCAGGAGATGAGTGTGGCTGCGCAACAACCATTCCCACCAGTAAACTAGGATGGGCGTTGGGTAAAGCGTGAGCCATACTAGTTAGGGACATGTCTCTCCCTGAAGTCTACGAAGATTTCAAGAGGAGACGTTCCACTACTCAGGTACATAGGAACCGGCTGAAGAGATGTCTCGTCCTTTTGCCCCTATGTCCACCCATCTCACCTCCGACCCCCAAAACTACAGACTTTTGGGTCACTACCCCAGGTTCTTAGAACTTGTGACTGTGCCTCAACGTTGTGTTGTTTCCACTCCAGTAAGAGGTACCCCAGAGAGGGACCATATCCCCAACCAGTCTTCAATACTGCTTACTGTGGATGATGATCCGGCTCCAGTTCGGCAACCCCTGAAGCATCAGAGACAGCTGAGATCCGACTCCAGCGCCTGCTTCAGAGGAGGACGATGAGGGAGGTTGTTATCTTCTCCCAGCAGGAAACGGAGGTCTAAAAGGGAGAAAAAAAGGAAAGATCCTGTGTACCTGCAAGAGTATCAAACTGGTGTCACCACAGACGGAGGAGGCGGTACGCTTTTCGACACCGAAGTACTTACCACCGAAGATGAAGAGAATGAGTAACCCTGATGGGCTGAAAGCACTTTTTGTTTTCTTACCAGGTACTGTCTTATTGTACATATTGAAATATTGTTACTGCTATTCCCTTTGGCTGAGCGCCCGATTTCCACGAGCCAGAGACTTCCTGGGAAGCTCACCCTTATTTATCTGCAAGCGACTTTCCTTGAACTGCCCACTGTCATGTGCTATGATAGCACCCTTCCCTGCCCACAGCAGAGATTCCTACCAAAGGCTCTTCCTCCACACAAAGAGGAGACCCCTTGCTTCTTATGCACTTTTAACCACTCAAGGGGTACCCAGAAGATTTGGACTTTGCTATTAAAGAGTTCTGAGAGCTTTTGCCAACCTCAAGGAAAAGTTGTACTTTATTATTTTTACATGCACTTTTATGCCTTTCCTTTTTTTTTTCAGGTAAGAGACATCTATGTGCTCCTGAGTAGGCCTATCTATCTGTAACGTTCGGTAATGTTATAAGATGGGTACCCAATGGGCTCCTAAGCCAATGTGAGTTTACGAAAATGTTTGACCATGTCAATTTATGTCTGTAGTTGGCATAACCTTGTATGGCTTTTCAGATTGTAGTGGGCTGTGTCGACCGTCTAATCTGTAAACCGTTGACCGCTATCTTATGCCTCAAACCAAAGCTTTGGAAGTGGGGGGGTAGTCCGTAAAATGCGGGTCCTTAGCGGGGACCGGGGTGTGAGACTAGAGCACCTGGATGCCAATCACACAAGGTTAAGAAGGTCTAGTCGGCAGCGGTACTTGTACATGTTACAATGTTATTGTGTCACATATGCAATGTGGATGCATATATACACTATAAATTTGCGCAGGGAGAGTGTTAATAACCAATATAACAGGCCCCGGCGTGCAAGGAGGGGATTACAGACATGACACACACCTTTCCTTACTGTACGTTTGGTTTAGTTGGCTGCGTTAGCGACCAACTGTTCACACATGTCCTTGTCTGGAGTCCGACCACCAAACCAGGTGCCTGTCTCCAGGACCATGGCGGTTTGTACCCTACAGATCATTGTAGCTGCAATCCACAGAAGTGCCCCTATCTAACTCTGCGCCCAATCAGATCTGTAGTCGAGCCGAGGGCGGCTTTTCAATGCCCGGGGGTATGCAACACCTCGCCGAGGCAATGGCAGAAGCTGTGTTTGCGAAAATCTGTCCCAACAGTAGCTTGCGCGTTGAGGGTCTGACTAGCCCCACAGCATGTCATACATAACACTAGATAAACCAGATGAGTACTGAAGAGGTAGATCCTGCCTGGACAAGGCAGGAGTTAATTCTTTGATGTGATGTAAGAGGTGTCATCCAATCACATGTGGTATCCTAATGTTATTTTAAGTGGGATTAAGTGGAGGATAAACACCAATAAACCAGAGCTGAGTAAAAGTGAGGTTTGGAGATTTCCAACAGTCAGTTCAGTGAAGAAGTGTCTGAACAAGATTCATTCAGAAAGACTAGAAAGTCGACAAGCAGTTGGAGACAGTAGAGTGTAGCGATTTAGACAGGAGAGAAAGGGGTCTCACCTACCTTTCCAGGGTGATACCTGAAAGAAAACCAGGGGATCAAGCTGAGGCAGCTTTTTAGGACACAGCTACTCCCTCCCTCAACACATTCAGACTCCACCATTGTTAAGGCACGTTGGCTGCGGTCCTGTCGCGGTTACAATAAAGACCTGTAAGTTGTTTGTCAACTCTGCCTCCGTCCGGTCCCTGTACTACGGCTGCCATCATCACCCGGTCCACTACACAGAGACTTATTACTCTAGACACCAAGGGTTTGACCCAGGGAGGAACCACTATAGCAGTCTCTACCTCATCATTTTTGCCAACACCACCCTGAGGAGGGACCTGCCAGGCTGTAGGACAGCCCTCCGGTTCCCATTACCAAGCACCGTGACATAGCGGCATAGGTCCAGCAACCGCCAGCCACTCAGGTACTGCGGGCCCCGGCTGGTCCAGGCCCCGAGAAAAGCTAGCACGGTGGGGGTGTTGCATATCAGACATCGTCTGCTGTTAATATGTGATGTATCAGCCATGTTCTGCGTAATATCTTATGTTCAGCTATGTCTGCTGTTAAGAGCACATATGATCTGCAGAAGCTCCCGTTGAATAGAAAAACTCAATATCACAGTTGTGTGAGGTAATCAAAAACTACCATTAAACCCTGTGGAAGCAGATGCCTCCACAGCCAGTAGCACTATATTTTTTTTTTTGAGGGTAACTGGGAAGCAGGTCACCCTGAAGCATGTTCACGTGATATTTTGATAAAAAATGTCCCCTAGTAACATTAAGGGAGCCATATCAGTGTTATAAGGGTAGGTAGAGGATGACATACAGCAATTCTATTGTTAGAGATAATTGGGCTTATATTCATGAGGAGACATACTACATAAATTCCGTGTTGTTTATGATTTCTGGAGGTAAAAACCTTCTGTACATGATGCAGAAGCTGATTCTACACTTAGCACATGATCTGTGAGGTGTATGTGGTGACAACAGAGTGAATAACCCCAGTTAGTATCTACTCCCTAATCGGTAGCCGACATGTTTGACATGGTCTTCGGTGAGAGAAAGAGGAAGAGAGGCAAAGGACAGGAAGGATATCTATCGCTGGGCCCAATCACCTCTTCACTGTACCCATAGTCCTACATACTTGCCCTCTCAGAGCTGAACCCAACTCTATAAATTAATACAACTACATTAAAAATTCCATGCGTGCTAGGTCCCCAATGCCAAGTCATGTCTCCCTTTGCTTATGGCTCCAGGGTGTCTTGTATGATTTTTTATATCAAATGTCTCTGTCTTGGGCCTTGGATGAGAGAGGTTTGCTACTGCAGGGGGCATGGTAAGCAGTTGTACTCCGACACCAACAAATTCAGCATACTTACCCCCGCCAACTTCTAGATCACGAATATTTAAGAACCTGACGAAGGGTTGCAGTCCACCCCCCGAAACGCGTTGTCATAATTGATAACTTGGGAATAACATGATTTTGTTGCATCAAACATGGTTGAGCCTGAAATCGATTTGTAGCCAGCGCACTGAGACGCTCCACTTTTTCCCTTAAATACCCACTGCATCAATGTCTCTGTGTGATCCATAGAAGTGCTAAACATCAAGGGCATCCCATCTACCATCTATCATTAACACTGATTACACGTGGAGGCCCCCTGGGAGAACTCCATATGCAGCACATTCTCCTCTTCTTGCAACCCACCTGTTCAGACACCAACCACCTAGGACCAAGCGACTATGACTCAGTTGAGCGCTAGGCCGTGCTCAAGTCAGCAACACAGGAACCAGGCGGATTACAGGTGCCCTTTTACAAAGAAGAGAAGAGAGCAGAATATGCTATTAAAAGCAAGGTTTAAAGCTTACCTTACTAGGATTTACAGGTGAAACATGGAAAGAGCTAGAGCTGATTTCACTCTATCTCACAGTGGCAGAAAACTTGTTTACAAGTTGATCAAGCCAGTGTTCCTTCACGGAGTGATAAATCTTGGACTTGTTGCAATTTGCAAGTAATGGAACTTTTAGACTAGGAACACTGGGACACTCCAATAAAGAAGATGCTTCACTTACTCCAATGAAATAAAATTTGCGGCCTTTCACAAACTATGCGGACTTTGTGTCTAAAAGAAACATAAGCTAGATCCAACAGCATATGCCTTGCGGGTGAACGGATAGTAGACACACAAGAAAATGGGGGATCAAAGCAATAGTGCAGAAAAATGGGTACATGGCGTTGATGGGGGAAACACAGTGATTGTACCAAACTGAGTGATGCCTAACTGATTTCCCCCAATCTTCGGGTTAATCAGATAAAAGTTCCTGATACAGGCAGTCCCCAAGGTTACATACAAGATAGGTCTGTAGGTTTGTTCTTAAGTTGAATTTGTATGTAAGTCGGAACTGTATATTTTATCATTGTAATTCCAGACAGAACTTTTTTCGTGTCTGTGACAGTGGGATTTGAAAAATGTTGGGGCAAAGGATCAATATTAAACCCTAAAGCTTCATTGCAGACACTTTTGATTAAAAACTGTTCTAAGCTGTGTATTGAGCCTAGGACTAAAGTACAATAATTACCAGATATCCAGAGGTCGTTGGTAAACAGGGGTCGTATGTAAGTCGAGTGTTCTTAAGTATGGGGGACCGCCGTATATGCCGAACCTCCAAAGTTTCTTATTTTGAATGTCCAGTAGTTCAGGGTGACAGGACGGTGTTACAAATAGTGGCACTCCCAAAGTTTTAGAGTAACTCATCTAGAAACTCACAGACAAAATTGTAACCCTGATCAAAAATAACAAAATTCAGGTACCCCAGGCAGATTAAAAAAACATTGTCAATGAACAAAAGTAGCAAATACTGGCAGAGCCAACTCTGTAGCGGAGAGATAAAATTATCCATTTTAGAGTGAGTCAACAACCATCCCCCAAATTACGTCAGTCCTTGAAGAGAGGCAAAATTATTTGAATTAATTCATAGAAATGTTGCATGGTTTAGATGAACAGGTAATTAAAAAAACATTCTCTGAGATCCTTAGGAGACAGAACTGACACTGAGTCAGGGTTTTACAAAGCACATAAAAAAGAAGAGATGGAGGAGGCTGATAAATTTTTTTTTTTTTGATGCCTTGGCACCCGAGTCAAACAATGACCTTGTCAGACACCTTATTCTCAATCAAAGGAACAAACAAAAGGTGACTTCATCTGGATTTCTGCAATACCTGGGCCATGAAGTGACCTCCTTGATTATACACATAGGTGCTGAAGATCTTCGTGGAGGTCAGGTAGGACAGGACTGGATGAAATGGTCATAGTTCCACAATAGAAACAGAGGGCATTTCCTCTTATGGAAAATCTCTGCATTGCGGAGGGGACATAATCCCTACTTCAATCTGCTGAAGCTCATCAACCTCTATTTGCATTGGAACTGTATTAATATTCACCAGAAGTCTCTTTAGCTGGTATAGAAGAGGCGTTGAAGCCGGCAGGAGAAGGAAAAAACAGGTAAACCAATCACACGCTGACATTCTCTATTACGTCTGTCACTTTTTGACTGCCATTGACAAGCCCAATCCAATCAAACTCAGAGCACAATATTCTGCACGCTTTGCATGGGTAAAAGAAACTGCCAACCCGAACCAGTCATGGTATCAGAAGATCGGGGGGCATTGCCCTAGTTGACCACCCCCGTCAGCATATGCTATTCGTGTAATGATCTTATAAATTACTAAACCGTGGGTCCAGAAAGTATTCAACCATGTAATATTTTAGCGTGCTAAAGCAAATAAAAGATGGGATGTATTCAAGAGAGAAATAAGATTCTTGATAAAGACCTAGTTTGCTTATACAAAGCCTGACAGAACCATACGTGACGTGGAATTATTGTGTACAGTTTTGGGCACAGTGTATAAAAAGGATTTATAGTAGGACCTGAAGGGTTGCTGACCAAGAGGAGAGCAACCAGGATTTTAGGGGAATGGGGGGGATTAGGAATACACTTACAGATTACAAAATTTGGGATTATTCAATAGAAAAAAGACGATGAGGGGAGACCTCTTTACAATGTTTTTACAAATACCTGAACGGACAGTACCAAGGATCTCTCCAAAGATCTTTTATACCTAGGCCTGTGACCAGGACAAGGGGGGCATCCTCGCACCTAGAGGAGAGGCGATTCTACCATCAACTAGACAAAGGTTCTTTCTGTAAGAGCAGTGGAGGATATGGAACTCTCTTGCCGCAGGGAGGTTGTTGCCGGTTTTTTGTGTGTTATGGCGGAATCTATGTACATGTTCAAGAGAGGCCTGGATTTGGAGAGGAAAAAAATCTCAAGGGTATGGGGATAAAAATTGATTTTTAATTCTTAAAGGTGGACCTTGATGGAACTGTCTTTTCCCGCCTTATTATACTCTGATTACTATGAAGACTGGAAATTTTCGTGTTAATTCTAAGCAGTATGTGTGGGAAAAAACCGGGCACTACGCATCACCTGCCCCATCACATCAGTAAACATGATGGTGACAGCCATCATGCTATGGGGGCAGGGACAGGACGAGGTTGCAATTGAAGTGAAAGATGGAAGAGAAAGTATAGAGATATCTGGATGAAAACTTCTAGAGTGCGTGTGGATTGGCCCGAAATGATCGCCTTCCAACAAGACAAAGACAAAGCACACAGCTAAAATAACAAAGCAGTGGCTTAAGACAAAACGCTGTGACCATGAAACTAAACTTAATGAACATCTCTGGACACTTAAAAATGGCTGTCCACAACTTTCAGAGGAAACTGAGATAATCTCCAAGAAAGAATGGCAGAGAATCCCACACAGAGGGTTAAAAGTTGTTGCATCATTTCCAAAAAGACTCATAACTGCTACTAGCTCAAATGGTGCTTTACTCAATACGAGCAAAGGGTCTGAAATACTTATGACGCTGTGATTGTAAATTTCAGTTTTCTGTTTAATAAATAAGTCAAATATCATAACATTTGTTAATTCTTGAAAGATGAGATTCAGAGTGCTACATTATATGAGCGCAAAAAAAAAGAACTTTTTTCATCTTACCAATTGGTTGACAATGAAAGAAAGACGTGCAAAAATTAAAGGGGTCTGGGAATATTTCCGTACCACGGTAAATTGTTCATACAGACGACAATTGTGCATATATTTTCATTACACAGGAATATGCACATAAAATAAAAAATGAATAAAGCAGAATTTTTCAAAAAGCAGACTTTATAAAATGTGACTGCTTTACAGGTGTAGCAGGGCTAAATATGTGTGATTTATCACAAGAAAACTGATCCCGATAAGATAAGGAAAATAAGTGAGTAAAACAAAGGCTAATATATCATATTACAAAACTGGTTGGTTCATATTACAAGAGTTCCACTTGCATTCAAAAAATGTAACTGTGCAGGTGATAATAATTAGTGCTAATGGAAACCTGAAAAGATTGACCCTCATTTGTCACGAGTGGTTTTTGTATTTTGCAAAGCAAAAATTACTTTGTGTTGTAGTTTTCAAAGGAGCAAAGCTTCCAAGTATTGTTTTGGCTATGATAAAAGGCTGAGAGGCAAAATGATTGTAAAAAGTAATTCACACAATTCAACATGATGGTAATCTAGTCTTCCTATCACCGAGCCTTAAAAGGGTGATTTGTTTAGATTTTGTCCTTGATGTGTTTGCACGGAATGTGCGGAAGCACCTTGATTTATTCTCTTGAAAACAGCTGTTGTAATCTGATAAAAGATTTTGTCAGACATAGGGTTAAAAGTTTATATATAATCAGCAGATTATCCCAAAACTGTGTGATCGGCTGTAGGTAACAAGGCTAGAGAACAAAAATAATTTGCTATATGGATGAAAAATATAAACATCTGACTGTAAACATTCCGTGCCTTACAATGGGCAGGCTAAAACAGAGTACTGGGAGAAATAGAACTGAACTGTTAGCAAGTTCTTTGTTAGAAAGATTAGTAATATGATGATATTTGATATATAAAGGAGGTATATGACTAAGATACCCTCCTAAGAGATTGTGTGATCATGCTCAGCGATAATTTACTTCCTGCCTGCATGTTTTAACCTTAACAAAAATCTTTGCCCGTTTAAGTAAATAGAACATGGAATAAAAAGTTGTGTGTGTAGCTGCAGTTATGGGCAGAAAAATTCATGTTAGAAGAGTGGAGGAGGTATGGCAAGGGTTAATATATGATGTCTCAAGCATACAGCCGCGTAACCAGTGCGCACTACAACCTCTGACTTCTCAACAAGTCTGCATTCCCCCTGCTGACAGACACTTCTGATATTGACTATATCTTAAATCATTGGAGAGAATGGAATAAAAAAGTGGTCAGCTCAGAATAAGAAAGGAAACATCACATATTAATGTCAATATACATTAATTTACCAGGGGAACCTAGGGACAAACAAAATACCAAAAACAAAACAATTGCATGTTTAACCCCTCAGATTAGGACAAGGCCATTTTTAAAAATTTGCCCTGGTTCTTATAGGATGGTTATAACTTTGTAACGCTTTTAACTTTCCAGGGGGATTTTGAGGTGTTTTTGTTGTTTAGTTATGAAATTTGAAAAGTTGAAATCTGGAAAAGTTTCTAAAGATTTATTCATTTCAAAGTTCAAAATTTTCTGCTTTCAAGCAGATTTAGTCATAGGAGCCCAAGTAACTTTATAACAAATCCACATGTATACTTTATAGGCATGGATTTTAATGCAGCTCTCTTTTTTAGGTTGATAGGAGGTTCAAGAATGTGGGTGCCAATGTATCTCTTTTATGAAATAGACAAACAGTATTTGAGGTACCTGCTAAGGTTAAGTGACCTTAAAACTAAGAGGCCTAAATAGCAGTAAAAACACCATAAATCATGCCCATTTTAGAAACTACACCATCAATGTGTGAAAATCAAACTTTAAGAAGGGTGTTTTAAACCCTTTAGATGATTCACAAGGGTTTTTTAAAAACAAAAAATGGAGGTATAATTTACAAGCTGTAATTTTTTTTAGCCAATATAGTAATTTTGGCAAAATTCAACTGTCATGAAGTATTAAATGATTAAAAACTCCACAAAGTTTGATAACCCAATTTACCCCAATAAAAACAAAAAATTTTAATTTGAGGCAGAGAGCCATATGTGGGGGGAAACGCTGAATGGGCACAAGACCAGACATAGAACAGAAGTAGCGCCATTCAGAGCAGATCTGCATTGTCATATTTTACAGGCTATAAAATGTTTATTTTATTATTGGACATATGGGAGACTTTTTTGGCAATGAGATCTAATTCTGAAGTTAATCATTTATGGGGGGTTTCAATAGCTATAATCAGCTAAATAAAGGAGTTTTATTAACTTTTTCTTGGTGGTGCTTAAAATAATCATCAATTCTTGTTTATGGTTTGTAGCATTTTTTTCCAGGACTTCACTCGGAAAAACCATAAAAATATTGGTAATCTTATTCGAGGTCCCACACGATTATGGATGATAGCCATTTTATGTTCCTTTATGGTTAACTGTTTTGCAAAAATATAACTGTAGATCACATGAAACATGTAACTGACATTTCCTATAACAACCACTTATAATGTTATCACAGTCTCTGTATATCAGTGTATGTGGCCTCCATCTTAGTCACTGACCATGAGGGATGCAGGTTAATGCCCCTATCCTCCCTGTGTATTGGGTCTGTTGTTATGTATATGACTTCCATCTCACTGCTGCTCTGTATTTATGGCCCCTGGTATTATTGTGCATATATGGTTTTCCAGCAAGTTATTTTTACCAAGGAGGGGGTACATGCAGCCTTAGTTGATATTATTTTAAAAAATGCTCTGTAGTATAAGACTACATGTGCTCATGTATATATTACATAGGAGGTGGATGGGATAGTAGTGAGGGAGTACATGCACCCTCAGTCTATATTACTGAAGAAGCTCTGTAGTATAAGACTACATACGCTCATGTATATATTACATAGGAGGTGGATGGGATAGTGGTCAGGGAGTACATGCACCCTCAGTATATATTACTGGAGAAGCTCTGTAGTATAAGAATATATCTGCTCATGTATGTATTACATAGGTGAATGGGGCAGTGGTGAGGGAGTACATGCACCCTAAGTCTATATTACTGGAGAAGCTCTGTAGTATAAGACTACATGTGCTCATGTATATATTACATAGGGTGTGGATGGGGCAGTAGTGAGGGGAGTACATGCAGCCTCAGTCTATAATATAGCAGAAGCTCTGTAGTGTAAGACTTCATATACGCATGTATTATTACATAGGGGGTCTATGGGGCTGGACTAGAGGGAGTATATGAAACCTCAGTCCTTGGAGTTTCTGGAAAATGGTGGAGGGAGGGGATTTACCTTCAGTTGGTCTCCGACTTTAAATTATACAGATCATTGGGAGTGGTGTTGGTTTATTGTTACAATATGGAAGTTGTGCTCTTCAACTGATGGTGTATGATTAAAAAAAAAAAAATGAATGTTTAATGTTATATTTTAACTTTATGTGGTATCTGTGCCGGGAAGAGGGTCCTCGGGGTTGGTATAAAATGTCTTGGGAGGTGAAGTCGGAGGGGAGTGACACACCTCAAAAATTTTGCTGGTTTGTTTCTGGTCATGGCACACATGGCTGTGGGGCTCTTACAGGGTGGTGTTCTTGGGGAGCCCGGGAGACGAGAGTAGCAACCTAATGGTGGCTGGTGGTAATGGAACATATTTTACCTTTTGGGGCTTCGAGGACAATCTACCTATATAAATATGTATATATTTATGGTTATATTTATATTTGAAATATGGCTCCCCATTTAGTTGTCCCCTCTGAAGTCGGTAAGTTTTTTGGCTTGGGCTATTTTGCAGACCCTCCTATCTAATTTAAATTTGAAATGATAATAATAATAATAATAATAATTCTTTATATACCGTATATACTCGTGTATAAGCCGAGTTTTTCAGCACAAAAAATGTGCTTAAAAATGTCCCCTCGGCTTGTACATGAGTCTATTACAAAAAAAATGTACCCACTTAAAAAAAATAAACTTATATACTCACCCTCTGATGCCAACGCGGCTCCCCAATGTCAGCGCGGCTCACCGATGTCCCTGATGTCAGCGTGGTCTGTCTTCTTTCTTCTCCGCGGCTCCTCTTCTTTCTTCTTGCTTCTCTCATGGACACGGCCATGTTTTCTTCCTGTCCACGCATACTGTGACGTCAGCAGCGGCCGTGTCATAGATGCGCCTGCTAAAAGAAAACATGGCCATGAGAGAAGCAAGAAGAAAGAAGAGGACCCGCGGAGAAGAAAGAAGACGGGACGCGCTGACATCAGGGACATCGGTGAGCCGTGCTGACATCAGGGAGCCCCGCTGACTTCGGAGGGTGAGTATATAAGTTTATTTTTTTAAGTGCTGTGGGGACCGGCTGTATACTACTAGGGGCAGGCTGTATACTACTAGGGGCAGGCTGTATACTACTAGGGGAAGGCTGTATACTACTAGGGGCAGGCTGTATACTACTAGGGGCTGGCTGTATACTACATGGGGGCTGGGAGGCTGTATACTACTAGGGGCTGGCAGGCTGTATACTACTGGGGGCTTGCTGGCTGTATACTACATGGGGGCTGGCAGGCTGTATACTAATAAAGGCTGGGAGGCTGTATACCACTAGGGGCTGGCAGGCTGTATGCTACATGGGGGCAGGCTGGCTGTATACTACATGGGGGCAGGCTGGCTGTATACTACATGGGGGCAGGCTGGCTGTTTACTACATGGGGGCAGGCTGGCTAGCTGTGTACTACAGGGGGCTGGTGGCTGTATGCTACTCGGGCCTGGCAGGCTGTATACTACTGGGAGCTGGCTGACTATATACTACTGGGGGCTTGCTGGCTATATACTGGGGGGGGGGTCTGTGACAAATGCATTTCCCACCCTCGGCTTATACTCGAGTCAATTGGTTTTCCCAGTTTTTGGTGGTAAAATTATGGGTCTCGGCTTATAGTCGGGTCGGCTTATACTCGAGTATATACGGTATATAGCGCACAGAGCTTGCCAAATGTGTCCCTGTCCCTTGCCAAATGGGTCCCAAGTTAAACACAGATACGGAAACAAATGTCTTTTATGCCGGTTGGGTATATAAGTACAGGTGGGCATTGGCTGTCTGTATTCAGACCAGCAGGCTCATTATATACTATTATTACATTATGTTCTAAGCCTTGCTCATTAATGGTAATAGCCTGTAATCTAGCAAAACATATTTAAAGTGTGGCCTCTGATGCATTTTGTGATTTGGAAGGTCATTCTTGTGTTTTTCTTTACTGATATGCTTTGAGAGATACTGAAAATAATCTTATATCCACAAAAAAAATCATGCCCCCTGAGCGGTAGGCATCACGGGTATGGCCCCCTGGAGTGGAGAGGTAGCCATCATGGTTATGGCCCCCTGGAGTGGAGTGGTAGCCATCACGGGTATGACCCCCTGGAGTGGAGGGGTAGCCATCACAGGTATGGCCCCCTGGAGTGGAGGGGTAGCCATCACGAGTATGGCCCCCTGGAGTGGAGGGTTCGCCATCACGGGTATGGCCCCCTGGAGTAGAGGGGTACCCATCGTGGGTATGGCCCCCCTGGAGTGGGGGGGGGGGTAGCCATCACGGGTACGGCCACCTGGAGTGGAGGAGTAGCCATCACAAGTATGGCCCTCAGTTTCTACAGATCCTGTTAATACACCCCTGGGGCTTGCATGTCACATGCTGGCAGAATAAATTGGGTCCTCTGAGCTAGGTGACTTGCGACCGGAGGAATGGTGCCTTTCTCAGGTGTCCTTGGAAACTGATGCAGGCACAATGAATAATGCCAGTAGGAAGAGTGGGCAGCACGAAGTAGGTGCTGGTCCTGGTCAAAACGTAGTTTTCAACTTGAACTGTTGACCTGTACAACAATTTATATTAGAAGAAGGAAGTCTGGTCAGAAACTGCAGCGAGAGATTGAAAAACAAACAAATGCCCTCCGCCCCTACATCTATTCTCTTCTTGTCTTCTGATCTATATTAATGGAATATATTGGACTTGTTCGCATTCTGGTATTGAGGAATCATAACTAGTGGTCTTAGCTGTACCATTAGCTAGGCAGAGGTTCAGTATTTTTTGTATTTTAATAGGAGAGGGTATGTTAGCCCCCATGTATTTATTGGAATCATGGTTACTCTTTTATGATTCCCTGCTTCACTGTTTTTAAGTGGATTATTATTGCTGTCATTACTGTATAGTCTGTTACATTTTGTAGAGTTGGGATATGCTATTTAACTTGGACATTTGCAAAAACATATCTGAGAACTAGAGTTTATTGGCTTTGTGGGGGGTCGAGTCCATTTGAGGTGTCAAACGGCCTCTTCTGTGGCGGTGGAGGAGTTGGGTGGGAGTTGCAGGTGGACTAATTTTTAACTAATAGATGATGTTAAACCTCATGGTGAGGAACAGGCTGAGCTTTGGAAGTGGCCAGCCTGAAGGATGTCCTAATGGTAATGTCATCCAGGGGTGGTCACGGTGGTGAAGCATAGGAGTGAGGAGCCCTAAAAGGACTGGCTCTGTTAGAATGGCAAGCCAGAGCGAGCCTCCCCAAAAAATAAAGTGTTTTGTGTTTATTTATATTGGACACAGTGTTCCTTTTTGAGCTGTTATGACGAAGTGAGGGTCCATCCCATATCCAAAAGTCAAGACACCCCCCCCCCATCCCGGAACCATAAGCAAAGGGGGACCTAGAACGCTGGAATTTTTAATGTAGTTGTACTCAATTAATATAGGTGGGTTCTGCTTTGAGAGGGCAATGTATGTAGACTAGAGTGTACTGTGAGAGGGGTGGGACCCAGCAGTAGATATCACTTTCTGTCCTGTGTCTCTCTTCCTCTTTCTCTCACCAGAAGACCATGGAGAAACATGTCCCTCCCACCCACCCTGTACCATACAGCCTGCCCCCACGTAGCATACAGCCTGCCCCCGTGTAGCATACAGGCAGCCTGCCCCCATGTAGCATACAGACAGCCTGCCCCCGTGTAGCATACACCTCATCAGCGACGAAAGCACTGCATCATAGTGTGCGATGGCCGGCAGAACATCGGGGACCGGATGAGTATTAAGTTTATTTTTTTATCACATTTTTTTGTGCTGAAAAACTCGGCTTATACACGAGTATATACGGTATATAAATAAATTTTAAAATTTAAGGACGCAGCCATTTTGTAGCTTAAGGCTCAGTCCCATTTTGATTCTGACTTCATATTCACTTTATATGGTTATAACTTTAACTTATTATCAAAGTGATTCGGGAGATGTTTTTCCCCACATGTTGTAATTCTATTTTAGTGGTAAATTTTGGCTGATAAGTTTTGCGTTTATTTACAACAAAAAAAAAATGAATTTTTGAAAAAATTTGCCATTTTCGAATCCTCGCGTTTTCAGGCAGACAGATTTGCCCACTAAATAATGCGAATTTTTGAAAGTGTTGTGGGATATTTTATTTTGATGTCACACGGCTTACAAATCGAATAGCGATTTTCCGTATTTTCAGGAATTTACTATTTGGGGATAAATACAGTTTTAAATGAATTTTACATATTTAGCATTAAATCCCCCTGTATAATAAACCCATTTTCAACTCTGCACCTCACATGCAAACCATCAGAAACAGCTTTTAGGAAGAAGATTGGAAACACCCTTCAGATTCTAGTAATTACATCAAATGGAGGTGAAATTTAGAAATGGTCAAATTTGTCAGTTATACGTTCATTAGCCCTAAAATTTACACATTTCCAAAAAGCTAAAAAGAGAAAGCCCACCATAAAATTTGTTATTAAATTTCTCTCCCGATTTCAGAGACCCCCCACACATGTGGCCGTACTTGTTTATGGGCGCACTGAGTGGCGCAGAACGAAAGGAAAGGGCACCTGCAGCTGCCAGGATTTTAGTTTCCTCATTGGCCCCTTTGTAGGCTATAAAATTTCACTTTTTGTTATTGGGGCCTTGGACAGCATTTTTTTTGCGGGAACGAGGATGACTTTTTCCATTGTTACCATTTGGGGTTGGTATCCCCTACGTGTTGAAAAGACGGTCGGTCTGATTTTAACAGTGGTACGTACAAGGTAATTTATAATAAATAATGATCATTTATACTGGTTTACATAAAAGACTGGGGTTGTTTAAACAGGTAGGACAACGCGTTTTCGGGGCGGATTACCCCCTCTTCAGGTCCATAGGTTGCTGTAATGTGTAGAAACATTGTACAAGTCTATTCCATTACATATATATAAATACTAGGGGTGTATCAAATAATGAAAGTATTAAAACATAGATAAGGAATAGGCGGAAAGGAACAAAAAAGAAAAAAAAATATATAGATAGTATATAATATAGATATATAGTATATTCGAGAGAGAGAGAGAGGACCCGAGGACTAATAAAGATTAAATAGATACAAATAAAAATAGATACAAATAAAGCGACCACTACTCTAAATAAAGAGACCGAACCTAAAGCGACCACTACTCCAAATAGACAAACCCTATAACGTCTATATTTTCTGTAACATCAAATCCAAACACGCCATCAGATTCCCAACCAAGTCAGACCAACTGTATTAATACTTCAAATGTAAGCCCCCCCCTCTACTTTATTGAACCTCTCCATTCATCCAGAATCATCACCTGAACGAACCACTTCCCAAGATATACCTTCCAATCCTAGACAAACAAATCTAGAATTCACTAATCATAATTTAGTTCATGATCTATCAACAAGCCTACTGCCTTCTTTTTTAGAGCTCCCCCCTGCCCCAAAGGAGCCCCACCAATCCCAGCAATAGATCCCCTTATCCCCAGAGTAGAGAGCCCCAAAGCCACTTACTCGATCTTCACTCAATCAGCAACCTCCCAAAAAAGAAAAGAAAGACCAGGGGAAAAAGAGGAGGGAGACGAAACCTCACTGACAAAAAAGAAAATCAACAAACGGTCGAATCCAGAAAACCAGTAAAGATTTTCAACCTGTCTGAACATAACCTGACAAACGAAGAACACAGCTTATTAAGTAAGGGCCTATCTTTCTGTCCGACAAATAGATCCAAAGAATTGGACCTATTCATAGACCATAATAACTTCATAAGAAAAGTCACCTTGAAGCGTCATTTCACCATTAAAGAAACATAGAGTCAAATGGATCCAACCCCAAATGTAGACTGTACCATGGATACAGAACAGATATCGAGTTATATCCATACACCCCTCAAATCACGATCAGACTACAACCCCACCCAAAGTCGAGGCCCTTTTATAGAAACTTTCTATGCAGTGGTAGCCTCAGACCTCAGAACTATTAAGAGACCACAAAAACAGGCCTCCAACTTAAACAAAAAGGAAACAGAAGCCTTAAAGAGGCTTATGAACAATCCGGAAATAATTATAAAGCCCGCAGACAAGGGGGGCGGGACAGTTATACTCAAACGGGAAGATTACATTCAGGAATCCCTGAATATTCTATCAGAAACTGAATACTACACACTTTTGGACGAGGACCCGAAAGAAGAAAACATGGCAAAACTAACCAACCTACTCAATGGAGCTCTCCAGATGGGAATCCTCAACAAAAAGGAATTCCATTATATTCTGCCCAAAAATCCGAGAACAGCAATGTTCTACTATTTTCCGAAGATCCATAAAAACCCGACCCACCCACCAGGACGTAAAATAATATCTGGCGTGGAATCACTTACCTCAAATCTATCAGAGTACGTAGACATCCTGCTTCAGGATTATGTAAAGTCACTCCCAACATACTTAAGAGATTCCACGCAACTTATTCTACATCTAAAAGACTTTGAATGGAAACCATCATTCTATCTGGTCACAATGGATGTGGATTATCCACTGAGAATTTGTACATTTCTGAAAAACACATATTCCGCCAAAAAAAAGGAGAATTTGACATTGCATCCGATTTTGTTTAACCCGTAAACAATTAAAGGGCCGTGTAACAAGATTTAATAAAGTTGTTTACGTTTTGTTGAGGGATAGTTTCTATAATGGGGTAATTTATGGGTTTTACATTTATTGGCTTAAGTGATTTGAAACCTGAGAAGTAAATCAAGAGCAGGATTTAGCGTTTTCTCTAAAAAAATGTTAACAATCGCCTACGTTAAAAGCACCTAACATCTTACAAAAATGAGAGTATGCATAAACAAACACGTCCACATAAAGAAGACATAGTGAAGGTTAATTATTACAGTTTTTGCGGTTATGCCAGTATGGAAAAAAGAGAAAATTTGAAGTTCGAAATCAAGAATTTTTCCAAATTTTCACCAAATATTCTGATTTTCTCATAAATACATGCAAAACATACCACCTAAATTTTCAATAAAACAGAAGGACAAGGTGTTAGAGAAAACAATTCAAAAATCACTGGATATGTTTAAAGCGTTTCAAAGTTTTTAACCATTTAAAGGGACATGGGCAGATTTGAAAAAAATTGGCCATGTCAGGAGGTGAAAAGTGGCACCATTAGAAGGGAGGGGGAAGATCTTCATAGTTCCAAAAGTAAAGAAATACTGATAATGAACCTACTTACATCCGATTGGTCCAATATGGTTTTGTATACATGCCACTATTAAAGAAAATCTACAACCAGGCTCAGGTGTGTGCTACATGCTTGCGTGTGTGCCCTCTGGCAGATGTGATTTTATGCCCTTGTTTTAGCAAAAAAGGTAATTAATAATTAAGCAATAGATGAGGAGCGTGAGCCCAATTAAAAGCCATGGGAAAGCCTGGAGCCCTCAGTCCCTATTTGCCCTTTTTTTGTAAAAAAACAGGGTATAGAAGCTGAAAAAGTAGTGAGATCCTGCCATTTTTATAAGTCCTTATACTGGTAGCTTAGGACCTGTTTGCCCCTTAAATAGAGACATAGCCCGAAACTTGGTAAGGATCCTAGTAAAATATGTTCAGCTTAGAAATATAGGGCCTCCCCGGTAAGAATAAGAGCTAGGGCAGCCATGTGCAGCAGAGCCCCCCTGTCGTACATAATATTAGAGTTCATTTAAATAACACAAGAGGTTTCATGTGTGAGAATGCGGAAGAAATAAATGGGATAAAATCTCTGACCGTTGTGCTGCCAATGTGATACAAAGCAGCTACCCCGGGGGGGGGGGGGGGGGGGAAAAAAGTCAAGAAGTGTGACAAGAAGGGACAATTTAAGGAAAGTGTATCGTTAAACATGCAGTTGGGCCCATGATTCCAGTAGAATGTAGTCAAAGGAAAATTGCGTAAAAGTAAAGTTGGAGAGTTATAAGGATGTTAGAGGGAAGTCGAGTTTTGTCAACAATAATGTTTAATTATTTTTAAAGGACATATTAGCCCTCCCCTGGAAACTAATATCGTGCTGTTAGGAGCAAAAATAAATATTTAGACACTGTCTTATTTTCGGGGAACAGGTAGGTTCCTTAAGAAGGCAAGTAGACTGCGAGCGCTATACTATCACTGACTTCTTTAATTTTTTTTTACTTTCCGTACTAGCATGAATACATTAAAAAATGTTTTCCTTTAACTCCCAGAAAATTCCATTTGTGTCAAAGGTGATTTTTTTTAAAGAAAATAACAAGTGGATAACATTTCTACTTAGCACCTTCTCCGAAAACAAAAACCTTGTGTCAAATAAAAAGCATTTTCAAGTCGCCTTTCCAAATGCTAAGGGAAGGGCACTGAAACGTGGATGGGACACTACAAAATTCCAGAATAAGGGGTGCATCAATGCAGCTGCCAGAGACGAATGTGCATAGCCCGCTAAGGTGTTTTGGGTTTTGGGGTCACACCATTGAGGGGCATACAGGCCAGATTTGTAGCTAATAAGACAGCGGACGACCCCAAGGATGTTTGAAGCAGGTAATTTTGGGACGTCAAACTGACCCGACCGGACAAATCAGAGAAGGTTGAAATGAACAGGGGACTAAAAGCCCAGGGCACATCAAGGAGGCCCATAAAAACGAGGGCTGTCCTGCTTGTACAAGCATACATGACAGGAAGCATGTCATCTCGCAAAGGGTTTTGCAGCCAGACTGCTTTGTAGTGCAGTAATAGCAGTAGGTATTGGGAATTAACCCAACGGTAGGTCGCAGTCCAAGTCACAAGTTAATGCCCTGCCCAGGTCTAGGGGTTAAAACACCCGCGATTTGAGAAATATGCGTTCGCGGGTGTTAAGAGGCGGGTGTCATGCTTAAGATATAGCCAACACCGCAGCGTCATGGCGCTGGATACGTTCAGGAGCGACGCCAAAGTTTGACGTACTATTACGGCATTATTGCGGGAACGCCACCTCCCGATGCAGTAATAGTCTGTCAAATGTCGGAAAGGGTTTCAAAATGGTTTAGGCATTCAGGCCAAAAAGATCCGGACAAGGACCTCAAAGGTGTTTTCTCTGAAATAGTACCTGTACAGGTGCCAACCAGAAAGCTAGTGGAGATTGGAGGTAAATAAGTGGCTCAAAGGTGTGTAGGAAGAAGGGCTTTGGTTCATGGAGAATTAAGCTCATTGCTGTCGGCTAACAAGCTTCTACAGTAGGGATGGGCTGCATCTCATTGCAGAGGTGAGCAGTTAGGGAGGAAAATGGCTAGAAGGTTGGATGAGTATTTAAACTAGAGAATTGGAGGGAGGGCCAAACTAGCACACTGGGGATAATCAGGGAATAAGAACAAGGAAATAGGGATAGGGCAAAAATCCTATAACGTATATGTAACACTAATGATGAAGCCTCACAAACATACTGGAGGAACTGAACTCTTAATGTTGGAGGGCAACATATGATCAGTGAAACAAGGGGACACTAGCTAGACTAGGCTGTGATATCGAAGGTGATCGCTTTTTAAAATGATTGTATAAATAAAAAAGGGGGAGGGTTTGGTTTTATGTGGAAATATTTGCCTCAAGCCAGTCTGCAAGATGGGACATCGGTGATGAAACCGAAAATGGGGGAGTCCATATGGCGTGGAGATATAGGGAGAGGGAAAAAAAGAATTACAAGCGGGTCACCTACTTAAGACACTCGGACTAACTACGGATCACTAGTTACAAACGGACTATGGATTATTGGTAATTTATTGTACTTAGTCATAGGCTACAATGATCAGCTGTAACGTTATCAGATAGTGTTGTAAATTGATTCTTATGACAACCCAACAATTTTAAAAATCCAATTGTCGCGAGACCCAAAAGTTCGGGCTGGGGTTACATTGCAGAAATTCCCCACGGGGCCTAGCCTTTCTCGGGGCCTGGAGTCAAGCCGGGGCCGCGAGTCCGGCGTGGCTGGCAGTTGCGACCTAGGGCACCGCTAGTGTCACGGCTGCTGGTGATTATGAGGGAAAGGGACGAAGGGCTGGCCTAAGCTGGAGGTCTCCACCAGGGTGTGTTTGGCAAGAAAATGATGAGGGAGAGGGGCTATAGCGGATCTCCTGGGGACAACCCTGGTGTCTGAGAGTATGAGATCTGTGTGTGGGTGCGACAGGGTGTGCCTGACCGATGATGGCGAGCCGTAGCTAGCAGGGACCAGACGGCAGGCAGAGGGTGAACAAAAAACTTACCGTTCTTACTTGGAACCGACAGGAACTTAGTTCAAAGTGCCTTTATAACAGACTGCGTGGAGTCTGAGATGCAGCAGGCAGCCTGAGGAAGCCACAGTAGGTGATCGCCGCGGGATGGAAGGGCCGTGCTGTGGAGGTAGCTTGTCCTAATTAGGAAGACTTTCAGTTGTCCTCTGGAGTGTTAGCCGTATCACCGTTGTGATAGGTAGATGATACACCCTCCTTTACTCCCTAACTCTCTATCTATTAGGCTCCACTCTTCGATAGGCAGGGGCCTAGGCTTTACCCTCCTCTTTCCTGCTCTTGGTCATGGTATGCGGCTCAATGAGATTTTGTTGGGACTGGGTGTAACCCCGAGTGCGCCTTTCTCTTAACTGAAGCTAGGTTAAACTAAACTCTTCTGTGTCCTTGGCAGACCCCAGTTCGACCGGGACTGGGTCTCTTTTCTTCTCTCCTGCTTGACCCGAGAGACTCCCTCTCCTCCTCTCTCCTAAGAGAGGCCTTCCTTGAAACATTCTGGCAGGGGTATTTGTTAACTCCCCTGGTCAGGTGGTGGCTGCTCCTCCAATTACATCTCAGCTTTCATAGACATTGGCAGAATGCAATACAGTGCTGGCTGACAGTTTTTGAATTCCACTCAAAACACTTTGACCCCTCCTGCCCTTTTGCGCCAGCAGAAGTCTACCACTGCAATGTCCTGGTGATGTGATGACAGCTGTGGGGCTTATTCACAAGCACTCCTTCGACCTTTAATGGTTAGCAAATCGGCGAGGGTGTGCACAATGATAAAAGAGTACAGTTCCGACTTACATAACAAATTCAATTAAGAAACAAAACCGACAGATACCCTATCTTGGGTGGATGTAACCCAGGGGACTGCTGTATAAAAATTTTCACTGGGAGTTTGTCGTAGAACGGCTCCAAATAAAGTGGAGGCAGAACTAGAAAACGCTGTCATAGGTTTAAATGAATGTAGGCTTCAAATGCAGGTCTCCCTCCAAAAGGTAGCAGGGTTTTTGGGTCGACCAACAAAGACAATTACCTGTCGCAATATCCCTTGAGCCAAACACGGGAGGGGGGCACTTGGCTGGCACCTTACATTACATGTCGGGGAGGGACAGGGTAAGTAGTACGAGCACATATCATTGACTTTGATGCTTCTTACTAAAGCTGGTCCTAGGGGCAATGAACACTAAACTTTCAGGATGGCAAATGTTTCACAAGCTAAACCTTACAGCAAACCTTGATCAACATGTTCTCACAATATAAAAGAAAGAGTAAAGGCGTTTAAGGTTGCTAAAATCTAGCCGTTAGTGATGGGGCCCAATTATAGGAATTATAGGATTCTAAGAGATGACAAAAAATTCTGTATAAAAATAACAGATAACAATAAGAGAACTGACGGAATATTGCCAAGTAGAAAAGAGTAAACATTATGCTTTCAGATATTTTCAAGTATATTAAATTGATAAAAACCTAAAAATGCGAGGATGTGGGCCCTCTAGAAAGAATAACTGGGATCATGGGGGGGGAGGAGATGATAACTTAAATTGATTGTTGACCCTATCTCATTCTTGTACCAGACCTTGTGAACAGTGCACATCTAACTCTGAATTATCTGTTCTCAGGGAAATTTCCCTGGAAAACAGGAATTAAATCCTCGGAGTTCACCGAGACATTCCTACGGTGGGAGCTTATCAACCGTTTGACTACCTTGATAAAACTGTAATTTGTATTGTGGTGTCGCCTCCATATTACTTTTGTTATGTTCACACGCTCATTGTGCATCATAGTGTTTAAATGGTGTTGGTAACTGCTAGTGGGCACCCCGACAGTACTATCTCATGATTTCTACTGACTTCCCTCCCTGTCAGTCACTCCATACAATGTTCCGCGGGTTTGACTGTTTGTGGTTTTCCTCTGTTTTACATCACATTGCTTGGCTGTGTATGTTTTGGGGCACCGATTAACCCATGGTGCCACATGTATTAAATTATTGCAGGTTTCTATGTTAATCATTGTATCATCAATATTATATTTATACCATACCTTTTCCTTATGAGGTATAGTTCCTGTGCCCCTCCTTCCCCCTCTCGTCGAGGGTACAATCTTGCTATAACGCTTACCTGTCCTTGAACTTGAAGGCATTTAGACTTAAGGTGTGGTATTACCTACACACAGTTAATTGGACTTTTTCTTTTTTGGAATTCCTTCCTTTTTCCGTGTTTTTTCTCTCCTACTAGTTTCCTTTCCTAATCTAAATTCTTTTTTTTATAATTAAACAGGGTCATTTTCCCTTCTCACTTTTAGGTACTTTATTATCTTCCTCTCTATATCCTGTATTAATAACTATAGTTCACCCTAAACACAGACCAGTTTCTTTCGTCAATAGGATGTGGCAGAATGTCCCTATCATCAAATTCACAGTGCTTCAGTCATAATGGCAGGAAACTCTAATATTCATCCACCTTGTCACTAGATGATAATGATCTAATTCTCCTGCTCGTTACAGCTTCTTATAAGCTTTGGCTTTTATCCCTAAATGCTCCTCGCCATACTGCAATTTAAAAAATCATTCTGTAAACTTACCTTGAGGTGGAGTCTTTATCCATTAGTGGGTCCTCTGCACTGCCCTGCCTTATGATACTGATGGGTGTAGACATCTTACTGGAACTCTCTTCGGCATGCCTCAATTCATCCAGCAGAGATATATATTATAAGCTTAGTTATAACCCATTGAGATGTAGGCCAATGAGGACTTAATTTAGGGCGGACCTTGAATTATGGGAAGCTTTTAAAACATTTTTCACCCTCTGACACAACTCAGCACCATGTACTGAGGATAAGAGGCCTATCACATCATATCTACCTAGCAAACTACCTACCCTCAAGCAAACTTATCTGCCTATTGCACTGGTCACAGGTCATGCCTTTCAATCACGGTTTTGTGTTGGCTCTTATGGGGCACCAAGAGAGAGGGAAATTCATAAATCGTTCGTTGGCTGTCCCATCTCGTCCCCAGATCCCTTTTACAATGGGGGCGAATTTGTGGGCATCAGCTCCACGTTGAAGATTCGGCCTTGTTCACCATAAGCAAATCTACCTACTCCCTATAATCCCCATTAAGTGGTTGTTTTTAAAATAGTGCTGAACACAGCCACATTTTGGGATTATCCAGGCCGACGGGCAGGATGTCTTTTTTTTGAGTACTCCAACCGCTGTGCTGCGGTTGCTGATTTGCGGTGCATGGCCAGGTTGCCACAAAGAAAGAGGATATGAAGAGCGAGAAGGGGAGGGGTAAAAGGGGAATTCCTCTGCCGCGTCAATTGCGCTACACCCAATGTGTTCGCGGTATTTACATAAAGTAAAGTCTATGGAAAGTGCTGGCCGAGATCTAATACAATCTGGTGTTTTTATTTCATATGGGGTGCGACAATTCAGAACAGGTTTCCTTTCCCTTTAATGATAGGTATATCATCCCTTTAAGAAAGTTTAACTACACTACCTACTGGCAATAATCAGTATTTGCAAGCATGCAATAACACAGCCGGGTGCACTTGAGGACATGTTTTATACACATTGACCAATCAGAAACATTGTTTATTAAATGGTTAAGAAACACTGTAACACGAACTTGGTGTGATGGTTCGACTACCTACCCCTAGGGTAGTATCATGAAGCTTCCCTGGTGGCTGAAAGTTCAAGGTTAAGTAGACAGCTACAGGCTGTTCCGAGTGTGAGATCCAGTGATGAGAGAGTTTTCGGAACTCCTTTCAATACACATGACCTAAGATAAAGCCTGATCAACTCCTGAGCCATTACAAGCTGGCTTTGGATACTGCTACAAGCAAAAAGCAACCCTAACTCCAGTCTGATACGCCAATAAACCAGGCTTGTGAGCCTCCTTATATAGACAACCCACACAGCCAGCTACTGGACAAAGCACTTGAATGTTAAACTTGGCCTGTTGGGCCTTTTGCTATGTCATCGTTCTTCAATAAAAAAAACACTTATTTTGGATATAGAGGACCTCACTTCGTCAAGACAGCTTCAAAAGAAGCCAACCTGTGGTCTCTGTGTCCGTATCATATTAAACACAAAACACAAATTAGATTTTATTGGTTGGTCCAAACTAGGCCCACAGTTTATTTAAAAAAATCACATGACTAAAACGGTTTATTTAAAGGAGTGGTGTGAATTTGCTGAGGAATGGGAATTCACCCATACTGGAATTCCCACGCTGCCCTTGATGTACAGCCCACTGCCGGACAGAGCAAATAAGGGGTGGCATGCCTCTGGATTGCCACATCAGCAGAGCCAGTCACTTTAAGGACCTTGTGAGATCCTCACTCCGTGTTCTTCAACCACCTTGCCTGCCCCCGCCCCCTGGATGACATTATAATATTATTTTAAGCAGGGTAACCCGCCGCTCCATGGGTGTGAAGTGATGTTTTTTTGATGGGCCTTTTCGGATTGTGTGCGATGGGAATCTCAGGTTGTAGTTTGACAACTGTCCTCTGGTTAAACAGGAGGAGAACCCTGAAACTACAATATAATTCTGGAAGGATAAGCAGTAGGGTCCGGTTCGCTCGCCCTTCTGCTAATAGCAGAGGTAGGTTGACTTGTTTAAAGTGATTACAGTTAATGTTTAATAATAAATAATGAGCATTTGTATGTATACAAAACCTGGTTTTACATAAAAGGACTGGTTAACGGTAGGACACACGTTTCGGGGGCGAAACAACATTTACCCCCTTCTTTTCCAAGTTGCTCTCTAAGGTTCTGTAATGAGTAGAAACATTTGTATCCAATTCTCATTCCTATTACATATATCATAAATACATAGGGTTTTGTTATACCCTATATAATATAAAATACATTAGATTAATTAGGTGCTGAAAGGAACAATAAAAATATAAATAAAAATATAAGATTAATTAAAGATTAACATAGATACAATAAAAAGCGAATTCATATTTAAATTGTTTAAGTATACTGGAAATTTTATATAGTCATTCCACTACAATAAAGATATTGCAGTAAGATACCGAATTATGAAGGCATTTTGTAAACAGAAATGAATTGTAAAATTGTGACCTTTGTTAGGTATCAGTTTACACAGCTAGGGGAGTTAATGGGTGTACATCTCCAAGTCCACTGTATAGTAATCGAACCTACTACCTTTTGTATATTTGGGTTGGTGGAGCACATGGGATGTTCATAATGTAAACAATTGACACTGAAGGGATAAATATTTGATTAGATAGAGAACCCTAAGGGTTTATATGATGGTCCAAATTAGAGTAGACCTATTGTATATTATGCTGCTAACCTTCAAAGCTAGAGACGCTGGGGAAACAGACCAATTTTAGAGGCTGTTTTGCTGAGGGTCTCTGTTAGCTGAAAAAACCGGAGTAGTCCCTGGTTAGGTATGGACTGGCAAAGAAGTATGGCTGGGCGTGCAGGTTAGGGGAGAGGATTACTTTGGTATAGGTCTGGTACTGGTCTGGCAGCAGCGTTGAAAGTGGAATTTTGCTGACAGCCAGGTGGTGGAGAGAGCCTTTATAAGGCATTTTGTGTGGGGCCCGTGCCTTACAGAGGGAACATGTTTTTTTTGTTTTTTTTTTTTTTTTTTTAGTGTTTTTTTAAGGGAGGTGGGTAAAGAAAAGAGTAAAGATCTGGGAGATAAGGGGAGATCGGTATGAGGGGTTACTTCGGCCCTAAAAAGTGTATATCCATGGCGGTGCGGGAAGCATTAAACATGGACTGTACTGGATGGAGGATGAGAGGTATCTATATTTTTTATTTCATGTTTCGTTTAAAAAAGAAAAAAAGATAAAAAGCGGTCATCGTATTTAATTGAAAATCCAAAAGTTTTACTTAGCTGAGTACGCCTTATTTTGGGATGGGTTTGACAATTTGTTCTTTATGATAAGGACCTTTGTGGCTTGGTGAGTCTTGTCGTGGTAAAGTTTGAAAAAGCCTAGAAGCTAACTGCAGCATGTAGCTCCTGCCTTTGGTTTTTGCTGCGAGTGTGGTTGTCTCTCCTAAACGTTGGGAGGCATCGACATATCGTTAGTTGGAGTGAGTCAGGGGCACTCCAATAAGTAGACCACATGGGTCCGAGCACAATTGACAAATGAATCTAGATCTGGAAAATTTCTGAAGTGGAATGGGTGTGACATAAAGGTTTTGCCTTTATGCTGTAATATTCCACAGTTAAAGCAACCTTGGGCCATTGGCACCCAAGATTGCCTGTTTAAGTGATGGGGAAATAGAGTTGCCTTGGTGAATCTCGATAGGTGCTATATTTCTCGTCGGTGGTCATTGCCATCCGACGGTGTGCTAGAAGAGTTGTAAATGGTCGGACCGCCTGTAGGTTAAGACCTGGGGTTCTCTTGAGAGTGTCTTGCCAGGTATGGGCCTCCCTTCTGGATATTGGCCGTTGTTTTCCAGGGGGATATGATAAAACTTCTATGATCTTTAAAGGAATGTTTGTTATGATAGTGGATTTTCCAATCCATCTCTTTGCGGAGTGTGTTTTGGTTGGGGAATGTAGGCATCACGCCTTGTGTAGAGCTTTTAATATGCCTTTATAGGCCATCCCTTTAATGCGAGTGGAGAGGATAGCCTTTTGGGTGTGAACGATCCTAAGGATTTGTGACTGTCTTTATATGTCTTGGGGTTCGTACAGTTTCTACTTTATTTTCTCTTACCTGTCTCGATGTATGTGACTGTACGCTAATTTGTGCGAAGCCATTTTTATTATAATGGTAACTGGAAATTCCAGAAAAACACTGGTTTACCATCTACTTGCTTTTGAGTCAGTTCTCTGTCATTAGTTAGTTGGTGACCGATGTTTCCAGGGTATATTAGGAAGTTCGAGGTATTCAATTTAAATGGGGGATATGTGTAGAGTTAGAGTGATTCCCCACGGTTTTATGGTGATGAATGGTCTGTCAGGAATTCGTGGGCTTCTTTGTTTCTGAAACCTGCCCAAATGCGGAAACAAGATCACAATCATAGTCATCTTTTTTGACATTTTAAGAATACTTAAAAGATACATTAAAAGATACATTTTAAGTCCGATTGTTGTTTGTCATTTTATGGGTCGCTCTGTAAGACCCTGAGAAACTGCTTCAAGGCCCAGATCGGAGAGGATGTGGATATAATGAGTCACCTTCCATGTGACAGAGAGACCAGAAAATGACAAAACAACAAGCGGACTTTAAAATGTATCTTTTTAATGTATCTTTTAAAATGTTCAAAAGATATATTGATGATCTGTTCCTCATTTGGGCAGGTTCAGAACAAGAAGCCCACGAATTCCTACAGACCATCAACACCAACCCGTGGGGAATCACTCTAACTCTACACATATCCCCCATTAAATTGAATACCTCGACTCCTAATTACGCCTGGAACATCGGTCACCAACTAACTAATGACAGAGAACGACTCAAAGCAGTAGAGGTAAACATGTTTTTCTTGTAATTTTCCAGTTCCCATTATAATAAACAGTGGCTTACGCCACAATAGCCGTACAGTCACATACACAACAGTAAGAAAAACTGTACGACGAACCCCAAGACATATAAAGACAGTCACAATCCTTAGGATCGTTCAACCCAAAAGGCTATCCTCTCCACTCGCATTAAGGATGCCTATAAAGGATAAAGTCTACACAGGATGATGCCTACTTCCCCCAACCAAACACACTCCGCAAAGAATGATTTGGAAAATCCCACTTCATACAACATTCCTCTTGAAGATCAGAAGTTTTTATCAATCCCCCCTGGAAAACACGGCCAATACCCAGAAGGACCCATACCTGGCCAAGACACTCTCAAAGAACCCCAGGTTAACCTACAGGCGTGCCCCGACCCTTAAAACTCTTCTAGCACCGACTCGGATGCGGACCACCGAGAGGAATACTACCCTCGGCTTCACCCAAGCAACTCTATTTCCATCACTTAAAGGCAACTTTAGGTGCAATGGCCCCAGGTGCTTAACGTGTGGAATCATACAGCATAAGGCACAAACCTTTATGTCACATTCCACTTCAGAAATTTTCCAGATCCAATCATTTGTCAATTGTGCTTCGGACCATGTGGTCTACTTATTGGAGTGCCCCTGCACTCTCCAATACGTATGTCGGACCTCCCAACCGTTTAGGGAGAGGATCAACACACATCGCAGCAAAACCAAAGCAGGCTACATGCTGCATAGCGTGTCTAGGCTTTTCAAACTTTACCACGACAGAGACTTCACCCAAGCCAAAGTCCGTATCATAGAACAAATTTCTAAACACCATCCCAATAGGCTCACTCAGCTAGTAAACTTTTGGATTTTCAAATTAAATACTATGAGCCCCTTCGGCTTAAACGAAACAATGGAAAAAATATAGATACCTCTCCATCATCCATCCCTACATTCCATGTGTTAATGCTCCCCGTCCATGGATATACATTTTTAGGGCCAGAAAGTAACCCCTACATACCTGATCTGCCCCTTATTCCCAGATCTTTTACTCTTATCTTTCCCCCCTCCCTCCTTAAAAAAAAACAAAAAAAAAAAAAACATGTCCATCTTGTAAGCACGCCCACACACAAAGCCTTATAAGGCTTCCACCACCTGGCTGTCAGCAATCACTTTCAACGCTGCTGCCAGACAGTACAGACCTCATACCAAGTAAGTCCTCTCCCCTAACCTGCACCCAGCCTACTTACTTCTTGCCAGTCCATACCTTAACCGAGACTACTCCTGTTTTCAGCATAACAGAGACCTCAGCAACAAACAGCCTGCTAAATACTGGTCTTTTTCCCCAGCGCTCAGCTTTGAAGGTTAGCAGCTAATTAACAACAGGCCTACTATTTCACATCAATTAAACTCTTAGGTTCCTCATCTAATCAAATTATTTATCCCTCCAGTGTCAATATTGTTTACATATAGAACATCCCATGTGCTCCCCCCCAAGTATAAAAAGGTTAGTAGATCTATTACTATACAGTGGATTGAGATGTATACACCCCAGCTGTGAAAACTTATACCTACAAGGTCACGATTTAAAATCAATTTTCTGTTTACAAATGCCTCATAGTCGAGTATCTTTACTGCAAATATTTATTGTATGTTGTACTGATATATAAATTTCCAGTATCTTATAACAATTTTAAATATGCATACTGCTTTTTATTTGTATCTATTTAATCTTTATTAATCTCTATATATTTTATATATATTTTATTGTTCCTTTCCACCTATTAATCTATATGTATTTATACTTTCATTATGGTATAACAACCCTATGTATTTATATATATGTAATGGAATAGAACTTGATACAATGTTTCTACTCATTACAGAAGCCTATGGACCTGAAGAAGGGGTAAATCCGCCCCGAAACGTGTTGTCCTACCTGTTTAACCCAGTCTTTTATGTAAACCAGTTATAACAATAAATGCTCATTATTTATTATACAAATTTACTTGTATCACTGTTAAACAATCAGACCTACCTCTGCTATTAGCAGCGCGACCGACTACTGCTTACTCCTTCCAGAAAATTATCTGTTAGTTTCAGGGTTTCCTCCCTGTTAACCAGAGGACAGTTGTCAAACTACAACTCTGAGATTCCCATCCACACAATCCAGAAAGGCCCTCATTCAAAAACATCACCTTCCCACACCCATGGAGCGCGGTGTTACCCGCTAAAAATTAATATTAATGTCATCCAGGGGCGGGCACGGTGGTGAAGCACAGGAGTGAGGATCTTCACAAGGGTCCTTAAAGTGGACTGGCTCTGCTAGAATGGCAAGCCAGAGCATGCCACCCCTTTATTGCTGTCTGGCCAGTGGGCTGTACATCAGGCAGCTGGGGATCTCACAGTATAGGTGAATCCCATTCCTAGCAAATCACCCAACTCCTTTAACCGTTTTAGTCATGTGATTTAAATAAAGCTGTGGCCTATTTGACACCATAAAATAAAGTGTTTTGTGTTTATTTATACCGGACACAGTGTTTCCTTTTGAGCTGTCTTGACGAAGTGAGGGTCCATCCTATATCCAAAAGTAATGTTTTTTTTTATTGAAGAACATGAACATAGCAAAGGCAACAGGCCAAGGTAACAGTTCAGTCTGTCCAAGGTAGCTGGTTGGGTTTGTCTATCAAGGAGGCTCACAGCCTGGTTACTGTAGCTTCAGACTGGAGAGGTTATGGGCTGCTTGTAGCAGTACTCAAAAGCAGGCTCTGGTATGGCTCAGAGTTGCAGGCTTTATCTATAGGCCATGTGTATTGAAAGCAGGTCTCAGACACTCTCTCATCACTGGATCTCACACTGGACAGGCCTTAGTCTGATCTTAATCTTGAACTTTTCAGCCACCAGGGAGCTTCATGAATCTCCCCTAGGGGTAGGTAGCTCAACCATCCAACCAAGTTTCGTGTTACAGATGTCATTAACATTTAATAAACATTTTCTGATTGGTCAATGTATAAACATGTCCTCCCCAGGCAGGTGTTATGCAGCTGCAATACTGATTATTGCCAGTAGGTAGTTACATTTCTAAGGGATGAATACCTATCATTAAAGGTAAAGGACCTGTTCTTGAATGCCACCCCCTATGAAAACTACACAGATTGTATTAATCTTGCCGCACTTTACATAGCTTTTACTTTATGTAAATTAGCCGCAGAACAATTGGGGTAGGCAGATGAGCAGGCAGAGAATTCCCCTTTTACCCCTCCCATCTCCTCTTCTATCCTCTTTTCTTTGTGGGCAACCTGGCCATCACCGCAGCACAGGTTGAGTAACTCAAAGCATCCTCCTGCAGGCCTGGATATCCCACAATGTGCTGTGTTCAGCACTATTTTCAAACAACACTTACTGGGATTATAGGAGGAGTAAGGAGGTGTGAACAAGGCTGAATATTCACTGGAGCTGATGTCCCACAATTCTCCCCATTTAAAGGGATCCTGGAGGGAAGCAACAACGATAATTTGAATTTCCCCTCCTTCTTGGTGCCCATAAGACGCCAAAATGATTGAAAGCTGTGACAGTGCAATGAGCAATAAGTTGCTGAGGGGGGTAGCTAGGATGTGATGATGTGATAGTGCCTTCTTATCTCTAGTACAGCTGCTGGAGTTGTGCAGAGGTGAAAATTAAAGCTTCCATAATTCATGGCCTAAAATTTAAGTCCTCATTTGGCCATCTCAAATGGGTATAAACTGCTTATAATAATACTGCTTGGATGAATTGAGCATGCCTGAAGTTTCCAGTAAGATGTTAGACCTATCGATCAGTAAGGCAGGGCAGTGCAGAGGACCCACGTGGATAAGACTCACCTCAGGTAAATTACAGAATGATTTTTTAACATTGCAGTCATGGAGAGGAACTATTTAGGGATAAAGCCAATGCTTTAATGAAGTGTACTAGCAGGATAATTAGATTTATCCTTTGAAGTGTCAAGTGCAATATTAGAGTTTCCTGCCATTATGACTGAGCCTTGAATTAAAGGACATCTCCACATCCTATTGAGGAAAGATAACTGGTCTGTGTTAGGTGGATAGTTATTAATAAGGATGAGAGGGAAGATAATAAAGTACCTGAAAGTAGAAGAAAATGACCCTGTTAAATAAAAAAATTAGGAACGGACTAGAGGGGATGAAAAAACAGGAAAGAATTCCAATAATTCTAAGCTATAGTGACACCCCTGTGTTGGTAATCACACTTAGTCTAATGCTTCAAGAAGCTATACATGTATAGCAAATTGTACCCCTCGGAGAGAGGGGAAGGAGGGCAAGACTATACTCATAAGAAAAGTATGGTATAAATATAAACCTTTATTGATACAATGATTACAATAGAACCTGCATAATTTAATAATGGTGGCACCATGGGTAAGGTGCCCAAAACATACAGCACAATCAATGGTGATGATAAACAGAGGAAAAACAGTCAAACCCGGACATTGTATGGAGACTGACAGTGAGGGAAGTCAGGAAGAAACTGAATAGAGGGTACTGTAGGGGGCCCACCAAGTAACATAACCATATTAAACATATGATGCACAGATGAGCTGTGACATAAAAGTAATATGGAGGCCGACAAATATCAAATTACAGTTCTTATCAAGTAGTCAAAGGTGATAAGCTCCACCGTCCGGGATGAGGGGTTGACATTCCAAAGATAATTTACATTATTCCTCATCATGTCTTCCACCAGGGATTTTCTTTGGTAAAGAAAGTTGAGAAGGCAACAATCATAGATCATCTCCCTCCACCATGATCCCAGGTTATTCTTCAGAGGGCCCACACTCTCCATTTTTAGTTTCTTATCATTTATATACTTGAAAAATAATCTGAAATAATTTTACTCTCCTTGGCAATATTTCTCTCAGTCTCTATTTTTGCGGCCTTTATCTGTTTTTTACAGAATTTCTTTTTCTCTCTATAATCCTATAATGCCTCATCACTACCGCTGGATTTTAGCACCTTAAACGCCTTATCTTTCTTGTTTATTGTGAGAACATTGTCCCAGGTTATGCCTGTAAGGTTTTAGCTGCTGAAAATTTGCCATCCTGAAGTTTAGTGTTCATTGCCCCTCTACTGACCATCTTAGTAAAGCATCAAAATCAATGATATTGTGCTCACTATTACCCATGTTCCCCCCAACATGTAATGTAAGGTCCAGCAGTGCCCCCCTCCTTGTTGGCTCCAGGACTAGTTGCGACAGGTAATTGTCTTTTGTTGTCGACAAAAACCTGCTACCTTTGGAGGACCTGCTTTGAAGCCACATTCATTTAACTTATCAGCAGTTCCTCTGCTGCCTCCATTATATTTGGAGCCTTACAACAAACTCCCAGTAAAATTTTATTACAGGCAGTCCCCGGGTTACATACAAGATAGGGTCTGTAGGTTTGTTCTTAAGTTGAATTTGTATGTAAGTCGGAACTGTATCTTTTATCATTGTAATCCCAGCCAGAACTTTTTTGGTCTCTGCGACAATTGGATTTTAAAATTGTTGGGTTGTCATAAGAATCAATTACAGACACTTCTGATAACTGTTACAGCTGATCATTGTAGCCTAGGACTAAAGTACAATAAATTACCAATATCCAGAGGTCCGTTTGTAACTATGAGCCGTATGTAAGTCGAGTGTTCTTAAGTAGGTGACCGCCTGTATTCTTTTTCCCTCCCCTTATCTCCACCCATAGGGACTCCACATTTTCGTTTTCATCACCGATGTCATCTTGCAGGACGGGCTTGAGGCAATATTTCACATAAAACAAACCCCTCCCCCTTTTTTATTTATACAATCATTTTAAAAAGACTATAACCTTCTATATCAACAGCCTAGTCATAGCTATTGTCCAACCTTGTTTCACTGATCATATTTGCCCTCCAACATTAAGAGTTCCAGTTCCTCCATTATGTTTGTGAGGCTTCAGTCATTAGTGTACATATACTTTATAGGATTTCCCTATCCCTATTTCCTTGGTTCTTATTCCCTGATTATCCCAGTGTGTAGTTGCCCTCCTCCAAAGTCTCTAGTTTAAAGACTCATCCAACCTTCTAGCCATTTTCCTCCCAAATAGCTGCACCCTCTCCAATGAGATGCAGCCCATCCCTACTGTAGAGCTTGTAGCCGACAGCAAAGTGAGCTTAGTTCTCCATGAAACCAAAGCCCTCCTTCCTACACCAACTTTTGAGCCACTTATTTACCTCCCTAATCTCCCACTGCCTTTCTGGTGTGGCACATGGTACAGGTACTATTTCAGAGAAAACTACCTTTGAGGTCCTTGTCCTGATCTTTTGGCCTAAATGCCTAAAACCATTTTTAACCCCTTCCCGACATTTGACATATTACTATTACTGCATGGCAGGAGGTGCGTTCCCGCAATATGCAGTAATAGTACGTCAAACTTCTGGCGGCGGCTCCTGAACGGAGCCAGCACCAGAAGCTGCGGGTGTTGGCTATATATTAAAGCCGACACCCGCCTCTAACACCCACGATCGCAGATTTCTCCAATCGCGGGTGTTAACCCCTAAGAGGGGCAGGGGCATTTAACTTGAATTGGACTGCGACGCTTACCGGGGGGGGTTAGATTCCAAAATAAGCTACTGCTATTACTGCAACAAAGCAGTCTGGCTGCAAAACCACTTTGAAGGAGATGACACTGCTTCATGTGATGCTGTAAGCAGGAGCTCTGTTATGGGCCTCTTGATGTTCCCGGGATTTAGCCCTGTTCATACCTTCTCTGATTTTCAGGTCAGGCAGGTGAACTTCCCCATCCTGTGGGTGTCAGTCCGCTGGCTTATAGCTAAAAATCTGGCCTGTATGCCCCCTCATGGTGTGAAACTTAGCGGCTATGCATCGTTCATTGGCAGCTGCATAGATGCACCCCTTATTCTGGAAGTTTTTAGTGTCCCATCCACATTTTCAGTGCCCCCTTAGCATTTGGAAAGGATACTTGAAATGCTTTGTTATTGACACAAAGGGTTTTTTTTTCAGAGAAGGAGTGCTAAGAGGAATGTTAATCACTTGTTTATTTTCTTTAAAAAAAATTACCTTGACACAAAGGTGAATTTTCTGGGAATAAAGGAAACATTTTTAATGTATGCATTCTATTACTGGAAAGTAAAAAAAAAATTAAGAAGTCAGTATAGCGCTCCAGTCTACCTTGCCTTTCTTTAAGGAAACCTACTACCAGTATCAAGGATTCTAAAATGGCAGGATTCACACTTCTTTCAGCTTCTTATACCCTGTTTTTTTTTTACAAAAAAAGGGCAAATAGGCCTGAGGAGCTCCAGGCTCCATGGCTTTTAATTGGGCTCAGAGCTCCTCATGCTCATTTGCGTAATTTTAATACCTTTTTTTGTAAAAACAAGGGCATAAAATCACATCTTGCCAGAGGTGGCACACACCAGCATGTAAGCACACACCTTGATCCTGGTTGTAGATTTCCTTTAAATAGTGGCATGTATACAAAACCATATTGGACCAATCGGATGTAATTAGGTTGCATTTATCAGTTTTTTAACTTTTTGAACATGATTCTTCCCCACTCCCTCTATGGTGTTATGCAAATGTTTATGTGGAAGAGAACACAATCCTTTAATCCGAAGCCACTTTTCACCTTCCTGACATGGCCATTTTTTTTCAAATCTGCCCTATGTCACTTTAAATGGTTAAAACTTTGAAACGCTTTAACATATCCAAGTGATTTTGAAATTGTTTTCTCTAACACTTTGTACTTCATGTTAGTTGAAAAATTTAGGTGGTATGTTTTGCATGTATTTATGAGAAAATCAGATATTTGGTGAAAATTTGGAAAAATTCTTGATTTTCGAACTTCAAAATGTTCTACTTTTTCCATACATAGTCATAACCGCAAAATACTTAATAACTAACATTCACTAAATGTCTTCTTTATGTGGACATGGTTTTTTATGCATACTCTCATTTTTGTAAGATGTTATGGGGCTTTTAACGTTAGGTGCGATTTTTAACATTTTCATAAAAACGCTAAATCCTGCTATTGATGGACCTGCTCAAGTTTCAAATCACTTTGAGAGGCCTAAATAAATGTAAAACCCCATAAATTACCCCATTATAGAAACTATACCCCTCAACGTACGTAAAACAACTTTTATGAAACTTGCTAACCATTTAATTGTTTTACAGGGGTTAAAACAAAATCGGATGCAATTTCAAAATTAAATTTTTTTTGGCTAAATGAATGTGTTTTTCAGAAAATGTACAAATGTCTCAGTGGATAAAATACCAAAACGCTCCTCAAAATTGATACCCAATCCCTCCCGTGTATAATAATACCCCATATGTGGTGGTAACCTGCTGTATGGGCACATGCCAGGGCATCGAAGGGAAGCTGCGCCATTCAGAGCAGATTATGCATTGTCACTTTTTATTGACTATACAATCTTTATTTTTTTGTCGATTTGGACATATAAGGGCTTATTTTTTGCGACATGAGATGCACTTTACTAATACTTCATTTTAGTGGGTCATTAGCTTATTGATGAGATTTTATTAACTCTTGAATGTATGGGTGAAAAGAAAATTGTCCATTTTGGTTTACTTTCTTTTCGTATTTTTTGGGGGTCGTACACCGTACGCTAAAAATACTAAATTATCTTTATTCTATAGGTCACTATGATTACGGTCATACCTCATTTATATAGTTTTTCATTTATTTTTACAATTTTACTGGAAACTAATATGGAGGAAATCTCATTTGTTTTTGCATCGCCATCTTTTTGGAGTCGTAACTTTAATAGTTTTTGGTTGACAGAGCTAGTTTAGTGCTTATTTTTTATGTGTTGAGTTGTTATTTTCAGTGGTACCATTTTGGCGCACATAACTTTTTTTGATCACTTTTTTTGAAGATTTTTGTGTAGAGATTTTATGAAAAATTTACATTTTTGGCGAGTTTTTCAGGTTTTGTTTTTACGGCGTTCACCAAGCGGGTCCAACAATGAGTCTGAGTTATTGTACGGATTGTTTTGGACGCGGCAATACCAAATATGTGGGTTTTTTTGACGATTTTGTGTTTTTTTTCACTTTATTACATGTGTATAGGGAATATTTGTGTTTAGAGGACTTTAACTTTAATTAATTCATTTTATTAAAAAAATTTTTTATTTTTTTAAATTTACTTTTACAGGTTAGTTTGAACAAGTGATCCACTGATCGCTTGTTCAAGCTATTCTTCACCTTACACAGTGTAATACAGGTGTATTACACTGTGTAATGCAACACACTGAGCATGCCAACACCCGCAGCTTCTGCCGCCTGCTCTGTTCAGGAGCCGGTGCCAGAAGCTTGACGTAATAGTGCTGCAAATTGCCCCTCCCGCGATGCAGTACTATTACGTCAAATTTTGGTAAGGGGTTAATAAAAGCAGTTTGTCCATATTTCTGCAATTTGATGAGGCCGAATTCATCAAATAATTTACTGTATATACTCGAGTATAAGCCGACCCAAGTATAAGCCGAGGCCCCTAATTTTACCACAAAAACCTGGTAAAACCTATATATTTTTTACTCGAGTATAAGCCGAGTTTGGGTTTTCAGCACATTTTTTTGTGCTGAAAAACTAGGCTTATACTCGAGTATATAAGGTAGATCTCTTATTTTTTAAAGACAAAGACATAAAGCATTTTAACATATGGGGTTCTATTTATAATTAAGATGCAGGAGGGGGGATTCATAATGTCTTTTCTGCCAGTTTCCTTGTGGAAAAAGCACATGAATCTCCCCATCCCAGCAGCTCTTGGGCTTATCCAAACCGCACGCCACTTTAGGTGTGTCAGGGTGTAGGCTGGGCAGACGGAGGGCATGGGCATGAATACCCGGACTGCTCTATTTATCATAGACTCAGGCAGAAAAAAATGGCTGAGACTATAGCAAAAAACTCTGCCAGTTCAGATCTGATCTACAGGTCCGAACTGACAGAGCGTGCGCCTGTATTTACAAAGAGAACACAGCCTTTTAGTGGATTGGGGAACTTATCTACTAAGAGGCTTTGAAATTGGCTTTGAAAACTCCAGTCTTAATTAATTCCTCCCAGTGCTTCCAAATATATAAAGCGGCTTTTTTGCATTTACCAGTTGACACTTGCTGACTGGCCCTCTGGTCCATTTAAATTAACTGAGACACTGACCATGTATGCTATAATCAAATGTTCCATTGACAGTTACATAAAAATAACCCACACATAATCAGCCATATTTTCCATTAAATTCTATAAATGGAAAGTATTTCTTCACTTTGGTACAGTAAATCAATGCTTGAACTTGACAAAAATCAGAAATAAACATTCTGTCAGTTCTGTAATAAATCATACAGGTATAAGAATGAAGGTTTTGTTACGCAGTCATGCTTAATCATCATAGGTGAAGAAAGACATTTGCCCATGAAGACTTTCATTTGTTCCACTGTGATCGCTGATTATCATTGCCCCTCCATTGCACATTCACATAAAACAAGATGGGTTCCAGGGCTTGGTTCACACATTACTCTCTGTAAAGAATGAAGCCACACATGTAAGAGCAAGAGATCGGAACAGATTAGAAAGGGGCATGTGGGTTCACAGAATATATGTTATGCATCCATGAGTTTCTGATGGCTAGATTAAATTAAGCACAGGGTTCATTATATTGAAAGCATGGGGGTATAACACTGTGAATGGAGTAGAGCATGATATAGCTTTTAAACACGTCTGTATGTTCGTTTTACAATTTTATAGTACAAAATACATTGACTAATTATTTCTTCATAACTCTTTAGATACCTAGTACCAGCCTATAGATTAAGGTGACTGTGCTGTCTGTAAGCTTTATATCATATATTATTTGATATAAAATACTATTTACATACAACTCTTTTAAATAGAAGGATCTGAAGAATGTCATGCGTTATCCATGTGCGCCTCAGTAACTCAGCCTACCAAAAAAGCCAGTTAATTGCTTAATGAATTTTGACGTACATTTATCTGTCTCTTAAGGGGAGGACTCGATCCCAGATCTCTCTATATAGACCCCTTCATGTCTGGACTATGTATATTTACATTGGCTGGTCCTGAAAGTGTTAAGATATGCTACCATGTTCTTTTCAGAAAGTAGAGGTAAACAATAGTCGCTGGCCCACAATTTTAATTTGCTGGGACTTCCACTCCTGCCTAGATGTTTTCCTCTTGTATATATTCTCTGTAGAATGGTAGACAACAATTGGTTATCTAAGATCATTGGTTATTTGCCAATGTTTTTACTCCTTTGCATTGTATTCACACCTTCATAAATACTGCAGATTGGCAAACTGATGCTAAAAAAAACATTTTTTAGCATAATTATAAAAGTTGATTAAAGAAGGAAGGAGACCATGGATAACAAATATAAGAAGATTATCACAGTCACAGTGGCTGGATCTATGAGTAAGTGTTCCTAGTTTGTCACAATTAATTTTGCTGGTAGATTTCCTTTACAGCACACATAGGGGCTTATTTACTAAAGGGCTGCGGATCGCATTTCCATCGGACTTCCCAACATTTTCGGGATTTGCGCTGCTGTGACAGGTATTTAGCAGGGGATTGTGTTGCACGCATTCGGATTTTGTCGCAGCAGCACCGGCTTTCATGCAACAGAAATCGGGGAGCAGGCCGTCAGACGATCCAACTGATTCAGACTGAGCGTGGAATTTGACATTCAATTCTTGTCACAAGATCAAGCACTTACATGCACCAGGAAAAAGGTGAACTCCCGCGGACCTGAGTGGGGGAGCAACACGTGCAGGATATCGGGCGTACGATCTTAGTGAATCGCGGTAGATGTGTATTCCGCTCGATCACTAGTGGAGAAATAAAAATGTAAGGGAAGACATTTAGAAATAAAACATACATGTTAAACAACTTCAAATGATAAAGAGAACATAACAATACAACAAATCCTGAAAAATTATTTATATTAACAATAAACCAAAAAAAACTGTTAAACTGCAAAGAAGGAATTGTGCCAGGATTACAAAGAGAAAGGGAATTATTTCAAATATTATTTTTTGGTGTATCAAAAGAGGAAAATGCAGGAAGGCAAGGTACAAATTTCAGCTGTGTTAAAACCAGGAAGTTTAGAACTATTTGAAAAGATTATAATACCATAGAAAAATCACTGGCTGCAGAGGATAAATGCCCCTGACTTTTGAGGAAACAGAGTTGTTGTCACAATAGAGTAAAAGGGTGGAGGCCCTTAACTCAAGCACAACCCCTGCCACCCATTTAACAAACCCTACTTGTTAGGGACTTCTGGTCGACAATGCTTACATACGCTGAGTGCATAGGAAAAATGACAATATAGAGGGACAAACAAGAGATAGCGGACAGACAACCAAAATCATAAAGATGGCACCAATAGAATAAAAAGAGAATGGTCAAATAACATAGCAGAGGTCAGGACGCAGTATAGCTAGTAGTAGCTAGTTAAAAAGTAGAGACTAGTAAAATCAGCCAGGAGTAATGGAACTGGGCACATATTTAAAGGAGTTCTTGGATGTTAACCCCAGGAGCTGACGGAATTGGCCGTCTATCACTCATGTCACAGGTGATACACGACTGAGCTCTAAACTGACAGAACCCAGCTTTCGCATACAAAATACTATGCGAGGCAGTTGTCTTACAACGTTCCAGCAAACAGCACTGAGTGTGGCTTAAACTTCACTGCAGCAAGCACTAGCAAGTTCCAACAATACCCCCTCTTTCTAGGAGGGGACTATACTAAAGATGTTTACTTTCCTTTAAAGCAAATTACGTCTTGGGCTTTTAACAGGCTTTGCAGGTTTTTGTCCAAACCCAAAGGCATCTGCCTGCAGGTTAATAGATTTGAGACTTTTTCTTGCAAATGTCTCAAATCCAAATGGACAAGTTATGTGAGGGGGTTATATGCAGGAGTGGACACTTCTGTAAATTTTGGATTTGAGGCTGTATCCTGCATTTTTAAGCACTCTAGTTACACCCCAGATATAACAACATATGTGGCTGCGGTCACATGTGGTGTTAAGGGTGAGGTCACATGTTGTGTTTTGGTTGTGTTTTTATTGCGTTTGGAAAGACATTACAGAAGCTGAGGAGAGGTGATTTGCCTACATACATTGCGTTTACAATGCATTTTGTAAATGCAAATATTAACAGTAATGTAATTAGGCAAATCACCTCTCCTCAGCTGATGTATTGCATTTCAAAATGCAACCAAAATGCCTCACCTTTAGAAATAATCAATACATTTTTAAAAATATATAAATAAAAAAATGTAGGAATTAAAAAAGTAGGTTAATGTGCAAAATTATAACCATTTAAAGCATATTCAATAATTTCAATTTACATGTTAAAACAGGGTCCATTAAAAAAATATCTTTTTTGCACCTGCCCTGGACCAGGTGCAGATTTGTGCCTAAAAAGTTGGAAAAATAAAGGGATTCATAAGGGAAAAGTTGCACAGAACATCTGGATAATAAAGATACATAAGGCACACTGCAGAAAGTGCAGATCAAGGTGTACTTGAAAAGGGACAGCAAAAGTCATGAAAAGTTTCAAAAATGACAAAAGTTGCAAAAAGGAGACAGTTTTACTAGCAGAAATAAAGATACATGTCCCCATAGATAAATATGTCCATGATTTAGACCAAAAAGGCGAGAAATCGGTTGCCTTAGAACAAAAATCATATTCTGCAATATATTTCTACACAACATTATAATAGTGAAAATATATATTTTATTTCTCATGCCATATACCAGAGTTTTATATGACATCTTCTTGCCTAATCACTGACTGATGGATTGACTGACCGACTGATGGAAATCACCCAGAAGGCACACAGGTGGTAGAAACCCCAGGCCAATGTCACTCCTTATAATCTGACCTTACTTCACTAAGTACATTTTCATGAACTGCAATATACCTTTGCATTTCAGTTTTAATCTTTTCCCATTAACCAGCCTCCAGCCAATATTATTATTCATTTTTCTTCTACCAGTACTATATTCCCTTTAAAAAAAAATTTTCCTATCAACAAAGTTATGTGATGCCTTATTGAATTTTCGTACAAGTTATAGTTTCTTCTTATCACCATTTTGGAATACATATAATTTTTTTTTATTTCATTGGGGAGAAAGATGAAAAAATAGCATTTTAAGTTGGTACATGTGTTATCATTGATGTGTTGTTCTTACTCAGCATGTCAAAACAAAAAACTGAAAATTCAAATAGTTTAGTTTGTTCTGTTTCACTCTTTTGACAGTAAAAAACATTTTTTAAAAATTGTGTTTCTTTATGCTTTATTGTATATATATTATTTATATTTGTGTTGACATTTTTGTGTGAGGCATTGTTCTTTAATCATTTGTACCTATTATTGATATATTGATAATTGTTCAGTGCCCACAGCTTATTGATTGATATCTAACTTTTATTTATGTGGTAGACCATGTACAATATTTAAAATGTAGGACTGAGGAAATAAAATAAATTATTATTGACTGTGGTGTCCTTGATCCTAGCTGTTGCAGTGCTTAGCAAATATGAAAAGAGAACAATTGGAAAATATGGTAGACCAAACTGAATATGTTAAACATTTATAATTTTATTAATTGATCAAATTACAACAACACAAATGCAGACAATTTAAACCTACCGGGCTCAGCTCCAACAGCAGTAATGGAGTACAAACCCATAGCTGGTGAATATATTAGCAGTATATTTCAACCAGTAATAATTAAAAGAATCATAACTGCATAAAGATCAATAGTAGAAATTACACTAAAAACTAAGGAGAAAGATATGCACCAACGTAAATAAATATATGACAACTACAAGCCTAAGAACACTTACATCTTAATCCCCAACCAGGAATAGCAGGGTGACAGAGGGAGAGGGGTACATGAATCCAGCATGACACACAATGTGCCCCATGTAGGAGACTCCTTCATCAAGGAATGAAGCTAGATTCGGGAAAGGGGACTTATGAAGGGATAAGAGGAAGGACTTACCCAACCTAAGAAGTGGTGTCCGTTCTCACTAGGTGTGTGGGAGGAGTACGCTCAAAGATCATGCAATCTATCGTGCAATGTGTAGAGCAGGATCAGAAAAGTTATTGCTTGTGCCTTGACAAGAATAGAAACATTACTAGATAAAAAAGTGCTGGTGCTGAGTAGAAAAAAAGAATAGAAAAGAAAATGAGTACAAGACAAATATGTGTTGCTAATGAATATATTAAATACAACACATACAATGTATGTAGTATACACAATAAAATAGTGATATTCAAAATTAGTATTAAAGATCCTTACAATTGTGTGAATAAAGTGTCATGGTTCTATATGTGTCTTACATATCATAGTATCATCCAGCCTGAAAAGGGACAAGATCTCTGTCTGAAATTATTTTGGCTTCATGAAAATGGGATGAATAAAAACCAAGGTTTTTGAAAATCGTGATAGATGACGATTGATGGGGGAAACCATGTCAAACACTATTATTGACAGACCCAATTTTACATAAAATTGTATCAACAATCCCAGCAATTACAGCTCAACAAACAAATAATCTGAGAGCTTACTTGGTACATAAGTATCTTAACCCAACAGGATCCCAAATATTTATTTGGCTCCTTGTCCCTGTCTGAAATGGGGCTGCAAACTGTGCGGCCAATGCATAACATGACCAAATATAGTTACTACACCACCTTTGCTGACTGAGATGCTAATACGATATTACATGGTTACAAGCCGTGTCCCAAAATATACATTGGGATGACCACACGGGAGGTGCGTATGAGGGAACATTCCAATGGCATTGTGGCAGCTTGGAAGGTAAAAATAGTGGAAATAAGCAAACTTAAACCATTACCTCTATACTTTAAAGTAGTCCATAATTGTAATAACGATGTACTGAAGATCAGAGGGATCAACCATGTATGTATCCTCCCCCCAAAAAGTTTTATTATTACCTCTTTTATGAATGTTTTTCCATTTATTCTTTAGTTTTGTTACAGTTTTAAGACATCAGGAAGGAGCTTTGCGGGACTTAATCCACTTTACTGGACTTTCTAATTTTTCACCTTGCCAATTCCTCCTGATCATCAATTCTATTACGGACTACCTACTGTAGTAGTCATCTCAATAATAATGCCCATGTATTTCTTATACTTATTTAAATGTTCAGTAGGATTTATGTGTGTATCTATCACTTTGGTAACCAATTATTTTTAGGCACTGTGCATGGGTGCACACATTTTGTGCATGTACTTTGGCATTGTGCATGGGTGCATGTATTGGCTATTACCTTCATTACTATCATACTAACAATGTTTTTCTTTGCTTGAGCAACCATTGCTTTCTAACAATATATGTAAACTTCATCCAAAAAATGTTTTCACGGGGGTATATTGTGTGAGGGTGTGTATGTCATGGCCACGACACATATATGTGTATTGGTTTTGTGTGTGTGTTATTCACTGAATGATTTCAGACATAGATCTCTTTACTTTCCAGGCAGGTTTATACTAAAATATGTTAGACACATATTGTATGGCACCAAGAAACTTTACATGAATTTTAAGGATCAAAGTAATCAGAGGGTGTAGAGCGGCACTGTGAAATTCCGGATTAAGATCCTAGTGTGGGTGCAAGCTTCTTGAGGTCCGACTCAAGATCCCGATTCTTCAAATATCCAAGACAGGGAAGCAGCACTCCGTAGTGCTGCTGTATCTACCGGGGTTGTCAGCCAGGCTGTTTAATGCACCGCAACCATGTCATCTCAGAAGCAAAGGACAATGACTCTCCTGGCCTATGCTGGTCTTACTGTTAACTAAGAAAACCTTAGTAAGCTGTAAGTTACCACTACAGTAGTATTGTCTTACAATGTGCATAGTGTATGTAACTAAGACCCTAAGTTAGCATGCAACAAGCAAATGAAACATAGTCTTTGTTTTTCAGTTGTATTGGTTATGTAGCTATCGGTTTGCAACAATATGCCTGAGCACTGTGTACAAAAGAATTTCCCCCCCAAGTGATCAATGAAGTAAAAACGTAAACACACACACATACATACATACATATATATATATATATATATATATATATGTATATATATATATCTGACACAATGATAATAGAGGAAAAAATGAACAAATATTTGAGCATGTCTAAAAACCCTAAGTTGTAGATAAAGCATAGCAAAGCCATTAATGCAATGAAGTGTTAGCAGCTTTACAAGTCATTAACTCTTTATAACAAAGGAAGAACAGAGGTAAGTCTTCATAACAAAGGGAGAACAGAAGTAAGTCAATCAGAAGATTATAGGAACATCCTATTTACACCTTCAGAATGTAATATTCACAGAGCTGTCTGACACCTCTTAGGCTTGTCCAAACACTTATTTACACAAAGCCTCAATGGCAAACCAAATTTGAAATCTTTTCCAAATGACTGATCATGATTGATTGCTGTTGATCAATGATGTGGGAAAAACATGCTGCCATTTGATCCCCTAACCTAAAGGGTCATTTTAAAATATAGAACATAGGAATTACCTGAGGCACATCTTACTGTTCCTTTGTCTAAAGTCTTCATTACAGACTCCAGTTGGCACAATGTGACCTCACTTTTTCTTTCAGCTGTAGTATGGAACAATATGATTGTTAGAGTTGATGACTTAATAGTGAGCAGGATTAGCTTGAATTCTTTGAAATGCTATGTCAATAAAAAAAAACAGTTTGCCCTGGTGGATAATACATGGATTTCAAACGTGCATTAAGAATTTTTTTTTTGTTACCGTGTCATAACTGTAAAGTTGTACTGTATTTTCTCAATGTTTCAATAACACTATGTTATATAGGGGAACTGGGAAAGCCCATTTATCAGTCAAGGTCAAGTACATTTAAAACAACATAAATTATATGATCTTAATGATATATTATTATTTTACATCCAAAGTGCATTATTTTGTTTTTTATTTTATAGTTGGAGAAAAAAAAAGTCCAGAAAACAGTTATATTTTAAAATTATAAAGTTACTTATTAACATAATAATCATTCCATAAATGCCAACATTTAACATGATATTTTTATTGTGGCTGTTTTCTCCTGGCTTGTAATGTTTGAGGATTAACAGATTTCTGGTATCATTCGTCTGGCCTTCATAATTGCTTAATGCACTCCATAATAGTTTTATGGCGCAAGAGAAAAAGTTCACGGTCCAGCCGGGCTCGAAACATCAAGGTATTCTTTATTTCATAGCAAATACAAAAACTTTTTAAAATCCACTTAGACAGACAACAGTGCCTACGCGTTTCGGACAGTGGCTTTGTCCTTAGTCATGGCTACAAATTGTTAATGCATAAACTTCTTTTTGATGCTACTGGATGACACTACCTCTTTTTCATTTGCCAAATACTTCAGCTTGTTACATCTGCGGTTTGGTCCCTATATGTGGCAGATAAGATCCTATCAGATGTTGTATTTTCAGTTGTGGCTTAGTTTAGTCAGTTATTAGTTAATTGTTATCTCATCATCAGTATTCATTTGTTTTACAGGTTCACAATCCTATGCATTGATCTATATGAATTTTGTTGTTGTAGTTAAATACATTTTTGTCCAACTATGTTGAGTCACTCAACACTCCATCAGCCATATTCACAAATGTATGGTCAACTTAAGGCACTATAAATAAAGATCAGGACTCAAATCGCAACCCATACAACCAAGGTAGCAGAGCATCTCTGAATGCACAGTAGTCGAACTTTGAGGCAGGGATGGGCGTACTGGCAGCAGACACACCACACGGGTCCACAATCCTTGTCAGACTAAAGAACAGGAAAATGAGGCTACATAATGCAAAAGCTCATCGAAATTGGACACGTAGAAGATTGTTAAAAACGTTGCTGGCTGATGGTCTCGAGTTCTCTGCGAGCCCATTCGGATGGTAGGGTCAGATTTGGATCAACAACATGAAAGATATCCATCCTGCCATCCAATGGTTTCAGGCTGGGGGGGGTGTATGGTGGGGGGAATATTTCTTGGCACTTTGGGCCCCTTTAACCAATTTGAGCATCGGTTTTTTTTGGAAAATAGGAAACGCCACAGCCTACTGCGATAGTTGCGTGACCAGGTCCCATCCCTTTATGACACAATTGTACCCAACATATGATGGCTACTTTCAGCAGGATATGTGCCATTGTCATAAAGCTGGGAATCATCGCAGACTGGTTCTGAAATGACAATGAGCACTGTACTCAAATGGCTCCACAGTCCACAGATCTCAATCAATAGAGCATTTTGGGGATGTTGTGGAACGGGAGATGTGCATCATGTATGGTAGCCGACAATATGGGCAACGTGTGATGCCATCATGTCAATATGGACAAAATCTTGAGGAAGCTCCAGACACCTTTTGAATCTAGCCACGAAGAATTGAGGCAGTGTTGAAGGAAAAGGGGGTCCAACCCGTTACTAGCATGGTGTACCTAATAAAGTGGGGCCGGTGGGTATGTGTGGTTTGTAGGTGATTTTCACTTTGAGGGAGTTTTGTAATATATAGTAATTTATTTTTATTTTAAAAATATTTTGTAATTTTTTAAACTTCAGACTGTAGGGACTTGAACATCATACACTGCCATTACTGATGTAAGGCAGTTATATTACAGTGGTCAACTATGGACATACATAGGCTCTCATGTACAGAGGTAAATCTCTGACCGGATATGTCAGCTACTGCTGAAGACATCCCTGGGAGCTGCCATAGAGGAAATCGGCACCCAAACCCGCGCGGGGTTGGGAGTTGCGGCAATCTTGCGGTCAGATTCAGACGGTCAGCGATCATGTTTGGCCATGGCGTCTAAAGGGGCTCGCTATCACACATCCCAAACTGTTACAGGGGAGTCCTGGCTATCGTATTTAGACAGTTCCCCGCACAGCAGTGCAGGATGAAAATGTACAGGGAGAGATTGATACACACAAATTGTTTAATGCATAAACTTCTTTTTGATGCTACTGATGACATACCTCTTTTTCATTGCCAAATACTTCAGCTGTTACATCTGCGTTTGGTCCCTATATGTGGCAGATAAGATCCTATCAGATGTGTGTATTTTTCAGTTGTGGCTTAGTTTAGTCAGTTATTAGTTAATTGTTATCTCATCATCAGATATTCATGTTTTACAGGTTCACAATCTATGCATGATCTATATGAATTTTGTTGTTGTAGTTAAATACATTTTTGTCCAACTATGTTGAGTCACTCAACACTCCATCACCCATATTCACAAATGTATGGTCAACTTAAGGCACTATAAATAAAGATTTAATATTATTATTTTGTTTCTAATAATTAGTATTTAAATAAAATCTAAAAGTAAGGAAGCATGCTAACCGCTAGAACACATGAATCTGCCACAGAAATGACAGGGCTACTTTTTGCCCTGCTAAGGTGTTGATAGCCTTCTGCCTTTCCACCTTCTGGTTATAGCAGTAAGTGAGTGATGAAACTAATCCTTTGAAGTTGATCTTAAGTATGACATATTTTCTTTTAATTTGAATATGGATTGTTGGTCTACAGAAGAAGGTGCTGCTTGCACTAGTTGTTTTTCTAGTGCTATTTTCATTGTTCCTGTGTTAATATTACATTTCTTTGTGGTTTACACAAACAATATTTTAGAGAATTGATATGAGGAAAAAGGGCCAATCTGTTTTGCTGGTGTTGACAGGTATGTTAATTGCTTGCAGATAACATCTGTTAAATACAGACTTTAGCTGAAGAACTTCAGTTTTTAAATTTAAAACTTAATGTGCTTTACAGGCTGCAGAGGCAGCCAAGAGGCTTTATGTACTATTCCAGATATTGAGTGAATGGTTGAAATCACATGTATTCATTACCCATAATGGTAGTAGCACTGAACCCAGAAGAGATCACCTTCGAGATGTTTGCTATTCACCACATTGTAAACACAACATGAAAAGAGTTGTGAAAGTAACCTCAGAAAAGGATATTAGATGCCTTCCCTTTTCAGAAACCTTTGCTATAAAGAAATGCACCATGAGTATGAGAGCAGAGAAAATATCCTACTGGAAGTCCCAAAGGTCTGATGCTAAAAAGAGAGACAATACACAAATAATTAGCTGTGAGACTTTCTAATAAAATGCAAAATGATTTATTTCAAAAACATTAAATGTTATACACATCATGGCTATACCATGAAGAACTCAATGTCCAAAATGAGTAGGTTTTCACCTGCATTTATTGATCTTTATATGGATTTAACCCCTTAACGCCGCAGCCCTTTTTCGTTTTTGCGTTTTCATTTTCCACTCCCCACCTTCAAAAATCTATAACTGTTTTATTTTTCCATGTACAGAACTGTGTGATGGCTTATTTTCTGCTAACAAATTACACTTCAAAATGGTGGTATTTAATATTCCATGCCATGTACTGGGAAGCGGGAAAAAATTCTAAATGCAGTGAAATTGGTAAAAAAAAAAACATTTGTGCCGTATTCTTGTGTGCTTGGATTTTACGGCTTTCACTGTACGCCCCAAATGACATGTCTACTGTATTATTTGGGTCGGTATGATTACAGCGATATCAAATTTGTATAGGTTTTATAATGTTTTCATACATTTAAAAAAATTAAAACCTCCTGTACAAAAATTTTGGGGGATTTTGCCGTCTAACTTTTTTATACTTTGCTGTACGGAGCTGTGGGGGGTGTCGATTGCTGGCGGCGATCAGCCAGAAAACACCCGCAATATGCAGCAAAGACTTACCAGCTATGCAGAGGGCTCAGCCCATGAGCCCTCTCCATGCACCCGCACCCGGCATGTGACGTAATACTACATCACATGTCGGTAAGGGGTTAATGTTTTTCAAATAAAGATTTTTGAACTTTATTCAGCGGATGCATAAAGAAAAAATTTAAATGGAAATTTGGGTAATGTTGTAGCTTTTTTTCTTTATGTTACAATGTAGAGATACAAAACCTAAGAAGTGAATTCAGATAAATTCTTTCAGATAAAGATAAAGGTACTTTTTATACCTTGCTTGATTTTGAAGTGACTACACATGCAACACAATACCCTGTGGAGGTCTCAGGCTATGTTTTAGTATTTGATAGATGTCTAGCAGACAAATAATCAATGTTTTCTTACCAATTACCACCCTCATCACCCATCACTGCCAAAATGTTTAGGGAACAATGTGAAGGGGACGCATAGTGACACAGCCCCTCCCCCCTTTTCTCTCTCCTTTTTCACATTCCTGTTATAGGCAGACTTAATGTAATGGATTTTATGCTAATGCGTACCTCCCAACATTTGTGAAAGGGAAAGAGGGACAAAATGGCGGCACGCGTAGCGATATTATAATAATAAAAATCATCTCAATAAAAAAAAAAGAAATATCCTCATTGGGATTAGAACCAAGAACCTGCAGTGTCCATGTACAATAATGTCACTGCGCCTCAACCAACTGAGCTATAGCCTCTGTGATTATCTAGGTGTAGAATTTTGGTAACTAAGAACTATGACTACTGTTACACTGTGACACAGATTTAATGCCTTGGTATATAGAGAGGGGGATCTTCTCAGAGATTATTGTAATAATTGAGACTATTATTATTATTATGGAGATTATTATTATTATTATTATTATTATTGAGATGATTATTTTTACTAATATTAATAATCGTCTCCATAATAATAAAAATAATAACATTTATAATAATAATAATAGTTTCAATAATTACAATAATAACCTCTGAGAAGATCCCTCTCTATATATCAGGGCAGTAAGTCTGTGTCACAGTGTAACAGTGGCAGATAACACTTCTTAGTTACCAGAAATCCTCAGCTCTGTATCACTGGGCTTATAGCTCAGTTGGTAGAGGCTCCAGTCTACAGTGCAGAGGATCCCAGGTTTGAATCTTACCTTTATTTAATTAAATAAAGAGCTTGTGTCTGGGGAAGCCCTGGAGACCCATATATGGACAGATGGTGATCTGAACCTGATGACGTGGTCCCTGCTCTCCGCTAAGCCCGACACTTCTCTGAAAAGGATTCCCTCCCGATGTCTGCTCTGGGGAACCCTAGGAGATGCAGTGACCATATATGGACAGATGCTGATCTGAAGCTGATGACGTGGTCCCTGCTCACTGCTAACCCGACACTTCTCTGAAAAGGATTTCCTCCAGATGTCTGTAGAAGCCATTCTGTACTGTGGGTTCAGGCTTTCAAAGTATTTACTATGCGGACACAGCGCCAGGACACAGCGGGACCTGGGGGGAAAATCCATGACAATCTCATAGCTGCCCGTGACGCAGGGCAGAGCTAAGAAAAACTGGACTTTCCCGGCAAAATCGGGACGGTTGGGAGCTATGCTAATGGTATATAACTGGTTAATTGGTTACTGTATATTTCCCGCTCTTTTACACTTGGTGTTTTCTGCTTATTTCCTATTTCTTATGTCAGAATTTATGAGGGCCTTAGGTAAGCTCAGCTATGATTGGTTAAAGGCTGGAACAATGTAATGTATGTTACTGTACAGGTTTTGGTAGGAGCTATTTTGATTGGTCACTGGTCCTGGAGATTCACCTCAGATATTGTCTGAAGCGCAGCTGTGGATAGAAGCCATGTTCCAGAGGATGCAGCAGAGAACAGAACAAGCCAGCGGAGAAGAGTGGCTCCGGACCTGCCTGAAGGCAGGGGACGCACTAGAGCTTGAACCGTTGATGGCATCTCCGCGGGAAATATGCATCAAATGGTCACCGCATCTACGTCCTTGCCAGTTCTACATTTAATCCCAAGTGCATAGAATCCCAAGTGCGGGAGCCTGAAGAGCAAGAAGAAAAGGACGAGGCGGAGCCAGAGTACCTACTCCCCGCCTGTTGACACAGGCAGGAGAAGGAGTGGTGCTTCCGTCAGGAAGGAGCGGACCACAGGGAGGACTGCCAGCGGGTCTTAGCCAGTTGCTGAGTGCTTGCAGTGTGGGCGGTCCTCTTCAAGAGGGGCGGAGCATGGCAGCAGTCGGCACTAGCAGGAGAGTAAAAGCATAAGCCGGGGTTCAAAAGCGGCAGAGGGCCAGGTCATCTGAAGCTGCGGCGCTCAGTGTCCAGGAGGTCATGCAAGAGGTGGAATCCTCTGGGCATAGCCATGATGCCCCAGGTTTGGGTGAGACAACTATTCTGAATGTAGAGCTGTTCAATGATTTTATGAAATTAATGGAGCATCGCTCTAAAGCTGTATCCCCTTCAACTACAAGTATGCGGTCACAGTCTGATGTGTCTAATAGTGTGTGTCATCCTTTTCCTGTGATTGACAGAGGGGTTGGTGTGGCAGAGACAGCGGTTATAGAAGCTATAACTTGTACCATTTCTCTTCTGGGTTTTCATTTGCCTTTGTCAGTGAAAGAACACATTTGGAGAAATGAGTTTGTTGAGTTAATGTCTCTCCTACCATCCTCCAGGGATCACTTGGTGAAGCAGGATAAGAAAGATGATAAATCAGAGGAGGAAAGGAGACGCAGCTTTACTCGTAATATACTTAACTGGATTCAAGCTTTTTACATTTATGCTGCTTTGTTAATTGAGAAGCAACCTGATAAAGCTATTGGGTTGTTTCAGCATATGGATACTATTTTGGAGGCACACCGCAATTTCGGTGGTATGACCTGGTTTACGTATGATGAATCTTGCCGTCAAAAGTTAGCTGCTTATCCATCAGTGCAATGGGGAGTAAAAGATGTAGGAATCTGGATTAATTTAATGTTGCCACAGAGGTCTGTTGGGGCAAGGCAGCTTCCTTCTACTTCACAGACTTCTATGAAGAAGGGGGTTTGTTTTGCTTTTAATGAATCCTCTTGCAAGTGGCTTAGCAATTGGTGTTATAGGCATGAGTGTTCCTTTTGTGGGTACACTCACCCAATGTCAAAATGTTATAATTAAAATGAACTAGTCAGCCCAGCAGAAACTTTCCATCAAGGAACAAATTTCAAAGAGTGCAGAGTAATTTTTGATGGCTTTCGTGATGGGTTTTTCATTCCAGAGTTTGATGGTGAAGGTTGCTGTTGAGTGGAGAACTTAAAATCTGTGGCATTGCACAAAGAGGTAGTGAGAATGAAAATTCTGAAAGAAATTCAGTTAGGAAGAGTCCTGGGTCATATTCAGCAACCACCTTTTAAAAAATATTAGAATTTCCCTCTTGGGGATTGTACCAAAGAAGGAGGTTGGTGAATTTAGACTCTAGATTCATAATTTCTTTTCCAGAGAAGGTCTCTTTAAATGATCAAGTGGACAAAGGTTTGGCATTTGTTGATTATGTTTCATTTGAACAGGCGGTTGATCTTTTGGTGCAGCATGGTCACAGATCTTTATTGGCTAAGGCGGATATAAAATCTGCATTTACGTTATTACCTGTTTGCCCAAGCGGTTTTTAGCTCTTTGGGCTTTCAATTTGATAATCAATTCTATTTTGACTACTTTCATATTGTCGTGTAATTATTTTGAAGCATTCTTCCTTTTTATAGTGGGTGGTTGAATTTGAAATTGGTTTAGATAGCATTTTAAATTATTTAGATGATTTTTTGTTCATTGGTCCAGATTCTTCATTAGTTTGTTCACTTTTGTTAACAAAATTCTTCGAGTTAATGGAATCGTTTGGTATGCCTGTAGAATTGGAATTTTTAGGCATTGTGATAGATTCAGAACAAATGGAATTTAGATTGCAGGTAGAAAAATTAAGTAAGATTAACTGGTTAATGGAGCCCTCTCCATACTGGTTAATGGAGCCCTCTCCACAAATGGAATTTAGATTGCAGGTAGAAAAATTAAGTAAGATTAACTGGTTAATGGAGCCCTCTCCATAGCCGGTAAGTCTTTGCTGCATATTGCAGCAAAGACTTACCGGTAACACCCGCGATCGGTGCTAGCACCGATCACGGGTGCTATAACAGCGATCACTGCCGGCAGAGCTGCCGGCAGCGCTCATGCGTCGCTATCTTGCCTTGGATCGTCGCTCCCCGTGACGTCATCGGGGAGCAGTGATCTGTTTCCTTGGGTCTTCCGAAGACCCGAGGCTATTTTGTTTTAACCCCTTCATTACAATGTGCTTATAGCACATTGCAATGAATGAGGAGGAAAATCCCCATATACTGCCATACTGAAGTATGGCAGTATATGATAGGATCGATCAGACAACCTAGCGTTAAAGTACCCTAGGGAGTCTGAAAAATAGTAAAAATAAAAATAAAAAAATTATAATAAAAAAACCTAAAAATTCAAATCACCCCCTTTCCCTAGAACTGACATAAATATAAATAAAGAGTAAAAATCATAAACACATTAGGTATCGACGCATCCAAAAATGTCCGATCTATCAAAATATATTAACGGTTTTTCAATGTGTTTAACCCCGTAATGGAAAATGGCACCCAAAGTCGAAAATGGCACTTTTGCCATTTTGAAAAATATAAAAAAATCTATAAAAAGTGATCAAAAGGTCGTACAGTCCTAAATATTATATCATTGTAAATATTATCAAATGTTGCAAAAAATGACACCACCCACAGCTCCGTACAACAAAGTATATTATAAGTTATTAGCGCCAGAAGATGGCAAAATAAAAAAAAAAATTGAACAGGAGGTTTTAATTTTTGCAAATGTATGAAAACATTATAAAACCTGTACAAATTTGGTATCCCCATAATCGTACCAACTCAAAGAATTAATTAGACATGTCATTTGGGGCGGTCAGTGAAAGCCGTAATATCCAAGCCCACAAGAAAATGGCGCAAATGCGTTTTTTCACCATTTTCACTGTCTTTGGAATTTTTTCCCTGCTTCCCAGTACATGGCATGAAATATTCAATACCATCACTATGAAGTGCAATTTGTTACGCAGAAAACAAGCCATCACACAGCTCTTTACGTGTAAAAATAAAAAAGTTATAGATTTTTGAAGGTGGGGAGTGAAAAATGGAAATGAAAAAACAGGAAAGGGCCCGGTCCTTATCGGTTAAGTCTTTGTTGATTTTATTTTTGGCTAGGAAGAAGGTGACTTTGCAAGATCTTCAGTCATTATTGGGCCTATTGAATTTTGCTTGCAGGGTGATCACTATGGGTAGAGTTTTAAGATTGTACTTTGCTACTAATACTAATACGTTATACATTATCCTCTAAGTGTGACATGACATGGTTTTGTGTTGTCTACAATTCAATATTTGGTTAAAAGCAAAGTATGTGGAAGGAGAAATGTTAGAAATGACATTGCTCATTCTCTGTCACGATTGCACTGGTTCCGGAGGTGGAGAAAGAAGGTATACCTTGTAGTTGAAACTAATAGTTGAAAGTGTTAGAAATTCTTTGTCCCCGGGAACATGGGCCATGAGCTGGACTTCCTTTTGTATGTCGGTAAATGAAGATTATTTTGATGATGATATGTCTATGGGCTTGTTATTCGTTTGTGATTTGATTCAGAGATGTTTTTCTTATGCTTATATTGTTAGGATCTTGTCAGCTGTTTCTTTCTTTTTTAGGCTAGCCAATAAGACTTCATTTTCTGTTCATTTTCCAACTAAACACGTTTTAAAGGGTCATCGTAAGCATTTAGGGTAAGTGAATTAGTAGCAAGGAGCAGGACTAATTGGTTGTTATTTGGAGGATAACACAGTTTTTGATTTTTTCTCTTTCTTTGTTGAGGCCTAAAACTCCTGGCCCCTTTCTGCTGCATGAAAATTGTTCCCCTGTTACAGTGTTTCAGTTCAACTCGCAGTTAAAGAAGTGTTTGAGTGGGTTAGGTTTAAATGAATTGAAAATAACTTGTTCTCACTCCTTAAGAATCGGAGCAGCAACAGAGGCTGCTAGGTTTGGTTTAGACAATGTGGTTATTCACCGCATTGGTAGATAAGAATCGAGACATTTTAGATTATATGTCCGTCTGGAATTACTGATTAACTGATTTTGTCTTTTTAATCTTTGGTTCTTGGGCCATTCTTATGTTTTTTGGTGCACAGGAGAGCGACTAACAGGTGCTATACAGAGAATTTATCTTTAAATGTTCATGCATTTAATGTCTTTTGGTTCGGGCTAAGGGGTCTAAGGTGGAACGGTGTGTTTTTTGTGGTGAAGAGGCTTCTTAAATTATGGCCTTCACCAAACGTACTTATCTTGCAGTGGGAGGAAACAATATTGGCAAGATCAGAACTTTAGAGTTACTATGTGGAATGAAAAGAGATTTGGCGGTTATTAAATGCTTGCTTCCTGATGCTGTTTTAATTTTCTCTGAAATTGTGTCACGCTTGTGCTGGCATAGTACAGACTATTTGTTCTTTGATAAGATCAGGAAGCGGGTAAATAGATCTATGCATAAATTCTTACCGTGTCTGGGAGGTTTGCGTACAGGCATATAGATTTGGAGAGCTTCTCTCCAGGCCTGTACAGGCAGGACTCTGTCCATTTGTCAAAATTGGAATAGATATATTTCATTTGGGTTTGCAGAATGCATTAGAGCATTGGTTGCAGTGTTTGGGGGAGGGGGGCTCGTTTTAGGGACTAGGCCTTGTGGGAGTTATGTCTCCCATCCGTTGCTGGGGAAACTTTGTTTAGTTTATCAAATACTTAGATATTGCTGTATGTCAAATATTGTGTGATGAATTGATTTTAATTATTTAATTATTTATTGATTTATTTATTAAATAAAATATTTATGGTTACCTTTCAATAGACATCGTGGCCAAAATTATTCCAAAATACATTACTTGTGACGTGTCTAATTATTTCCAGTTTTGAATTATTTAGTTATTCTAGAGTGGGGCTTGTGTCACCATGGCTGGCAGCCAACCCTGGTTGATGTACAGTAGGATCAATACAGAATTTTGGTAAGTTTATCTTGCAGATATTTCTGCAGAATGTCCTCAACTGTTCTGCATATGACTGACTCGAAAGTGTCCACAGCCTGATAATAATGATATGAATGGATAAGAAAATGTGACTTCTGAAATGCATTTATGTTTTTAAGCTACAAACTGACAAATCATGGGTAACATGTACCAAGCATTGGTGACAGTTTATTTCAGTAGCTGCTCTGGACAGGTTAGTTGGTCTCACTCTCAGTAATCTGATCCAATTGAATCAACAGCTGATAAAGGAGAATTCATTGTCAAGTTTCCTATTCAGCTTTGTAAAGCTCTGGATATGTTACCAGTAGTAAGGCCTGGTATGACTTGAGGACAGACAAAGTGATAACAACTAGAACTGAGTGATTTTTTTGTTCTTGTCTTTGAAGTTATGGTTATGGACAACCTGCAGGTAAATTTGATGAGGGAAACTTTTCACTTTAGTTTCAGTTTGCAGATATGTAGTAATATAATAGATAACTCATGAGAATCACATGAAGTCTATCTTTTTTTTAAACATCTACTTTAGATTTGGAAGTTACTGAAATACTAATGTGCCAAAATAAAACATTAGATGAATTCATTTATTTAATTCGCTGTCAAAGTGTCTACAATGCCTATTCCAAAATGTAAACTAATATATAATACAGAAAATATAATAATAGAAAAACATATTACAAAATTAACTCTGCTGAAAGCTAGCTGCTCTCTAAATCCTCCTCTTTCCCTCTAAAATCAACTCTTATTATCAACTGAATTTATGGTATTAGCCTGAGGGGCTTCTAGCCCTAGTAGTTAGCAGGACCAACCACTGTGTTTCATGCTGTCATGTTACTAAACTTATTGCTCATCCTGCTGAACCCTTCCCCCTGCTCCATCAGGCTCATTAGCATACTTTTAAAAGATTTTAGAAGGAAGGGGGCCATGGACAACATATATAAGAAGATTAACACAGTCACATCTATGAGTACGTGTCCCTGATTTATCATGATGGATTTTGATGGTAGATTTCCTTTAACATATTTAACATGTATATTATGGTCTGAAAACCCCTTTAATACCATTAAAATAGAGTGGTATTATGCCACCAAAGAAATAAAAATTGCTTTTAACCACTAAATACACCTCTAGTAAAGCATGCTGAAGGATCATCTCAAGTGAAGGAATGAAAAAAAAATATCTTACATCTGGAATTAGTAATTTGTTTTTGATGGCAGGATTCAAGAATGCATCATGAAGTACACATATTAATACATCATGCAATGCCCTCTGGAATATGACTAAATGGGGAAAAATCATTCTATATCCCAAGCACAATCCTGTGAAGATCACAATATATTTAACCAAAAAAAAAACTCTTGATGTGCTCAGAACAATTGATTATCTACTCCAGGGCTCGGACCCAAATATTATTGAATGCGCATGAGATTACTTGGACTGTGAGAAAAAGAATTCTTTCGTATACCCTAACCTCATTTGAGATCTAAAATACATTCCTTTTAATGGCAGATATGTTGTGAATATTGTCAAAATAAGACAGCATCTTCTGCCATCTGTGACTTTTTGGGTTGTAAAGGGAAGTGTGCGAAATTTACCTTTGATAAACTCAGTGGACCTGCATGAAACCCCAAAAAAGTTGCATATGCGCTGATAAAAATTAAAACTTCACAAATCTAGTAATTTGGTCTCACTATGATTTTATTCCAAAATACTACAGTGATTCAAAACTGAAAGCAGTCCTTTGTTTTTAGGGGAGCCTGTCAGTATTTTATACTAGCAGAGGTTTGGGCTGCAGAAGAGAATCACAAATCTTGATGCATAACTTTGTAGTTTGAACTGACGTATAACTAAACATACTCCAACAGAATTTGACAATGACAGAAAGCATAAAAGGTATATAAAAAAGAGAAAAAAAACAAAACATAAACACTCAGACACCCAGTTATAGGCCTATAGCTTATTGTCTGAAAATGTGAAAATGTGATATAAACTACTAGTTTTTTATACCAAGGTGTTAAAACATGTAACTTAACCATAAAGGACTTTATTTTAAAATTGATTTTCAAATTCCTTGATGTGTACTTGGTAGTGGGTAAAAAATCTGAATGCTGTGAAACTGGTGAAAAATGCATTACGCCATTTTATTGTGGGCAGGGTTTTTATGGCTTTCACTGTGCACTCCAAATCATGTCTCCTTTATTTTTTGGGATACCAAATTTATACCAATTTTAACACATTTAAAAAATTTAAACAGGGCAGAGAAAGGTGGGGAATAAGGTGAGTTGGGTGGAGATATCTCAGCCTGACAGATTTATAATACCTTTTTACCTTTTTTAAGTCATATCTATTTTACCTCCTGGCTAGCACAGATTTCCGATTATTAATAGTCTGGAGCCTTTCTATAAATCTGACACAACTAGTGTATTCTCCTTCTCTTATATATGTGCATTACTATTCTAGTTTTCAGCTTTCTCGGTGTCCATTCTACATACTGGTGTCTCTAGATTAACTTTTAGTTTGTAAGTATAAAATGGTTTAACTTAATAGATTTAGGGGTTTTTTTATACTAAGAAGTAACATAAGCCATAGATTTACAATAATCCTAGTGAATATGTACATTTTATGGAAACATACATTTTGCATTTAGTAAGTATTTTTTCAGTACTGGGTTTTTTCCTTTACTTTAGTCTGAATTTATCTTGACATGTTGGAAACAACTCAGTGCTAGAAAGAGTCCTCAGAGACTATTTTTCTTTTAACTGATACATTTTTATTATGATTTATAGAAAACATACACATATAATAACTGGATAATATGAGAACAACAAAGGCTAATGTTGGCACATTTGCTAGCTCTTTGTCTCACATAATGGAAGAACTTGGTAAATCATTAAATCAGCAATGAGTTTTCTCACACTGCCTGGACGTTAACTTATATTAGATCATGCCGGAGGCTTTGTGCTGACAGCCATAATACATTGCAGTACCATTGCAAATGATGCTATGACACCTTCTAGGCTCTCCTAGAAAAAAAGATTGAAAAAAGTTTGAAAATGAATAATGAATGTTTAATTACATTATTACTGTAATAATATTTCATAATGAAATTCCAACTCATCCTTATCCCATTATAATCATTTTACTATCTTAAAAAATTCTATAAAACCTCCCCTATCAGGTATTGTTGTGTTCACAATGAGCTGCAAAAAAAAAAAAATCCTTAACAAATTGATCGAAGATGCGCATACTCCCCGATTGAAAACTTGACTGAATAAATAGATTGTTCAATCTCAAATATACAAAATATAATATAATAATTTATAATCTTAATTTGTCCTCTTTAAATACTAAGTGTGAGTACCCAAGGTAAATATCTGTAACGCATGGAAATATAGAAATAGATCAGAAAATAACCTACCATGCAGTAAACTACTTCCCAGCAACAAACTATTTACATTGTATTGTTTACACTTGGGGTCATTTACTATGTGTTGTACTTGTCTTTTCTGGCGCCGGAATCATATCTTTTTCTTTCTGCATTGTGAGCACCAGATTTATTATGTGTCGGCACTACAAAAACCTCATTAATCTGACATCCTTTTTTATTGTTGCTGACTTTGAGCGCAATTTTTCGGCACAATTTTTGGGTGGAAATAAGACCAACAAAAAGCATGTCTACCAACTTCTAAACCCCTTCATGAATGTGGTTTGTCATTTCTCACATAAAGGCGATGTGCACAAGATAAAATCACAATGCAAAAAATTGGGCACCAAAAAACAATACCTAGCTCAAACAATATTGAATGCCCTCCACTGAGTTTACTACCATGTAGACCAGTTGTGAGTTGTTTTTAGAAGTGGTGCTGGAGACATATTTACCTTTGGTGCTCACACTTTCTCTTTAATTTTAAATAGTGAATGTTAACTTTTATCTTTCAAAATTATATTCTCAGATATGGATTACCATGACATAATAAATGAAAAATAAGATTAAATGGGGTTTTCTATATTTTAAGAGAAATAGTTAATAACATTCAGTCAGCAACTTACAGACACTCCAAATGTATACCATCAAAAAATACAACATGTCTTACAAAATAAAAGTCCTCAACCAGCGACATACACAAAAAAGTGAACATTTTTATGGATTTTAGAACAAACTTTAGAGTGTGTTCTATTGGGCCATATTTTTACAATCTGCAATTGCTTTGTTGAGCTTGAGAACACTTGTTAGAACAACTATTTTTAACTGATTTCAACTGCTACAAGATTCCACATGCTTTTATATATTGTATAAAGATTTTCTTCTCTGTATCACTTTTGTAAATCCATAAAAACAAGAATACCAACAGTATAATGACACTATTATAATGGGAGATATAATTACTGATTACAGTCATTGCAGAAGATAAGAAGACCCTCAACAACCATAAAATTTCTTCAACTTACAATTTTTTAAATAGAAGGTTTCATTTATACATTTCCAAAAATGAAGAATAAAACAGTAACAATAATTGAACAGTAAACTGGAGAAACTGTTTAACACAGACGTAAAGGTCAACAAAGCCTGTGCAAGCAGATGCATACAATTAACCACAAAAGACACAGGAATGCACAAAAAATGTGGCACTTGGGTCTCCGCTTTTGTATTTTCTGTATAATTTATACTATAGCTGCAGCATAGTGATGAGAAAACTCCTGATATTTAACACCCACACTCGGTGATGCACTCTGCCAATTTCCCAGGGATTGTTGCTCCTTGTGAAGTCATCATAGAGCAACAACCCCTAAGAAAGTGGTAGCAGTTAAGTGTGCCATCTGAATTTAACTGATCATGGGTGTTAAATACTAGGGGGGTAAAGGGAGTGATCCAGACCCTGACCCTAACCCAAACCCGAACTTGTGACTGCAGTCTGGGTTTGAGGCCAGGTCTGCTCAGCACTATTGAAGAAAACAGGGAGAATGAGGAAAGTCAGGAGAAGACTTACCACCAGCAAGATGAAACAGTGAACACTTCATGTCTAACTGCATCCACACTTTACAGCTCAGCGATCCTCTTGAGAACCTCAAGACTGAAAATAAAAAACTGCAGACCCTTTTCGTCATATCTAAGCCTCAATCATCATCTATCAACAAGGAGGATACACCAATAACCATTGTTCTGTCTTTACTAATGTGAACATTGGTCTATTACTTCTTAGCTGTATTGATTTATTATGCACCATTATCTTTAATTATGGTATTAAAGATATACGATTGGAAGCTCACCAGATTTGGTTGCGCTGCATTGGGCACAGCACTATTTGTCGCTTGTTAGGGTCTGGTGAGGGTGCTGCCTTAAGACAGTCGTCGGTTGCCAGGATGGTCTGGATCAAAATATAATGGAGAGCGTGGGGGACTGTCGGCTGACCTAGTCAGCTTTGGGACATGATCTCACCTCCCACGCTTCAGTCTCATTTCACTTGTTAAAGGAGTCTTTATGACTCCGAAACGCGTTGTGACCCGAGATATCAAATAAACGTTTCACCAAACCTTACAATAGAAACGTACGACGTGAAGGCACACTGTGTGCTTGGCTCTATTTTTTGTATAAATTTATTTGTCCTCATTTGTTGTTATCACTTAGTGGGAAGGGACTGTCATCTAGTTACTGGCCATCGCCTAGAGTTATTCTGTGTCAGTAGGTAGGGAAGATGTAGTGGGTTCAGCTTTTAGGACTGTGTCCATCTTTCTGTTCCTAAGTCTGTCACTTACACCCTTTAAACCATAAATGCAGTGACACGTAACAAGCTAATTTTTCAAATGTAAAATTTAAAGATAAAGATACTAAAAAAATATAAAGAAATAAAAAAATGCAATACACAATCTCTAAGGTTCAACTACATAAACATTTTGGCACCAAATAAGCTTTATAGAGAATGTGGAGCGATGCTAGGAAAGAAAAATATAGAGAGAAATATACTATATAAATTATTTTTCATTTATAATTTATTGAGAGAGCAATTCTTAAGTCCTTTTTTCTGGGTTGATCTGTGGGAAATTGTTGGACATTACTCCTCAATTTACCTTCTTAACAGTATATGCGAAGAAGACACCGTAAATGTCTACACATGAAATCTGATATATGGTCGAAAATAAACAGTGCAGTGTTTAATTACTTTTATAACTTCAACATTGCCCAACTTTGTGTTAAACCTAAACTGACTTGCTTTTTGTAAAGATTAATCTCATATTTGTTTTCGCTTGAACAGCATTTTAACTTCATGAAGGTTATATAACGTTAAGCATGGAAAATGAAGCCCTCTGTTCATTCACTGGCCAGGTGTGGTGTAGACAGCCTCAATCTGCACATTTCCTCAGACTGCCCTGCAAATGACCTTAACCCTGGCACAATGTGAGAAGTTACATGGAGTGATTTTTTCTTACTACTCTTAATGAAGTACGGTTCAGTATTTAGTCACAGTGACATAAAAGTTGTGACATTTCTGAATTACCTGATGACTTTATGTCTTAGATGAGACATTAATGAAATATAATACATGGCCCACTTTTTGTAGACCCAACAAACATAAGCACTTTAAGACATCTTAAATAAATAATTTATACCAAGAACAATTGATATATGTTAATGGTAAATTAGATTAGAATAAGACCAGGATAAGACAGATCAAGTATGAAGGAACTTAGAATTCCGCGTGACAATCCAGAGTCAGGGCCATTACTTGCACTGGGCAGTGATTGTGACTGCCCTGGCACTGGCCATTTAGAGTATGTATGGGTCACCTAAACTCTCCACCTGCTCCAAAGTATAATAGAAACAAATTGCATCTGCATCTCAAGCCACAGATGCTATGGATAAAGAATATGCCGTACAACGCTCCTGTGCAGTATCCTGACTATGACACAGAAAGCTAATGATATTATTAGACCATCTACATCCTGAGCAGGAGCTAGGAGTTTGCAGCAGGATGAAGACACTCTGGGATTGTGGGCGAGATAAGTGCCTTTATTAATTTTGGCGCTATATTTATTTACTAAGCTTTTCTTAGATTTACTTATGTGATCTATTGTTTTATGTTTAATGAAAATTTTTTTATTTTTCATATGCGTGCTGAATGCTGAGAATGCCTCAAAGACATTTGGTGGAGAGGAGTGGACTTTGATCAACTTCAGCCATAGTCTGCAAGACTGCAAGACCCCCTCCGATGTTTGCCCATTTCACAAGAAGGATTTGCAATATTATACACACTTCAAGTAAAACAAAGCCTTAGTGTCTCCGATGCCCATGTTATAATTTACCAACCAATGAACTATGAAAATTACTTCTTTATCCCTAAGTTAACAAGCCCAGGTCTCCCCTGTATAATACTTTGTGACACATATAAAGCATCTCACATCTGCCTTACTTTTGACGGCATCAGTTCGCAGAGACTGAGATATTATACCATACGTTGTTTTGGTTTGATTTCTCCTGAGCTCAATCTGCAAATGTTATCAGTCATTAAAGAACCTGAGGTTGTGTGAACAAAGGCCGAACTTGACACTTATACAGAGCTTGGTTCTGATTATATTTTTATATACTGTACAATCATAATTAATAATTAATGTTTTAAACGGGAGACACTGCACATATTTTTATTTAAGAGAACAAGTGTACATACAAAAGTCTGGGGGAAGCACTGTGTATTCTAACTTAGGGATGGCGCTGCTTATAATATGATTCATTTAGAAGCACTGTATGAAATATATTTAATTTTAATATTTAATGGGAGTGGTGAATGGACATTTTATATATTTCAATTACTTCTGAAGAGGTGCACTTTTTTGTTAAATAAATTTCCCCGAAACTGCCTTGTCCAAATTATTAGACAACAAAAAGAAGGAGGAGCCCAGTTTGATAGTATATCACTACAACTCTCAACCAATATCTGATCTACAACCCAAAAGAGAGCCAGAAAAAGCCATCAAAGAATAAAATTCATAATATATTTTATTGAAATAATAATACACAAAATGCAAAATACCACATAATAGGGAGAGAAATAAGGGGAAACAAATAGCCCCTGATGGAAATTGGGACAACCACGGAAATCATAAGCACCCTGCAGAAACCCCAGAACCTAAAGGTAAGTAAATAGTAGTAATACAAACTAGGAAGTCTGATATATAATCAATAATGCAAACGGGAACGTAAACAGAGGAATATATCCTCAATGCAGTCCTATGTGAAGTGGAGACCGGAGGTACCTTCCGGCTCCACTGTACACAAAATCAATTAGTCCTTACCCGTAAGCATGATGATAGGTTCGATGGGGGATCCCAGGAGGCCAATGAACTACACCCCGACGCGCGTTTTGCTGATGCTTCGTCAGGACCTCCCGACGACCTCCCCTTCATCAGGACCTCTTTGATGGCTTTTTCTGGCTCTCTTTTGGGTTGTTGTCCAAATTATTGTCTGACACTACGGCTCAGTATATTAATATGGACAGGAGTTCAACTGTTTAGGAAGAAAACAGCCATTATTTTCTAAACCTGTATGACCTCTATAAAGGCTTTGGTAAGTGAAATGTTACTAGTAGGCCAATTTCACTTTTTATTAAAATATGTCTGCATTTTCATATTAAGGTGAAGAACTTTACATCCATATTTATTGCTCATTTCAAGGATAACTAAATGCTTTACAACATGTTTTAGTATGTGTAAAACCACATGAAGCATCATTTTACATAGGTTTGATTGTTACAATGAAATAAATTGCATGTTGTCACAGTAGGCATCTTGGTGTTTTTACTCAAAATATTCACTTGGCCTGAAGAAAAAGGGTCTATTGCCCAACATCCGCATTGTTATGTAGTCTGATTTTCTTTCTTGCCAAATGGTGTCAGATTTGTGATAACTGTTATGACTGAAGCATGTTAGTAATGTTATTTTGTTTGGGGTATACTAAACCATAGGACACATGCCAGTATTGTGGTTTTGGAAAAACGTTTGAGAATACAGACCCAAAAAAAGATTAAAAAAACATGTACTTTTGCTGAAAAAATGCGAATAAAAAATATATTCATATATATCGTAAATATTTACTTTATTTGTAATTTTTTCGCTATATATTATGTGCTGTGTTTGGTAAATAAAAGTAGTCTTCCAGATATGTATACCAGGTAAGGGAGGTACATTTATGTTGTCGATAATAGAGCAGGAATTGCTGAGAAAATTAACTTTGCATATGCAGATGAGCTTGTAAATGCTCTATGGACAATCCAATCATGGCAAGTGCTCTGGTACTCAATAACTGTGTAAGGCATGTGCAGCATATCACCTAGATCATTGCATGAATGAGGTAACATACTAGTTGTGCACTGGCCCTGGATATTTTAGGCTCTCATGCAGTTATGTGGAGTCTTCAATCAACAGAGGGGTGAAAATCTATAAACTTGCCATGCTTTGGAGCACCAGCAGGGCACTATTGAGTTAATTTGTATGCATGAATAAAGCTTATTTTTTGATCAACTCACCATAATACAGGTATGTTTGCATATTTGTTTAAAGTGGGTATTGAGTTTCAAATATTAAATGTCATATCAACAGCGAAAAAAGGCAATTAAATCTAGATATTTAAAAGTCTATATAGATGATAAATTGATAAAGAGCTTCAGAGTTGTAAAGTAATGTTAATTGTAAAAAAATATTTTCGGGGATATGAGATAAAGTGCCATAATTGTAGTAAAGCAATGGCTATTGTGTAATTGTCCTCCAATAGGACACTTCTTGAAAGAACGTGTCCATTTGACTGTGAACATGATTTTGTTAAGCTTTTGTAAAGTTAATTTTTCAAATGTGGAGTTGGATGTTTGTAAAGCAGTGTTACTTTCAAATAGTCCTCTTCATTTATTGATTAGGAAAAATTAGTGATTAGTTAAACAAGGGTTGTTTACAGTAAAGACAATTCTAGAATATTGGATTTATATTACACTACTTTCATCTTATTTTTTGTACCTGCATAAGGTGGATATAGTTTTGGGAAAATATAAAAGAGCTGGGATATAGATGTTAGTTACATAAAACTTCATGTACTGTAGCTTGGAAAAAGTATTTATTGCCTCAGGAAAACTATAGCTACAATGTGAATTGGTACGGTTGTTTAAATGGGAATAGGATAAGAGATGTGTATTTATTGATGTTTTTGGTTTTATGTGTTGATTATGATTGTGATTTAATACATTCAAAGTGTATATATATCTTAGTATAAAATATATACAAAATTATAAATATATATATAAAAATAAAAAAAACATAGGGTACATCTTAATTGTTTTGAAAACATGTTTCAGAAACATGGAAAAGGGATCTGCTTAAAAAAAACACAAATCTGAATTCTAGCCACACATTTATTGGTTGCTGTTTCTAGCTCAAAAAAACTGCTTTTCCTCTTAGCTATTCAGATTAAAGGAATTCCTTTAATTAATTTAAGTAAATTCCCAAACCTGATTGATGTGATGATAGAGGCCATGTGCTGATTATCATAATGGTGGTTACTTGTTACTTGATTAAGGTAGCCATTTATTAGGTATGATGCTGGTAGCCTTTTTTCTTTGTATTATGTTGCTGGTCACTTGCTTGGTGTGATCATGGAGGCCATTTCCAGACTTTTACAATAGTGATATTTTGCTAAAAAGGAGACAAGGTTTGTTAGCTCTGTTAAGGGACAACTCCACCTTGGCCGGAGTATATATATTTCCTGCAATCTATCTGGTCAATATGTGTAATTTAACTATTCATACCAATTGTTATCTGCATGTGTAAACTCCCTAAGAAAGTTTATACAGTTATCTGTAGAGGAAATCAGACATCCTCTGAAGGTACTTGTAAACATTCAAATTCTTTGGAGATTTATAAGAAACATACAACAGAGATTCATATGACAGTGGAAACTATTTGTAAGAGTTGTTTATAAGTGTTGGTGCTTACAAAATACATTTAGGGGAAAAATAAAGCCCACCATTTTTAATTCTATGGTTGCACACATCAATAATTAATAAAAACATATTCGATCTTTAAAAGTCCAGAAAAAAAACTCAGATGACCAACACACAGGCTCCACTATTCATTATGTATATAGAAAAAACAAAGCCTAAATAAAAAAAACCATATTGATGTAAACCCCATAAGGTAGACCTACCTTGGGCATCCATAGCGTGAAGTCATAGCTTTCTGGCAAGTAACAACTCAAAAATAAATAGATCCTTCTATCCAACCAAGAATAATTGAGATTTTAAGATAGTTAGCAGATTTGTTATATCCTAAAATGTCACAGTTCACCTTTTATCATTATTTAATGTCATTCTGGAGCAATTTTTACCCATTCCTCTTTACAGCGATGCATTGGTTCATTGACGCTTGTGGTCATTTGTTTATATATTTTTTGGCAAAACATCAAAATTGGGGATATTTGAATAACATATAGCAGAACGTGGAGAAAGGGAGGGGGTGAAATGATCTGCTTTTGAGGTTGTCTGTCATCCATGTGTAAAGAGGTAGAACAAGCATAGTGTGCAAAGTCTATGGAAAGAAGAGAAGAATGGAAGAAGAACATTTCCCACTGGTATAGAGAGAATCTGAAAAGTGTAATGTGCTTATGGACTGGGAGGGTTAACTAAGTAGGAAACCACAAAAAAGGATGACAATGATGTCGAATAATGCTATACATTCAAATTTGGCTCATAAAAGCATAATACACACCATCAGTCTGAACTGAAAAAGCCATATACTGTATATTCTACCTACCCGACACTTTTTCAAGTGGAAGAGACTATGCGGAATGTTTGTTGAGGGTCCAACAATCATAGTCCCTTTGAGGTGGGGACCCTTGGTAACAGAGGTAGCAACATAGTGTGGTATGCCACAAGATCACCTGTTATTAGGAAAAAAGTATTTTCTTTAAAGGAAATCTACAACAAGGATTGTAAACCAAGCACACTGACATGCAGGTGTCTGAGAGCATCCGCTTTTCTTTAAGCTTTCTCTTATGCCTTTGTTTTTACGAATAAAAGGCTTAAAAAGTATGCATATGAGCCTGAGCAGCTCTAGGCTCCATTAAAACCTAAAATTAGGGATTTTTTTTTGTAAAAACCAGGGAATACGAAGCTAAAAGGAGAGCGGATCCTGCCAGAGGGGGCACACACCAGTATGTCACTGTGATTGCTTTACAATCCTTGATCCTGGAGGTAGATGTCCTTTAACTAATAGCACACAATATTAGTAGGTTTACCTTTATAGAGATATAAAGACCTGTTGATTAGTGTTATTACTGTTTTGTAACTGCAATAAAGAAGATTTCTGTCAAGGTTTTAATCCCTTAATGACCTGGCCCTTTTTTGTTTGTCCATTTCCATTTTTCACTCCCCACTTTCAAAAATATATAACTTTTTATTTTTATGTGTACAAAGCTGTATGAGGGCTTGTCTTTACACCATTTTCACATGGGCTTGGTTTTTACGGCTTTGACTGGGCACTCCAAATCACACATTTCTATTTTTCTTCAATCACAGGGATTACAAATTTACACAGTTTTTAGTGTGAATAAATACATTTTAAAAAATGTAAACCTTTCCTACAAAAAAAATGCATTTGTTTTACCATCTGACGCCAATAACGTTTTCATACTTCAGTGTATGGAGCTGTGTACGTTATACTGTTCCAGGGAGACATCGGTCAGTTGGCCGCAGGATCAGTAGGCTGCAGAGTAGCACAATGACAAATTATGAATATCTGTGTCATATCCACACAGTTGCTGTAGTGATTTCTGCTCCTCTCCAAAGGTGTGCATTTAGGGGGATCTGTATACCCCAAATAGCAGGTTTTTTTTTTTTACTGAAGGGAATAGGAAGAAATCTGTGTCATATCCACACAGCTGTTGTAGTGATTTCTACACCTCTCCCATGGTGTGCGTGTTGGGGCATTTGTTTACCTTAAATAGCAGGGTTTTTTTTGTTACTGAAGGGAATAGGAAGAAATCTGTGTCATATCCACACAGCTGTTGTAGAGATTTCTGCTCCTCTCCAAGGGTGTCTGTTTTGGGGTATCTGTATAACGCAAATTTCAATAATTTTTTGTTGCTAAAGCCGATCGCACTTGGGAGCCGGGTGTAGCAAGGGATTCATCATCATCAAGCGAAGAGAGTGTCAGCTTGCATGTCATGCAGCGGAGCAGGCAGCAAGTTGCTACTGTGGCCGTGAGTCAGCAGGGTGGCAGCAGTGCGAGGACGGGAACCAAATGACCGCGCGGTACAAATCCCAATTGGCAGGTCCAAGTAAGCAGTGGCAAAGGGGCTCTGCGAGGCAGCGGCAGAAGTGGTCACTCTAGTAGTGCAGGGTGTTGGCGGTAAAATCACCATCTCAGCGGTGTGGTAGTTTTTTGTTAAGACACCAGAGTAGACGAGCGTGTGTATATATCAAATCTGTGGGCAGAAAGTGTAGCGTGACCAGGGAGCTAATGTTGGCACCATAGCCCTGCGTCAACACATGCAGTGTCACCATCCAATGGCCTGGGAGAAACGAGTCTCAGATGTGGTCTATCCTGCCGGCGCAGCAGCAGCACCTAGTGGCACACATGCCGTTTCAGCCAGTCAAGGCTCCAGCACCTCGGCTGAAGGGAGCTGTTTGTCTTTGACATCATCTCCCGGTCCAGATGCTCCTGCTCCTCGCTATGCATGGCGCCAAAATTCCTTGAGCATGGTGATTACAAAGAGACAACTGTATGCATCCAGCCATCCTAAGGTGCGGAAGATGACTGTGCTCCTGTCCAAGTTGTTGGTACTGCAGTCCCTTCCTTTCCAAGTCGTGGACTCTGCACCCTTCAGAGAACTAATGGCTTGTGCCAAACCGAGGTGGAGAGTTCCAACTGAAATTTCTTTCTCAAAAAGGCAGTACCAGCCCTTCACAAATATAAATAACAGAAGTTGGGACACTCCTTCAGCTTATTGGTTTCTTCCAAGGTGCATGGCACCTACGGTCAGGGCCAGTACATGTTCTTTATGGCCCACTGTGTGAATGTGCTTCCCGCTCTGCGTCCCGCAATGTGTGGCTTTCTCTACAACAACTGCAAATCAGAACCATAGTGACAGGCAATGGTAGGAACATAGTGTCCACGCTGCACGAAGGAGGGATGCTCCATGTGCCCTGCATGGTGCAAGTGTTCAATCTGGTTGTCAACAGGTTCCTGAAGCCTTCCACCCATCTGCAAGACATTCTAAAAATGACCAGGAAGCTGTGCATGCACTTCAGCCATTCATACAAAGCCAAGGACACCCGCCTCAAGTTGCGAGGCAGAATGGCCTGCCCCAGCATAGGCATATATGTGATGTTTCCACCCGTTGGAATTCCAGCCTCTATATGTTAGATCGCCTGTATGAACAGAGAAAAGCCATTACTGATTTTTTGATGATGCAAGCGGAATGGAGTACTCCCCAGTGTAACTTTGATGTCAGCCACTGGCAGCTCACGTGTGACACCTGCTGTTTGCTCAGGCCCTTTGAAGGGGCCACTTTATTTGTTAGTCACCAGGACTGCAGGATGAATAATGTTATTCCACTGCTTCATGTCCTGGAACTCATGTTGCAAAATCTGTCTGGAGTCCTTAATGAGCAGTTTCCTTCACCAGTCTGTTGTGGCAGGTAGCCGCCATCAGCAGCAGCAGGATATGTGGCAGACCCTGCGCCAGCAGGTGGCGACCTACTTTTACAGCACTCTACCAACCCCGGTAGAGGATCGCGAAAAAAAATACTTCACGGATCCAGCTTGTTGCAAAGAAGAAAACCGCCTTTTTTTCATTACATGGCATCTTGCAGCATATAACAGGTACACAGGATATAATCCTCAATGCATTTCTAGCACAGAACCGTGCTCTTAATCATGACTACAGATTGGGAGGGAGTGGAGGTGATTTATACACCTGTAGTCCAATCACGGCCCTCCCCTGTCTATGCAAAAACATCTCTCAAATGCAAATAAAACCAATAAATTACATTTAAAAACACATGTATTCATATTTCAGTCCCCCTGTACAACTTGGATAAAATATTTTTTTATACAAACAATGCATGTAACAATACGCAAATCCGGTGCCTTGATTGCTGAAGACGCTGCACAGCGTTACCCAGGTGACGGATCACCTGACCGTTCACGTGACTCCTTGGCTCAAGCGCATCACACCAACTCTAGAAATGTGCCCGCTGCTAAGGTGACCAAATACAAAAACCTTGGAGAATGCCACGTTCATCACCTTATCGGCACTATACCAATATGCCTCTGAGCCGGGTTCATCCAGGACCAACCTGCGGAGTCCGGCTGACAGGTAGGCAATGAGTAGCAACATTGCATAATGTAAAAACTCCCGTTGGGTCGCCGGTTGGCCTTCGGATGGAAACCAGTCTTCGGGGGACTAGAAAAGGAGAAATAAAAAATGTGAGATTATTAAGCTATTTACAGTGACTATAAAAACAAATATGAATCAACAGAAGCGAAGTATTCCATGTTACATACATTGTGTTACAAGAAACATTTTGTCATTCAATAATGTTGCATTAACTTGCGCCAATAATTCATCCCTTGTGGAAACATTGTTTGTAGACTAAATTGCCAAAAGGCTTCCCTGTTTCTTAATAGCGTGGCAATGTCACCTACCCTCTTGGGGAGTTGGACTTTCTCAAAGGCATAAGCTTTCATCGAATTGGTTTTACCATCATGTACATTCACAGTGCTTAGATACACCCGAAAGGTTTTTACCCTCCGAGTGTTTAATGTCATTCAGATGTTCTAAAAATCTTGTTTTAAATTTTCTGCTTGTCTGTCCAGTGTATTGAACCTGGCAGGAGTCACAGAAAATCGCATATATAACATTAGTCGTATTGCAAATAATAAAACTGCGTATTGGATACTTTTTGCTCCCATTATTGTTACTGAACATCTTTACATTTTTAACATAATTACATGTTTTGCACGGAGTCCCTCCACACTTGTGACAGCCAAGTTGGATCCGTGCTACCGTGAAGTGATTACCGCTGGCCCGAGGTGAGCTGGAGTTCTTATTTTGTGCTACCAGGTAGAGGTTCCCCTGAAATACTGGGTAGCCAAACTTGATGTGTGGCCACAACTTGCGTAGTTTGCATTAGAGAAGCTGTCCTGTTCGGCCAGTAGTGTGGCATCAGAGCGGGTGTTTAGTGCAGTGGGGGCCATCGTTACCCCATGGAGAACCTGTCACCTAAAGAATTTATCATTGTTCCACTCTCTGCCACAGCCACATGATGCATGTGGCGTTTGTAATCTACAAATTCATTTCAAACTTCAAATTCAATGTGCCACTCTGTAGCCTATTCATGCTGCTGCCAACTGACCACTGTCTCCCTGGAACACTCTGTGATTTCCATAATGCTGTTTTCACCCTCCACCACTCTATGACATTGCCACTATGTTTGATTTACCCCTTCATTTCATCTGTCAGAAGGAATGAAAAGCTTCAGGATTGAAAGCCAAAAGCAGGACTGGATACAGAACACAGAGGACATACAAATATCCCATTTACTGTTTGTTTTGGCTTTAGCAATGCTGATGGATTAATGACCGATTGAAAGAGGACACTGACGGATGAAAAGAATGGCAAAATGATCGGTGCAAAATTACTGTCGACAACCTCTCAACTCTTGTGGGGGGTTTCTACATGTATCCGCATTTAACAGAACAGGTTCTGTCGTCATCTATGGAATAATCTGATGTCAGTATAAAAAGAGTGCACTCCTTAATGTTATAGTGGGATCTTGGCCCTCAGTTCAGTCCTTTCATGCTGGAACAGACGATACCTTGTAAGTCTGCGTTCCAGCTTCACTTATTTGGTGAAGTTGGCTCCTGTAACTGCCCATGGAATTGAAGAGTGAAGCGATTCTAAGAGCAGCGGATGTCATGTGCGTGTCATACTAAAACACAACGTTGTTTGAAGACCAAACCACGCTCCCTATGCATATTTAAGCATGGCACAACATTCTACAACACCCTACAGGCTCTTTGCAGCCAGGAAATACCTGTTTTTTAACGTGACTCGTCATGATCAAATCAAATTTTTTTGAAAAATCAGGTCAAATCGAAATTTTAACAAATTCTCCCACCTCTACAGAACCCCAAAAACTGACATCCTGGACTTTGAGAAAAAAATCACTTATCCAACTATGTGGATTTGACACAGATTTATTGATATCTGCTTAAGCTAAAAAGGGGGGGGGGGATTGTTCCCACGTATCAACGTAAACTTCGGATTCGTGCCGAACCGAAGTTTTCCTGAAATCCTATACGAATTCTACTTCGTTAGAATCTATTCGCCCATCTCTAGTCAGGAGCCTTGTATTCTGCAAGAGATGGTAACCATGTTGGAACTTTAACTTGTGTACCTGTTTATTCTGATTTTGTATTTGTACTTCGTTCCCTGCTGTCTGTTTTGGAAAAAAATAAATTTGTTTATTTAAAAAAGAAAACTCACACAAATTTAAGATTACCACATTCACAATGCATGGAATTATGACCACCAGTAAGTAATTTTCCTTTTAATTTTGGAATTAAATGTGTATAGATTGCATTTCATATACATATTTTGCAGAATGTGTTTGAATATATCTGTGTTACAATTACATACCATATTACTGTAGGTCATTGTAAAGTTTTCTGCTGTAAAATTAAGTAGAATGGAGCTTTGTGGATTTCTAGAGTCTGGATTTTCTTAGCTGATGTTATCTATTATCTTTTTAAATGGAGTTCAGTTTTAGATTTTGTTTGTCTAAGTGTAATGTATATAATATCTTGAAGTGCACCTTATGTATCCAGCTAATTAAAACCATCTTCTTCTACTTATGATACAGGATATACTTTCCTTTAGTCTATGCTTTCTGGAATATAAGCGATATAAACCTAAAAACACATTGAATTATTTCTAAATTCAATACGCCTTGCATTAATCAATTTTCCTTTTTATTTTTTCTATCTGCATGGCACTTTAAAATGAAAAAGGCAAATTTCATGTTTCACGCAGAGGTATTTATTTCACAAGATGTCTTTCATCACGTTTTGAGCTTAGTGTATTATAGCAGGGTTACTTAAATGTTGTCCTAAGGGCTACGAATTGAAACACTTCCTCTGGTTAACCAATGTAGCTAGCTTAAGATAAATAAACATAGAAACATTTTAAGGTAGGTATTAGTTTAATCATGTTTCATTTCCATTTGGTATGGAGGAACTGTTTTCTGCATTTAAACAAGCAACATCATAAATTGATACATATTTTGATGAAATATTAACATTCAAACACACTAGGAACATATAGTAGTAGTTAATGTATGTGTAGGCCAACTAATTATAAATATTAGGTGTATAAATATATGTAAGGATCACTATACGGATAATAATGTATTTATGTAGATTGCAATGCTTTTATTTTGAGATTTTCAGTGCAAGGATACACAAACATTTAGCACAAGGTAAAGTATGTTTGATGATATCTTGATTTAGGAAAGTTGAGTGTCCTTCTCTTGTTTTCCTGAAAGCAGGTGAACAAGTTTTGATACTAGAATACTGTACATGGTCCTGTGATTTTCTTGTTGTTGCCAATCAAAACAAATGCTTGTAACAATGAAGACAGTATGGTTTAAGAGACAAGAACTAGACTCTATAAGACTCTAGCTCCTCCCCCATCATGAAGTAATGATAAGTTCTGTTTACTCCTTAACCCCTTCCAGACATGCGACGAAATAGTACTGTGTGGCGGGAAGTAATCATACTGATCACTATGTTTGTATGCACAGTGATTGGGGAAAGATGGCAGCTGTCCCTGACAGCTATTTATTGTGCCTCATGGTCCAAAGGGGTTTTGCCACTCGTCCCCCCATGGTTAACAATGCTGCTATTGGCTGGTTGATCCAGACCAGTCAATAGCATGCAATATTCATCACAATCGAAGTCACAGGGATAAATGGTGGCAACACACAACAATTAGTGGTGCTGTCTAAGCAGGGCCATGTTTGGTAGCTTAATGGCAGAGAGCTCCGAAATGTACAGATCAAACCATTGGATCTCAGGTGGGAAGTTTAAACTACTGAACACTGTTTTGTCTCAATCTAATTTTCCTCCTATGCCACCATTACATCTCCGTCATAGCCTGTGGAAATGTGAATAGTAGAGCTGTCAAATTCCACCTAGTTGGTACATTACATAGGAGGCAGTGGGTGGTCAGGCCAAAGTTCCTCTGTAATGCAGAGATTCGAGCAGCAGTAAGGTGTGAACGCCAAAAATGCAAACACAGTGCACAAACTTTAAGCAGGTCTGTATAGTTGGCCAGGAAGCTTTGCACCACCAAGTGAAAGTACACAGTACATGAGATGTGCATAAACCTGGCTCAGCCTGAAACTGCTACAAGGTTCTGGCCATTGTTGTACAACACTTAGCCAGGCTTAATTCGATTTGGTGGGAGCAACCACTCATCTGTCTGCTCCTGGATCCCAGTTCATATCGCCAGGGTGGTGTGTGGTATTTTGCCCAGACAGATGAATTTTAGCACACCCTGCTGCCGTTTTCCAATGGCTTTGCTAAAAGTGGCGTTGTGGGCCCTGCACTAACTGAATAAGAAAGTAGGAGAGGAGGATGCAGAGTAGAAGGAGGAGACAACTGGAGAAAAGGATTGATGTCCAGCAATCCTGTGTGGGGGCAGAATGTGTGCCAGAATGCATTCTGCCTCGGGACTAGCCACTACATTAAACTATTGGTTTAGGAGATGTAACATTTTTGCCACATGTCAGTTGGCAGGTGCACCTAGGGACTTATAGCAGGGCGGACTGCACTTTTGATTTTGTCCAGAACCTTTTGGTCCTGAAATGAGAATGCCTGCAGGGAAAAGTTTACTGTGGCTGAAAACTTCATTCTGTGGGACAGCCACTACCATCAGATCTTTAAAACTGTCTCAAAGACCATTAATTTGGAAATGCTTCTATTCAGGTCCAGAGCTTTTGCATGTCATGGGTCAAACTTACACTTTACCTCAATGATTTGGGGGATAGAGAGCTGAAAAGGGTTGTGGACTAGCTTGGTGAAAGTGACGGTGGTGCTGGTGTCACAACCTCCCTTCTCATGGAGACCATGTGAGATGGGAGCTGGTGGAAAAGGATAGGACAACTAAAGCAGTAGGGGTATTCTTTTTTGGTTTCTCAGTCACCATAGCTCATGCAGGTGCCTGTTCAAAAATAAGGTGCTCTGTTTGTTAAAGAAGGCTCAACAGGTACTTCACAGAAAAAAAGACAGGAATTCCAGGGCGAGCAATATGAGGATCCCCACATAACTCCATGATCTGGATATCTATAATAGCCTAGTTCATTTTTGCATGTTATCAGGGCTCGGTATATATACTACAGGGAGGGCAGGTTATATACTATAGGGGCAGCAGGCTTTATACTCCAGGGGGCAGTCTATCTATATACTTCTGTGGGGCAGGCTGGCTATAAACTTAAGGGGGGCAGGCTGGCTATAAACTTAAGGGGGGCAGGCTGTCTATATAGTACTGGAGGGCCGGCCATAAAGTACAGTGAGGGAAGGCTATTTACTACAGGAGGGGCTGGCTATATGCTACAGTGGGGCAGGCTAGTTATATGCTACAGGAGGCAGGCTGGCTATGTACTATAGAGGGGCTGGCTATACACTACAAGGGCCTAGCTTTATACTACAGGGGGCTGGATATACTCTGGGGGGGGGCAGGCTGGCTATATAATACAGGGAGGCAGGGGCTATATAACCACAGGCATGCTGGCTACATACTACTGGGATGCTGGCTATATACTACAGAGGGGAAGGCAGGCTATATACTATGGGGGGCAGGCTGGCTATATACTAATGGGGGCAGACGGGCTATATATGGGGGGCAGGCTGGCTATATACTAATGGGGGCAGACGGGCTATATAGTACAGAGGGGAAGGCAGCCTAAGTTTGCCCCTGTAGTATGTAGCAACCTAACCCCCCCTGTAGTCTATCCCATTGAATCGCGCGTGAAAAATGCGCCGAAAACGCAAAAAAAAACGCTAACAACACGCGCGTGAAAAACGCAAAAACGCTAATTACTCCAAGGAAAAATGGAACAAAAACGCAGCCAAAAACGTCAGTTTTTCACGCATTGCACCCTGACGTGAAACGCAACGCTAGTGTGGAAGAGGCCTAACACTAGCCTAGCTTAATGTTAACAGGTTTAACATTTTCTTTTGTTTTCATCACAATTTTAGGCTTCAACATCTATACATAAAATTGGCATTCTGAAATAAAATGTACTAATGTGGATGTCGATAGAGGTCTAATACAAATTGCACTGATGGCATACTATTGTGAACTATTACTGTGAGCTATTTTAACAAAAGATAAAATTTTAAAGCTTGTAAAGAAACCTCAAATAGGGCTGATTTATAAGAGTTTTTTTTTAATAAATAGGGCTTTTAAAACCCCTAAAAGCCTAAAATAATTGATTTTTAATTTTCTTTGAAAATGTGGTTAAGACATACGGTTAAAGTAAGTTGTCTTATTTTTGTAGCAAGACTATCTTTCTAAAAAGCAGAAAATTCCGACCACAGAAAATGCTGTATTTTCACTTTTTTTTTGTACCTTAACACTATACCTATCAACCAAAATTGTAACACTAACATGTAATTTAATGTGCACAACATCACTAAAAAAAGTTTTACTTCATATAATTTAACATGAAATTTGAGTCTGGGTGCTAATGTTGAAAATAGGGGTTAAAATTAGTTTAAAGTAATTTTTTATTTATAATTATTACAATTAAATGGTTATCGTGTTACAATAGTCATTCAATAAGCATTTAAAGAATGTATTTTTTTCCTAATGTTTTCACAATCCAATGGTATTAGTGTGAATTATTATATATATTTATGAATTAAGGTTTTACTTTTGGAATAAGTTAAATTGATAGATAATGGGCTGTATGCAAGGTTGATGTCCAACATAAGTACATTTAATCCATGAAGAAAAGCAAGAAGATGAAAAATCAATTGGTGGCTTTAATTCAAGCATGCAACCTCAGTATTGAAATCATGAACAAGAAAAATAATCTAGTATGTAGTATTTTTATTTTTCATCAAACTTTGGAAAATCTTTTAAGCTGCCAACATTTCTGTAGATGGCTACAAAAATTACACTATTTATGTCTTCACTTTTATTTAATTGGTAATGAAAATCACTTTATAGCACCAAGTTAGCTATTGTCTTTTGTGGAAACAATTAATGTAATTGTATGTGTAGGAGAAGTAATCTTTTACATGGCTTGTAGCCCAACACAACAGTGATTTCATGGGTTGTTTATATGAATTTTGTGGGAACATTTAGAGGTTGAACACAGAAAATTCCAGCCAGAAACGTATTCTTAATCTGTCCAAACAACTAGTCGGCTACATCCTGTGACCTCTTTAGACTTCCCTTTTATTTTGACTTAACATGATGCCCTTATATCAACATTTTAGTTAACAGAGTAATTATAATACTTGGAAATGTATTAAAGGTTTCTCAATGTTGAACTGTCCAAAAAATGTGATTGTCCTTCCAAGGTTGTGAAATGTAGCAAACAAATATATAATGTAGGCAATTTGTATATTAATTAAGCATATGTTACTAAGGTAAATGCATAACTTATTTAACTGTTTAAGGACTACCCAATGTCATAAAGAAGTTAGGGCTCAATGGAAAAAGGTCATAGGCTGTTCACTTTCCATACAGGCTTACAATAATATACAGCAGACACCTTCAGCTAACTGCTGCGGTTGCTGCTGACAACAGTCGTGGTAGTTAACCTGTTAGTTGCGGCGGTCGAAGCTGATCACTTCACATAAACAGCTGCTTCACGCGGGCCCTGCTATATAACTGCCATTCTGCGCCCACAACATCAACAGCAACATCATATTGCTGTTGGAGGAATACTGTAATGACTGTGATTAAAGAGCTGTGTATTCACATTTTATTTCAATATAGTTGTATTGCAGTATACTGCATGTGTGATCAGACCTCTTAACATTCAAACACCCAAAGGGACCTCAAAAGTAGTAAATAAAAAGCATTAAAAAATAAATAATTATATTTTACAAACAGTAACAATTCAAATCACTTCGTTTCTCTAGAATGTATACAAAATAAATAAACAGATAAAATCATAAACATGTCAGGTATGACTGCTGTCAGAGATGGGTTTTGCTGCATATCGCAGCAAAGATCCATCGCTAACACCCCCGGTTGGTGCTAGCACTAATTGCGGGTGCTAGCCCCTTGCGCTGCCATCTTTGTTGAGACCACCGCTCCCCTGAATGTCATTAGGGGGCAGCGATCGGTTGCTATGACAGCCTCGGGTCTTCCTCAGAAAGTTTCTGAAGATTCGTTACAATGAGCCAGTGATTCATTGTAATGAATCCTATGAAAAAACGCCATATACTGCAATACAGTAGTTTTGCAGTATATGGCTGTAAAGATCAGACCATCTAGGGTTAAAGTACCCTAAAAAAATTGTGAAAAAAAAAATTAAAAAGTTTAAAAAATTTCCCTAAAACTGATATAAAATTAAATAAACAGTGAAAATCACAAACACCTTAGGCATTTCCAATTTACCAGTACATGGCATGTTATAAGACATAATGTCACAGAGAAGTATCATTTGTTACACAAAAAATAAGCCCTCATATAGGTCTGTACTGTTGAGATGTGGGGTCTTCTGGCCGTTATAAAAAAGAAATCTTTACTAAGGCTTCAGGTCCAAAGAAAAGGCTTGCATTTATTTACACAAAAATAAAATGTACAGAACAAAAATGCAGATATAATACGGCGTGTCAGGGTAGGGTGCATACCTTGGAACAAGCAGATCACCTGTGGTAAGATCAGACACTCTGACCTTGAGACAATCCATGGTACAAAGGTGTCATTAAATACCCAACTATTTCCCTGAGTCTGAAGGGATACACCCCTGGGGTTGCACCGTTAACAACAAAAATCACACAAAGAATATATTTCTTACTAATATATATAACACAAAAAAAAAGTAAATACACAATAAAAAATAAAGGTGAGTTACAATATACACAAAGTAACAAAGTAAGAAATACAAACATAAACCGCATGGCTTCAGTCTGCATCAACCTGGCAGTAATCAGGTAAGGGGATATAACACCCCAGCTCACCCTCTGCTCAGGTTTTGCACACACAGAGGTAAGATCAGGTGATGCTGAGTGGTGACTGCTGAACTGGTTTGTCTGTTGGAACAATAGTGGACAGAGACAAAGGTTTGCTGGCCAGCAGGAGGAGAAAAGGAAGAAAAGGTACACACAGACAGACAAACAGTTCACCTTTCACCCCTCAACATGTACACAGAAAAATTAAAAAGTTATGGATTTTTGAATGTGGAGAGTGAGAATTGATTGAAAAACCCCCGTCCTTAAGGAGTTAAATAAACAAGGAAGGACAAATTGTTATGCACCTCTCATGCAGCTTTGTAGACATAAAAATAAAGTTATTTATTTGGACTGAAAAATTAAAATGCAGAAAACTAAAATGACCTGGTCCTTAACTGGTTAAGGTGACCTAGCAAAGCTAAACATATACATCTTCATGTGTATAATAGGCCACAACCTTGAGTACGGTAAATGTTATCATAAATTCAGGTCTTTTTTTTTTTAAAAATCAATTATGTAATGTGCACTAGTCAAGCAACTAGTCTAATAAATAAGACATTTAACTTTACCTTCATACCCTGGGCCGATTCTAGCCTATATGCTGCCTGAGGAAAAAATTGAAATTACGCCCCAAGCCACTACCCCACTCTGTGCAGGAAATATTGCAGTAACAGAGCTTATTGCGCGCTCAATTACTTAAAGTAAAAGATCCCAAACAAGTGCAAGTGTGCTCTGATTATTTTGGGTAGGATGGAGTTAATAACATGAACATAAGTGTTGTCAAAGATAAGAGTCCACATAAGGATTGTAATGTGCAAGTGCCATAGAACTGGAGATATTAACGGTTGAAGTGACAGTCCGAAATGGGGTCCGTATATGAAGATCAAATTGTAAATATTGTAAATATAATGGTGAATATCTCCTATTCTCCTGCACAAACAAACAAAACTTTTTAAAACACAACTCCACTTTCAGATGACACTAAGACTGTTTCTAGGTGCCACAAATCAAATGTTATGGGTCTCAATATCCAGGATGTGTTAGACACGTCCCTGGTTACAGAGGAGCCACCATGTCAGGGTGTAAGAGATGCGTTCTTGGCAGCGAAAGGGTAGGTATATTATGTAGCACCCCTTCATTAAATTAGTGCTAATTAGGGTTAGTTGTTTTTTGTTGTCTGTATGGCTATGTGCAAGGATGGTCTTGGATCAAAAATGCAACCTATTACCCTAGCAACCTACTACCCTAGCAAATAGCTGAATGGCAGGAATATTCTCCTCCTATTCCTGCATTGTGGCTTTCTGCAATGTGGAAGGAGTTAATGAGGAAAATATAATTTTCATGCATTTATTTGCAAGAATGGTAAATTGTTCTTGGTCACATGGCTAAGATATTTTCTTCTTTTAACACCCTTGCAGAAATATTCAGCTCCTATTCCTGTAATCTGAAAGGTAGCAAAAGTGGAAAATATTTTAGGCACATAGCAAAATACTGTCCTCTTTACACCCTTCCGTGGCAGATAGCTACATAGTAGGAACAGCGGTCTTACAGTAACCCCCATAGGAGAGGGATATGGGAAAGATTTTACAAATGGGAAATCTGTACCATCAACATGCATGAAGGGAGAAGGGGACACAGACTACTAGGCTACTGAACAGAGGAAAAGACAAACTTGACTGGAAGGGGAGATCGGGAACTTCATAAGCAGCAGGGGAGACAATAGCTATCAGGAAAAGACAAGTACTTCTAGAACCATGGATTGGGCGATTTTTGGTTTATGTGTAAGCTATTTTGTATACTATATATTTGGGCTGAGCAGTGAAATTACAGTTACTACATATAAGCTGCTGTGAAACTACAAAATTCCCTGATCTCTCCTCCACATGTAGAGAACAGACATGGCAGAGACTTACAGTGTGCCTCTCTGCTAGGTCTCACTGACTTCTGTTCATACTCTTTTGCTCTCGACTCCAAACTGCAGCTCCACCCCCTATTGTCAAGCTTCAGCTGATAAGAGGGGCTGCTGTCAGCGGAAGCATGACAAATGTGAGTGGCTGCTAGAAAATGCAGTTTTGGCTTCAGCTTTCATGTCAGGAGCAGTCAGAAGGGCAAGTACTTGCAGTAAATGGCAGTACTGTTGACTGCTCTCACTGCACTCCTGCAGTCGGTGCCGGCATGTTGTGGAAAGAGGTAGGAGGATCAAGTGAGGGACAGGAGGAGGATCTGGTGATAAGCACACGGTGTGCTGAGATGGTTGGTCTGTGCACCTAGATGCCGCCCCACTTGGGGAGCTGCTAACTGCCGCCTGATGCAAGATTTTCATCTTGCCTCATGGCAGGTGAGGCCCTGTTTATATCTGTAGACGAATGTGTACTTTATCAGACGCAACTAACAAATTTATCATCTGTTGTTTGTCAGCCCTGTGTCATCAGTGTGTGAGGTTTGCTCAAAAACCAATTACAGCATAAAAGACTGACCAAACCACAAATAAGAAATTGAAATAGGACCTGCTCTGATTTTTGAGACCTGGACAGTTGGCTCACACAAAGACCTGTGGAAACTATGTTTGATGGGGCGCCCGACAGCAATGAAATTGTCCGTGTTGTAGCTGTTGAGCCAACTGATACAATAAAGACCAAAACATCAGCCATGGGCATGAGGGCTTTAAGGGATTGGCCATTTTTTACTGTGTGTGTAAGGGTAGGGGGCAGCATATTAAGTAATTTACCAATATACATCCATGAAGAGTTCTGCACCACTCAACCTAATGAGCATGAATTTCACTTGATATCCCCGTCCCACAAATGGACAAAATAATACTGATCTGCAGGACGTGACTTCCGCAAACCCAGTAGTATTACCTCTAGCTTCTAAAAATATATACAGGCAGTCCCCGGGTTACATACAAGATAGGTCCGGTAGGTTTGTTCTTAAGTTGAATTTGTATGTAAGTCGGAACTGTATATTTTATCATTGTAATCCCAGACAGAACCTTTTTGGTCTCTGTGACAATTGGATTTTAAAAATGTTGGGTTGTCATAAGAATCAATATTAACACTAAAGCTTCATTACAGAGACATCTGATAACTGTTATAACTGTTTATTGTAGCCTAGGACTAAAGTACAATAAATTACCAATATCTAGAGGTCCGTTTGTAACTAGGGGTCGTATGTAAGTTGAGTGTATAACTAAAATGTTCGTAAAAGTGCCCCAAAACGATACCACTAAGAATAACACCACCTTTTCGCTAACAAATATAGAAGTTATGCCTCTGAAAATGTAGTAATGCTAAAACAAGAGTTCTAAAATATTATTTTTTTTGCAGTAAAAAAATGTAAAACTATGTAAATGAGGTATCTCTGGAATTGTAGTGACCCAGAAAATAAAGAGAAAATACCATCAATAATCTTAAGATGCACACAAATTAAGTATCTGTGAAGTGTATCTGATGCCGAAAAAAAACATGTCCAAAAATATTTGTGGCCTGTAAAATCTGTGCTGATTACAGCCACAAATGGGATATTGGTTATCAAACTTTATAATGCATTTTGTAATGTGCAATTTTTGGCCCAAAATTAAAGCATTTTAACCAACAAATACAATTTCTAAAGTACACCTTCATTTTGCTGTAATTGTTGTGAAATTATTTCCTTAAAGTTGATTTGTTTAACCCCTTCCCTACATTTGACGTAATAGTACTGCATCATGGGAGGTGCGTTCACGCAATTGGCAATACTATTACATCAAACTTCTGGCACCGGCTCCTGAATGGAGCAGGCGCCAGAAGCAGCGGGTGTCGGCTATATATTATAGCCGACACCCACCTCAAACACCCGCGATCAGAGAAATCTCCGATCACGGGTGTTTGAAGTGGGTGTTAACCCCTAACATGCCGTGGTCACGCTGACCGCGGCGTGTCAGGGGCATTTAACTGGAATCGGACCCCCCCTCCCACGGCGCTCTGATCGCAGCCCCTGGAATGCCAGTGTCCCGGGGCTGCGTGATTCTCTTCCGGGTGCCGGGTCCCTGCAGGACCTGGCTGTAACACACTGAGCATCTGTATTACACTGTGTAAGATAAAGAAGAGCTTGAACAAGCGATCAGTGGATTGCTTGTTCAAGCTAACCTGTAAATGAGAATAAAAACGGTTAAAAACATTACATAAAAATATTTTTTAATAAAAAGAATTAATTACATAAAGTTAAAGTCCCGTAAACACAAACATTCCCTATACACATGTAATAAAGTAAAAAAAAAACACAAAATCTCCAAAAAAAACCACATATTTGGTATTGCCACGTCCATAACAATCCGTACAATAACTTAGAAACATTATTGGGCCCGCTTGATGAACGCCGCAAAAACAAAACACAAAAAACTCGCCAAAAATTTACATTTTTCATAAAAATGTTCTAAAAAGTGATCAGAAAAAGATATGTACGCCAAAATGGTACCACTTGAAAGGACAACTCAACACGTAAAAAATAAGCCCTAAACTAGCTCTGTCAACCAAAAACTATTAAAGTTACATCTCCAAAATATGGTGATGCAAAAACAAATGAGATTTCCTCTATGTTAGTTTTTTTCCAGTAAAATTGTAAAAATAAAGGAAAAACGATATAAATGAGGTATCACCATAATCATAGTGATCTATAGAATAAAGGTTATATAGTATTTTTAGTGTACGGTGTATGACCCCCAAAAAAAACAAAGAGAAAGGAAACGAAAATTGACAATTTTCTTTTCACCCATACATTCAAGAGTTAATAAAATATCATCAATAAGCTAATGACCCACTAAAATGAAATATTTGTAAAGTGCATCTCATGTCTCAAAAAATAAGCCCTTATATGTCCAAATTGCCAAAAATATAAAGATTGTATAGTCAATGAAAAGTGACAATGCATAATCTGCTCTGAATGGCGCAGCTTCCCTTCAATGCCCTGGCATGTGCCCATACAGCAGGTTACTGTAATGTGCAATTTTTGTCCCAAAATTAAAGCATTTTAACCAACAAATACAATTTCTAAAGTACACCTTCATTTTGCTGTAATTGTTGTGAAATTATTTCCTTAAAGTTGATTTGTTTAACCCCTTCCCTACATTTGACGTAATAGTACTGCATCATAGAAGGTGCGTTCACGCAATTGGCAATACTATTACATCAAACTTCTGGCACCGGCTCCTGAATGGAGCAGGCGCCAGAAGCAGCGGGTGTCGGCTATATATTAAAGCCGACACCCACCTCAAACACCCGCGATCAGAGAAATCTCCGATCACGGGTGTTTGAAGTGGGTGTTAACCCCTAACATGCCGTGGTCGCGCTGACCGCGGCGTGTCAGGGGCATTTAACTGGAATCGGACCCCCCCCCACGGTGCTCTGATCGCAGCCCCTGGAATGCCAGTGTCCCGGGGCTGCGTGATTCTCTTCCGGGTGCCGGGTCCCTGCAGGACCTGGCTGTAACACACTGAGCATCTGTATTACACTGTGTAAGGTAAAGAATAGCTTGAACAAGCGATCAGTGGATTGCTTGTTCAAGCTAACCTGTAAATGAGAATAAAAACGGTTAAAAACATTACATAAAAATATTTTTTAATAAAAAGAATTAATTACATAAAGTTAAAGTCCCGTAAACACAAACATTCCCTATACACATGTAATAAAGTAAAAAAAAAAACACAAAATCTCCAAAAAACCCCACATATTTGGTATCGCCACGTCCAGAACAATCTGTACAATAACTTAGAAACATTATTGGGCCCGCTTGATGAACGCCGCAAAAACAAAACACAAAAAACTCGCCAAAAATGTACATTTTTCATAAAAATGTTCTAAAAAGTGATCAGAAAAGATATGTACACCAAAATGGTACCACTTGAAAGGACAACTCAACACGTAAAAAATAAGCCCTAAACTAGCTCTGTCAACCAAAAACTATTAAAGTTACATCTCCAAAAAGATGGCGATGCAAAAACAAATGAGATTTCCTCTATGTTAGTTTTTTTCCAGTAAAATTGTAAAAATAAAGGAAAAACGATATAAATGAGGTATCACCATAATCATAGTGATCTATAGAATCAAGGTTATATAGTATTTTTAGTGTACGGTGTATGACCCCCAAAAGATACAAAGAGAAAGGAAACGAAAATTGACAATTTTCTTTTCACCCATACATTCAAGAGTTAATAAAATATCATCAATAAGCTAATGACCCACTAAAATGAAATATTTGTAAAGTGCATCTCATGTCTCAAAAAATAAGCCCTTATATGTCCAAATTTCCAAAAATATAAAGATTGTATAGTCAATGAAAAGTGACAATGCATAATCTGCTCTGAATGGCGCAGCTCCCCCTTCAATGCCCTGGCATGTGCCCATACAGCAGGTTACCACCACATATGGGGTATTGTTATACACGAGAGGGATACGGTATCAAATTTTGTGGAACATTTTGTTATTTTATCCACTGAGAATGTGAAAAATCGCACCTAACGTTCAAAGGCCCATAACGTCCTACAAAAATAAGAGTAAAAAAAATAAGATAAAAAACCATGTCCAAATAAAGTAGACATTCGGGGAATGTTAGTTATTACGTTTTTTTGAGGTTATGACTTTGTGTGGAAAAAGTAGAACATTTTGAAGTTTGAAAATCAAGAATTTTTCAAAATTTTCACCAAATATCTGATTTTCTCACAAATAAATGCAAAACATACCACCAACATTTTTCCATTAACATGAAGTACAAAGTGTCATGAGAAAACAATTTTAAAATCACTTGGATATGTTAAAGCATTTCAAAGTTATAACCATTTATAGTGACACAGGGCAGATTTGAAAAAATGGGCCATGTCAGGAAGGTGAAAAGTGGCATTAAGGAGTTAAGGACAAGGGGTGATTTTTTTTTTTTGTATATATAATGTATGGAGTTTGGCTAATATTTAGGCCTCTTAATGTCACTTAAAATCTGAGCAGGTTGCTCAAACCCAAAGATTTGCCAATTTTCATAAAAAAAGTTCTAAGCCTCATAACATCCTAGAAAAAAGATAGATAGCCTAAAAAATAATTCTTATATAAGGCAGACATTTGGGAAATGTTACTTTTTAGGTTATATGACTTATCAAATTGTATTAATATCTGCCTGGAAAGCAATTTAGAGAATTTTTCTAAATATTAGCAAAATTAGATTGGATGCAAAACATATCACACACATTTTTCATCTATCATCAAGTACCATGTGTGACCGTTATAAATTTTTAACCATTTATAGTAACACGTGTCAGATTCTAAAAATAGGGCCTGTCAGAAGGGGAGAACTGGCTTTGGCAGCAAGGAGTTAAAGACTAAACTTCAGTTAAAAAGTCCAGCAAACAAATAGCAGCTGAAAACTTCTGCAGTAAAGAGTCGGTAAGACAGTGGGGCTTATTTACTAAGGGCCGTGGATCGCCAGTTTGGGGATTTGCGCAGCTTTGACAGGTATTTCACAGGGGTTAACGCTGGCATTGTGTCTTAAGTGATCAGATTGTGGCGCAGCTGCGCTGGCTTTCGTGCAACATTAATTGGGGGGAGTGACGTGGGACAATCCGACTGATTCGGACTGAGCGCGGGATTTAACAGACCTGAGCGGGGAAACGACAGATGCAGGATACTGGGCGAATGATCTTAGTGAATTGCGGCACAGTGCATTATCGTTGGACAATGCACTTTAGGTGAACTCCATCGGACGGGTGAGTAAATCTCCTCAAGTCTCTGTTGATGTGCATGAGTTCAAGACCTCAGGCAATTACTGCTAAAAGAATTTTCAACCAATTATTAGAAATTAATATTTTAGTTACAATTATTTAATTTGTCCTATTACTTTTAAACCCCTGATATGAAGGGATTGGGTTTAGTAAATGCTTTAGTATGAATGCTTTAACTGTTGCCTAATACAGGTACATTAACCCCTTCAAGCCAGTTTGTATGTTAAGGCCCCAACATATCTGGCTTTTGTTGCTTGATATGGTTTAACTTACCAAAGTCATATTGAGACTGTTTTTTTGTACTCCATGTTAGTTGTGAATTTTGATTGACATGTTTTGCATTTGTTTAATAAAAAAATTCTCCATTTTCAAAATTTTAAATGATAACCTTTTCAAACAGATTCATCACTCAAATGAATAATTAACAAATTAACATTTCCCTTATGTCTGCTTTATATTTTCATAATTTTTAAATGTCTTAATATTTTATTAGAATGTCACAAAGCTTAAAAATCAAACATATTTTCATAGAAATGTCAGCATTTTGTAATTTTTTGGAAATCATTTGTTTTTAATGAGTTTTGACATATTTAAATGAACATACCCCCTATAAATCACCATATTTTCAAACCTAGAACCCTTAAACTATTAAAACAGCTTTTACAAAGCTGCTTACCCTTTGAAAGCTTTGAGGTGAATTTTAGAATGGTCTAATTTTGCAAGCAATATGTTCATTTAGCCCTAAAATTAACACATTCTAAAAGATAAACAGAGGGAAACCTATCTTAAAATTTGTACGGGGACACCCCACATGTGGATGTTACTTGTTATATGGGCACATAGCGAGGGAAAGAAAGAAAGAAGGGCAATGCCAGTTTTGCCCTTCAAGATTTAGTGTTTTTTAGCATCCTTAATAGAAAAACCAATATTTTATAGCTCATAAAAATGCACCATTGATGTCGCCATGCAAAGGCTTAATTTTTGTGGGATAAGATGCATTTTCAGTGATCTTATTTTAGGGTGGCTCTGCACTGTTGATGAAAATTCATTAAACTTTTTTGTGGAGTAGAAAAAACCTGAAATCTGTAATTGATTTTTGACATAAGTATTAGTTTTACTAAACTCACAGAATGAAACCAAATGTGGGGAAAATATCTGTAGTTTTTGTCCGTAAGGTGTAAAATGTTTATATTTTTGTTTGATTGAGAGCTTGTTTTTTGTGGGACATGTCTTACTATACACTAGTACAATTCTGGAGTACATATATTTGTTTGATCACTATTATTGCATTTTTGTGGGACAAGATAGGTAAAGATCATAATATCTGGTGAGGTTTTAAAAAAATATTTACAGTGTTCATCGCTTGGGTTCAATAATGATGTAGCTTTGGGTGTTCAGACTCAGTTAGTCATTCTCATAGTGCTAAAAGAACCAAGGGGTAAACCCCACACTCTTCCTTTCATTGCGGTCAAGGTACTCTTGGTGTACAGACCCAGTAAGTCATTCTCATAGTGGTAAAAGAAGCAATAGAAAAAAACAAATACCCTTCCGCTCACTGGGGTCAAAGGCATTCTGGGTATTCAGACCAAGTTATTCAAAAGAGGAATTGAAACAATTGAATTTGAAGTTCCACTAGTCTGGTACGAGGTGTATTTGACCCTGTCACACTGTGTGTAACTGGATTCCTACTGTAACCACATTCTGTAGGGTGGTGTGACTTGCTTGAGCAGCCAGTAGCATATTTTGTGAGCAGTCAGTGGAATTTTTAATTCTCATTTATGGGTTGGCAGTATATTATTGTTTATATTAGGAGGGTTATTCCCTCGTTTTATTGGTATCCATTAAAAGTTAAATTTTAGGAATCTGGAATTAAAAAACTATTTCAACTTGAATTTTTATTAATATGGAATTTTGAATTTGAAGTTCAACGAATGCGGAAATGAAATATTTTAAATTTGTTTCAGGAACTAATTCAGACACTGGCAAAACCAAGTTGTGTTGGATCCATGGTTTGTTCATCTTTATACATTTTTGGGTATGCATATCGGTTCTAGAGATGTGGAACCTCTTATTAGTGATGACACCACTGGCGGTGCTGAATGGCGCACACTTGCTGCAGGGCAGGACAGCACCCGCAAGGCACAGACCATGTGTTCAATTTTCCCATCCATAGATTGAACAGTGTGGACCCATCCTTCAGTACCAGAAGAACTGGTGCACTCAGTTTAAGTGTGATTGGCTCGTGCAGGGTATGCCAGATTATTGAAGATCAGTCTTCAATAATCTGGGGCATTATGCACACTAAGGATAAATCTGGGCCATTGTAAGTTTTCACATACTAAGTATTTTGGATTGCTGACCTCTAACTATACCTGCTGTCACCTGGGAAAAGTTAGTTTGCCCTCACAAACTGTGAACTCCTCTGGCTGAATGAAGTCCTTCTTCTTTTAATTATACAAATATTCTTCCTCCATTACCATATTGTGGAGTCAAGACTGAATGGTCCTGTTTGTCAAATTAAGTAAATAAGGCTAGTACTACACTGCAAAATACTGTTACTGTTTTGCAAATTTGACTTATTAAAACATATAAAAACATGTGACATTCATGTTGCATATTTTGCACATTACTATTAATACTTACTTTTTTTTAACTGTAATAACATGGTCAGTGAATGCTGAGGGTAGCAATGTGACCTCAATGTCCCTATCTTTGGAAGTTATGTTGAAATGTGACAATGCAATCTTCATGCCATTGTTTAGTGCTAATATTACACCAAAAATAGCATAAGTAAATATATACAAAACAACAATCCTTATTTAATGTAATAAAATACATACAAATCAAAGAAAAAGAGACCTAATAAAGACCACACCCCACCCTGTCCCACCTAGTAACACGAGTCAAACATACTGTATAAAGTATTGCACATAGCCCAATGCCTCCAAAATCACCCATAATATAACATCAATACAGCTCAAAAGATAATAGGGGCAAGACATAACAGGGACATTTAAATGCGTGGGATACAATATTTTGGGACCCCTTACCGCTTGAAAATTTTTTGGTTTAGTGCTAATGTTGATTATCTGTTTAAAATGACACATAGCAAGGGGTACATTTTTGCCAGTTTTTAATGTGTTTTGGATGTGTTGGAAGGAAAAGGCATAAGAGTCTTAGCAGCATTGATATGGACCACGTTCTGAGGGCAAGAAAACTAGGACAGAACAATTCCAAAGTAAAAGGACTTATGCACAATATGTATATGTATGCATATTTTGTGGTATGGTCAGATAAACTCTATAAGTTTGACCAATACCAAAAAGACTAAATACCTTGATACTCAGCATTGACTGGAATATTGCTTTGACACATACCAACTACCTAAACATTGTTTCACTAATGGCAATGCAACACTACATGATTAGTTTTAGAAATATAACAAATAGTTAAAGAAAGGCTTCAAATACTTCAGATTTCAGTTTGATCAAGCATTTGTGGGATGCTTGGTTTGATTTTTTGGAATACTGGGATAATATTGCAGCCCAAATTGAGCAACTTTGGGACCATCAATGGGGGTGTAATGTCAGTGAAATGTGCTTGGGATTCTCTGAGGGGAAATATTGTTAAGAAAATTGATATAGCAAGAAGGACTTTAGGAGAAAAGTGGCACTCAAGGCTGCTATGCAGTCTGAACACCTTCTTTTTCGAGGACATCCTTCATCTGAATCATATGAGTCTTTTAGCCGTGCTCAGAAAATGTATACTGAAATTTTGACAGTTCATGTACTGTACTATTTTATTTGCAGGTCAAAAAGCTTTTTTTCAACAGGGTAGACCAGGAAGAATGTTGTCATATAAAATTGTAGGGTCCCTTACATATAAGTAGTATTTTTACTGACAAAGTCCACATTACAAGGGATTTAGAGGAAGTAAAGTAGGAATTTGTTAGATATTTAAAAAATGTTTTTTTTAAAAAAAGAATGTTGGATGGGCCTATGACTTACTTTTGAGCTTTATTAATGATTGTTCAATATTGTATTGCCTAAATTGTTGGAGGTTTTTGAGAGGGCCTATCACAATGATGGCAAACCTTTTATAGACCAAGTTCCCAAACTACTACCAATAAGTTTTGGGGTGAATAAGCGGTAAATAGTTTGCGCTGCTAGTACCATAGGTCTATATAATGCAGGGTTGTGTCAGTTATTACACACATAGATTCATATAATTAATAATGAACATTTATTGCATCTTAAAACAATTGACATGGAAGGTTTGAGTACCCTTTTTCAGGTCCAAAAGATTCTGTTGTATATGTAGAAGTATTGTATGACGTCCTTTTTAGTTGCTTGAATGTACACATATACGAGTGTCACACCATAGTTAGATGCTTAATGTACATCTACATAATACTTCTACGTAGTACTACATATTACAGAATCTTTTTGACCGGAAGAAGGGGTTAATCCGCCCCGAAACGCGGGTCAAGCTTAGAGGTTGTGGATCCTTTGAGCCACAGCGGACGATGACACATGCCACTACCTGGGGCCGGAGTCTAAGTGGCACCCAGTTTTCACCAGAGCCCGCTGTAAAGCGGGTTGGACTTGCTGCGGCGTTGTACCACCAGGTCGTTCGACAGGCATGACTTTTCCGCTGTGCCAGCCAAGGTTGAGGTACAGAAACGGCAGGCAATCTCGTAGTCGGGGACTGGCGCGTGCACGCCCTAGGAAGTGCGCACGGAGCGAGGCTGGGACTTGGGAGCGGGGACAGGTATGTGGAGCTGGCACTGCGCCTGCGGGGAGCGAGGGACACGGGTGAGCCTGCGACCCCCGATATGGGTCGCGGGACCACCCGTGACACTTTGTAGGCTTTTGGATTTGGTTTACCTTTTATTACATGGGTGAAACTGATATTCCCACTGCTAGTATTAAGGTCAATCCTGAATATTTAGAAAAGTTCGCCTCCTACCAGGGTACTTGGCAAGGGTGTCCCTTAATACCCTTCTATATGCTATTTTTGCTGAACCATTGGCCATTGCAATTAAGAAAAAATATATTATGAGGGGCTTTGGATGAGGGGGAGTAGGGGACAAACTTTTATTATATGCAGACAATATTCTTTTGTGTTTAGCATATTTAAATAAATCTATACAAGAAATGATAAAAGTTGTTGATGGTTTTGGTAGATAGATTGTCTGGGTTTGATATAAATTGGATTAAAGCAATTATTAAAGCAATTAAGAAATGTTACTATTTTGGACCCACGGGAGAGTTTGAATATTTGGGGGTAAAAGTAGGAGCAGAGGTTAGGAGATTTTCTGAATTGCATTTGAGTATATTATGCAATAAAGTTTGTGGTCTAGGCTACCAATCACTTAGGCCAATAGAATGGTGCTGCTTCCTATGATTCTGTATATAATTACTGTTTGCTCAGTATGGATTGATGGGAATTTTTTCAAAACTTTGGAATCTATATTAAACTCTTCAATTTGGGGAAGGAAGCAGGTCAGAAATAAGTAAGCTTTTTTCTGCTCCTCTATGAATTGAAAATGATTTTGTATTTTATAGCAACTCTGGTTCAATTTTTGATAGCCTTAAAAATTTTACAATTTTTAGGAAGTTGACTCAAATAATATAGTTTCAGTCAAATAATAGACACGTTTGAATTATTGAAATCTATGCCGACTTCTTGCTTAAATTGTGGTTCTAGTAAAAGATATTCTTAGTATTAAAGGTTATATAAGATCTAAGCCATTTTGGGATAATCCCTGCCTGAAACTATTTTGTTGCTTTGAAGATAAAAAAATTTGTAAGAAATTGAGTGTTCGTAATGTTTGTCACTTATTTGAGAATGATAAACTGTTATTCTTAGAGGAAATAGGGCTTAAATATAGTATTTCACATCCACTATTAAATTATAGATATTTGCAAATGTGTTATGCATTTCAGAAATAAAAGCAGAAGAGTTACCTTATATACTCGAGTATAAGCCTAGTTTTTCAGCACAAAAAATGTGCTGAAAACCCCAAACTCGGCTTATACTCGAGTCAAAAAAATAAATATATCTAAACTCACCTTTCCGGCGACCCCTGTATATCTTCTGTGCGATCTGTCTGGCAGCGGCGGCAGGCTATATATACTGGGGCAGGGTGCGGCAGGCTATATACACTGGGGCAGGGTGCGGCAGGCTATATACACTGGGGCAGGGTCTGGCAGGCTATATACACTGCAGGCTAGCTCTATTTTTTGTGCTTAACTGTACTACACTGTAAAATTACAGCTGATAAAGACTTGGGGTATTGGAAGTTGCCAAATTTAATCTTAGTGACCATAGCCAGGCAGTGCTAATAAAGTAAATAAAATTATAGGGGTGTATCAAGAGAGGCATAGATTATCATGACATAGTTTTTCCCTTGTACAGGTGGTGTGGTCAGACCACACATGGAATATTGTGTACAGTTTTGGGCACCAGTGTACAAAAAAATGACATAGTAGAACTGGGAGGGGTACAGAGGAAAGCAACCAAGATTATTAGAGGAATGCGGGGACTAGAATACAATGATAGATTACTAAACTTGGGGTTATAAACATTAGAAAAAAGAAGGCTGAGGGGAGACCTCATTACAATGTACAAATACCTGAACGGGCAGTACAAGGATCTCTCCAAAGATCTATTTATACCTACGCCTGTGACCAGAACATAGGGGCATCCTCTACGCCTACAGGAGAGGCGTTTCTACCATAGCCATAGACAGGGATTCTTTACTGTAAGAGAAGTGAGACTATGGAACTCTTTGCCGCAGGAGGTTGTTATGTCGGACTCTATGTATATGTTCAAGAGAGGCCTGGATGGCTTTCTGGAGAGCAGAAATATCACAGGTTATGAGAGATAAACATTTGCTCAATTCTTACAGGTTGGAACTGATATACCTGTGTCTTTTTCCAACCTTATATCCTTTGATTCTATTAACTTTGGTATTTCTGGTTGTCCAATTTTGGCTTGCATTTTATGGACTGTCCTATTGAACTACTATTTTGTGCCATATTTGCTATTCCTGTTATGGTCCGAACCTCTGACCTCACTTGTATTATTTGTTTGAGTCTTTTTTTATGTCTTCACTTTGGAGTAGGAAAAGAACGATGCCTAGTTGCAGGCCACTGCTTAGGGCAACCCGGTAAATAGGCAGGTAATAGTTTGGGGGGCTCAGTTTTAGGGCTCACTGCCTGTCTGTTATCTCTCCAGTTTCCAGAGTTCCCATTAAAGTACTACTTAATGTTAGAACAGGACTATAATGGCGTGCCACACTGCTCAGATCCATGAGTCACTGAGAACTTGTGACTAATTTATTCACCATGATATTTTCACCAGTTAGTTCTTTTCTCAAGTTTTGTAACAGTGTATGTCGTAAATGCAACTGTCGGGGTATGTTTTGTTACTAATGAGCTTACTTGACCCTGGTGATATGTTGAACTCAGTGGTATCTCCAGTGAGAGGACATTTTTATTTATGTGTTCTCTCCTTGATACCCTCTTCCTTCCCTCCCTACTTATCCTAAGGTTGAATTGCACAAGATGGACTCTATATCTAACCTGATAATATTTAATCCTTATACGATTTTTGTCTTTCTCCCACAGGAGCGTACTTATGCAAATACTTATGCCGATACTTGGCAATTTTTCACCAGTGCATTGCACCTATTCCATAATCGATTATTTCTTCACTGACACTTTTTCCCTATCCTCCATGCTTTATTCTAAGCATATGCCCTCCTCCTGGTCAGATCACGATTCCGTCCTCACAGTCTTCAAATTCGGGGCCCAGATATCCTCCCTATATAACGGTGGAGGCTAAACGATGCCTTATTAACCCTAATATTCGCTCACAAATAGAAGCCGAACTTAACTCCTACTTCTCTTCCACAGCTGCCATGAATCAACCGGTGGGTAACCTTTGGTCTGGAAATAAGCACTTTATTTCAAATGCTATACAAAGGTTAGCAGCGCAACGTAAGAGAGAGCACACACAGCTTCAACGTACACTAAAATATCCGCTACACAGGCTGGATCTAGCTAACCAGCTCCAACCCACTTTATGCCTTACTGGGCGCATCTATGACAGCAAACTCCTGTTAAAGGCCCTTCTCACTACAAAAACAGAAAGAGCTCTAAAATGGACCCAAGCATTATGTTACAAATAAGCTAATAAAATGTATAAAATGCTGGCACGACAGAAACAGAAAGAATGCATTAATACAGTTTTCGCCACCCAGACACAGAATGGGCATGTCACTTCACATCCTGAACATATATATGGCACTTTCCACCACTTTTAACAATCGCTCTATACCCCATCTGCCCAGCCCAACCCCTCTAATATACATAGCTTCCTCAACTCAATCAACTTACCATCACTACCCTCAGCAGCATCAGAGACTCTCGCTTCCCCCTATCACTAGCACTTTTTGCTTTAGCTATGGAACCCCTGGCCACAGCAATACGAGCCAACCATGATATTCAGGGCTACTCCACTACCCGCAATACCTATAAAGTGAGCCTTTTCACAGGCGACTTGCTTTTGTCTCTTACTAGTCCCCAAACGTCCCTACCGAACCGAAAGGTATAAAGGTATACATGGATAAGTCAGAGGCCATCTGTCTACATATCCTGCCTAGGACACAGGAAGCCCTGGTAGATTCCTTTGGCTTCAAAATACAATCAAACTAGTTTGGGGTATGGCTCATGACTCATAAATCTGCTGTTCCACTGGAACTACACCCCACTGCTACAGCAATTCCAGACTGATTTAAGTAACTGGTGAAAGCCTTCCCTCTCCTGGCTAGCTCGTATCCACACAATCAAAACGGTGACCCTACCAAGGTTTTTCTACCTTTTTCGATCTCTGCCCATTTCAGCCCCTGTGAGAACTTGCAAAATTATACACTCTCATGTCTCTATATTTGTCTGGAATAATAAATGCCCATGCATTGCACTCTCCAATATGTTTAAATATAAACGGCTATGAGTCTTATCCCTGCCCAACTTCGCCCTCTATTACAAAGCAGCTCAAATAGCCCAGTTTGCCCCTATAGCCACCCTCAAAAACATGCCCCGTTGAATCCTAATTAATCCAGCCGGTATCTTTACCAAGCTTGTTGTGGATGACAGGAACATTGCCAGACTCTGTACCAACCGTATCACCCTTCTCATTCCATTCCATAAAACTATGGCGCTTGGTCAGGTTCCAACATAAACTCCAATCCAACCCCTCCCTATTGCTACCTATATTCCACAACTCTGTTTTCCCTCTGGGTTTTGAACAAGGGAATTTAAGATGGTGGGCAGAAAAGGGTATCGTCCATGTGCAGGGGTAAACTCTTATCTAGCACTGAAATTGGTGCAAAATATTAGGGTCCTCCCTCTCAACTCGACCAATTGTCGCATTTTGTACATTCTATATCTAGACAAATAGACAGAAAGATCCAGCTTCAAACTAAATCCACGTAAAGTAAAAAATATTCACATTTATTTAGAAGCCTTAAAATCAGTTGTGCATACAACATGGAAGCATGGATATTAGCATAGGGTAGTGAGGAGACCAAATAGTCGCCTACACGTTTCGGAGCCATGAATAAGGAAAGCAATTTCCGAAACACGTAAGCAACTAATTGGTCTCTTTGCTTAATGCGACAATAGTGACCCAGCGAAATGGAAATCACCTGATCTGCCTTTTACAGCGGTCAAAAATAGAATTAATCTACTGATGCTGTTTGGTTGAATTTAAGTGACCAGGACTGACACCTTCCAAATATTCGAAGGGATATGGAATCCTTGGATCGCCTCACAGGTCTCCCCTACCCTTGACAGGGCTTTATTATTAACACTCTACCTTAATAATCTCTCTGTAATTTCATGGCTTGGATGCATCCTCAACCATTAATTCCCTCCTCACACACTACATTTAAAGCAATCTTGTCGTAAGAATGTTGTTTTATGACTCCCCCCCTCCTGTGTGACCCTACCCAACCCCCTTCCCCTTATACTTTATTGCTCAATTGATACAGTAGCTGGCTATGTATGCAATAAGACTGTTGTATACTTGTTCCCCCTGCGAGGGGCATATGTTTTGCCTGTCCTATTGTAAGGAATCGTTTTGCTTATTGATCAATAAAGTTTTGTTGAAACTGAGGTACCACTTAATTTATTATATTGTTGTATTTTCATTTTTACTAGGCATGTGGCATACTATATATGTTTGCCAACTGTATAAAATATAAAAAAATGTATTGTTTTATAATCTAACTTTTTAAAATACATTTCTGATGATACCTAATTGTTTTGTACCTATACACTTGACTAACTTTAGCCTGTTTTGTTGACTTGACTGCCATGGTAACATAGATCTTATCCCAAATTCATCCTTCACCAAACATGACTCATAATCTTAACATTCTTTTCAAAGATCATTGCCATAAATTATAGTGTATGAGCTTAAAATAGCTTATTTTATTCTTCCATGGATGCATTAAAAAGATATACATGTGTACAGGCATTACATGGTTATGAAGTCAGTTCATGGAACTGAGAACTATTCAATAATCCGAAATCTCAAATTATCAGCACTTGCTTGTCGTCAGCACATTAAGACACAGTAGGAATTCCTCGGATTTTCTCTTAGGAGTTGGGCTTGACCTCTTTGGCATGGTGTCATGTTTTGACATTTGAGTCTAGGCCCACATCATGTGTTGACATACTTGATTCTTCTCCTTTAAGGTTTGTCTTCTGAGATAAACATTGCTTTTGTTCACAATTAGCATTTCCCAATACCACTAGTAAATAAATATCCTTTACTAGAAGACAAAGAATCACCAGTCAGAGGATCTGATACCTACTATTTGTATTCTGTTGGTCCTAACATGACACAGGTCTTAGAAGACACATAAGGGGTCTAATTGTGAGTGCTAATACTTTATTATGATGCGTTGACAGATGAAAAACGCCAATACTGATAAAATATCATCAGTGAGGAAATTTACCTAGGTAAATTGTAACTTTTATTTTTAGTAAAGAATTTGCTTAGTACAATTGTGTTTTGCTGTTACACGTGCCATTTTTGTTCTGGTTTTGTAAAAAAGATTTGCTAAATTTTTTACCAAAGTAAAATTGTCTAAGTTTTAAAGAAAGGCAAAATTGGAGTTAATGAATCGAAACCTTTTAAAATTTCCACATATAGCATTTGAATGTGAATTAATCTTGAATTAATAGTGATTGGTTGCAACCCAGTACTGTTATTTTAATTTTACCAAACTCGGCAAGGAACAGTCCAGTCTCTCATTACTAACCACAGAGTGTGTGTACAAATAATATAACTTAGTATCCTACTGTGTTCATCTTATAATTTATTTATTTTGGTAATTATTGTTCTCTAAATTAATTTATGTTGACATAATGGCTTTTGAAATCTCATTTAATTTTGCAGTTTTACTATTTAAAACAGTGGGTGTTCTTGGTAAATGATAATTTCTTGCAACATTTGATAAATGAAGACTATTGGCAAACTATATCTTTTTCTTTTTCCATTCTCAGTGTTACACGAAAGATTTCACATGGTGGGTGTGGATGGGAGTTTTGACAAAATGTTAAAAGCAAGAATAAATTTTATTCTACTACCAATTTAGCAACATCGTTTAATGTCTCCCCCAACAGTCTCTCTTAGCTTGGCTGCAGTGGTGAGGAATATGGCTTAAATAATTTTGTGCAGTGATATATGACAAGCAGCAGCTTTTAGCTATTTTTTACATGAACTACCATGTTGTAGCTTTCCATGAAGCTAGATTTGGGAACATATGCTTGCTTTAAAAGAAAATAATGCAAAATTGCAATTTTAATGATACACCACTAGCAGTGATCACAAAATCATATGTAATATTAAATGTTTAAAGTGCATTTCACTACTACAAATGTGAAGACACAACATTTTTTTCAATATGATTTACACTTGTAAAGACTTTTTGGTAGACTGCCAACCACCTACAACTGGGCATAGCTACAAAAAGTCATGAAAATGTTTAAGACTGTTCAGATAAAATCATATTTTCATTTAGTCTGCAGCTTTTATCTGACTTCCATCAGAGGTTTTAACATATGTTTAACAATCTCTCCATTAGAACTTTTATTGCAAGACTTAATAAGTATTTGGAATAGACTGACAGTGTGAATATTTTGTCAGCTGCGCCTGTGAATCTGAGCTATGTACTAAGTGCCATGCCATTTAGCACTTAGCCTTCCTTAATTCTGCTTCTTATTTTGATTTGATTTGTTTAGTGAAACATTTTACACTTGTGTAACAGTACAGTGTGCTTTTATTAAATATTAATGATTGTTTTTTGCATTAATAAAGTGTTTTATAATAGAGATGTGCCCTCCTTATTTTTTTTGTAACTTCAGATGCCACTATCTTGGGGCCTGGGCCACCTAGAACCATGCTGTTTCAAAAATGTGAATTTGATGTACATTCCATATTTTTTTAGCTGCTTATATCTCCTGTTCTATAGGAAAAAGTAACTAATCAGCTCATTTGCAAATTAAAGTTAAAAAAAAGTATTACCTAAAATGCTTAGCTCCCTTCCTGCTGGGTCAGCACCAGTTTAGACAATGCAGAAAAAGCTCTAGCTTCAAGGCCTGTCTAAAGGGAAACAAATTGAGGATACATTTTATTAGAAAATATTGAAACACATGATGGTGTGACTGTAAAAGTAATTCATGTGTTTGCGACCAACAATGATGCTTAGTCATAGCAATACTTATGTACGAACTTTGTCAATTTCTCCCACAGTGATGTCTTCATGTTTTTTAATATTTTCTAATCAACACAAAGATAAATACATAAGATTTTTACATTTTCAATAACATTTTGTAATTTTGAAAGGTTGGAACAACAGTTTGTCCTGCAAAAACTTGTTCCTAACACAGCTCCATACACATGAGTATAAAAAAGTTGCAGGTTAGAATGTAGAGATGCATAGATTACATTTTTTAAATTATTGAAAACATAACAAAACTACACTCACCGGCCACTTTATTAGGTACACCATGCTAGTAACGGGTTGGACCCCCTTTTGCCTTCAGAACTGCCTCAATTCTTCGTGGCATAGATTCAACAAGGTGCTGGAAGCATTCCTCAGAGATTTTGGTCCATATTGACATGATGGCATCACACAGTTGCCACAGATTTGTCGGCTGCACATCCATGATGCGAATCTCCCGTTCCACCACATCCCAAAGATGCTCTATTGGATTGAGATCTGGTGACTGTGGAGGCCATTTGAGTACAGTGAACTCATTGTCATGTTCAAGAAACCAGTCTGAGATGATTCCAGCTTTATGACATGGCACATTATCCTGCTGAAAGTAGCCATCAGATGTTGGGTACATTGTGGTCATAAAGGGATGGACATGGTCAGCAACGATACTCAGGTAGGCTGTGGCGTTGCAACGATGCTCAATTGGTACCAAGGGGCCCAAAGAGTGCCAAGAAAATATTCCCCACACCATGACACCACCACCACCAGCCTGAACCGTTGATACAAGGCAGGATGGATCCATGCTTTCATGTTGTTGACGCCAAATTCTGACCCTACCATCTGAATTTTGCTGCAGAAATCGAGACTCACCAGACCAGGTAACGTTTTTCCAATCTTCTACTGTCCAATTTCGATGAGCTTGTGCAAATTGTAGCCTCAGTTTCCTGTTCTTAGCTGAAAGGAGTGGCACCCGGTAGGGTCTTCTTCTGCTGTAGCCCATCTGCCTCAAAGTTCGACGTACTGTGCATTCAGAGATGCTCTTCTGCCTACCTTGGTTGTAACGGGTGGTGAAATGAGTCACTGTTGCCTTTCTATCAGCTCGAACCAGTCTGCCCATTCTCCTCTGACCTCTGGCATCAACAAGGCATTTCCGCCCACAGAACTGCCGCTCACTGGATGTTTTTTCTTTTTCGGACCATTCTCTGTAAACCCTAGAGATGGTTGTGCGTGAAAATCCCAGTAGATCAGCAGTTTCTGAAATACTAAGACCAGCCCTTCTGGCACCAACAACCATGCCACGTTCAAAGGCACTCAAATCACCTTTCTTCCCCATACTGATGCTCGGTTTGAACTGCAGGAGATTGTCTTGACCATGTCTACATGCCTAAGTTGCCGCCATGTGATTGGCTGATTAGAAATTAAATGTTAATGAGCATTTGGACAGGTGTACCTAATAAAGTGGCTGATGAGTGTATATCGAACAGTTAAACTAGAATGACAAAGTTCATAAGAAAATAATATATTTATTTCAGCTTCCCAGTACATTTCAATAAATAACAATTGATGCCGCTAGGAAGTATAATTTTTCCCACAAGAAAAACCTCATGTATATCTGTAGACTGAAAAATAATAAAGTTATCCTGTTTAGAAGAAGACAAGTGAATGGAAAAAGGAAAAGCAGAGAAGAACAAATTGAATTTAAGCAGTGAACAGTACCTTACCAAACCCCATAGATAGAAGAGCTGAGTTAAGATGGCCACCATCAACGTTAAACATAAGATTAGCTTAGTGACTAATATAAATCAAACTGCCTGAAATCTGTGTCAGCAAAATCTGCCCATAGACTCCCCAACCCTTTCAAGGCCCGCAGTGCACCCCTACAGCAGTTTGTGATCACATTTGGGATATTACTGTATTCAGGAGAAACTAGATAACAAACTATGGGGTGCGTTTACTTCTTTTACCCCTTCTAAAAATAAGTTTATTAAAGTTTATTTACTAAAATAATAAGTTTAGGGACCAAAGCAAGGTTTATTGGAAAAAGATTTTCACTTATACAAGCCAATGTAAATACTTTCTACAAAACATCTGTGGTGGAAAAACCTGAATATAAACCTTGATAATTTCTCTGGGTGGTGTAGTTTCCAAAATAGGGCCTTTTATAGGGAGGGGGGTTCAATGTTCTCTTAGTTCAGGACTTTTCAAACATATAATGGCACCTGAAAACAATGTCATCAAAATCTGTTCAATGGTTCCTTCCATTCTGCTCTGGCCCTTAAAGTAGTTTACATTCACATGTGGGGTATTGTACTACTCGTAAGAAACTGCACAACAAAATCTGAGATGTGTTTTCTCATTTTATCCTGCATGAACGTGTACATTTTGAATTCCAAATAGAACCTCCATTTTGTTTTAACTCTTGTGAGATCCTTAAAGGGTTAACATGCTTAACAAATGGTCTTTTGAACAGTTTGAGGGTGCAGTTTTAAAAATGGGGTGGTTTGTGGGGACTAAGTCCCAATAAAATAAATGAAAATTATGTCAGCATAATGTTAGACTAACAGGCCAAATTGGTTGCTAACTAGCTGTATGATGAGTATAACATTTAGAAAAAATAGGAACATTTTTAAAATTTTCACCAAATTTCCATTTTTTTCAAATAAGTGCAATACTTTTCAACTAAAATATAGTATTAATAGGAAGAACAACATGTCATGAAAAAACAATCTGAAAATAAACTCAGAAAGATCTCTATTAATCTGCCTCTCTATTGACCTTTTACTTTGTCACCAAGTGCTGTCCAAGTCTAGATGGTACAGGCTGTTTCTCAGCCTGGCCTGTGAAAATCACATGTACATTTGGTTAGGTAATTGTTCAAGATTTACTCCATAGAAGATAATGGGTGAGTAGAAAACAATTGGTCTGTACTCTGATGTTATCCAAGTGAGATCTGTTTTTCACTTATGCGTTGCTGGGAGGTGCTCATTCCTCTAATACACAGCCCCTTGCTCAGTTGTTCATTCCATAGCCATTTCCTGACATGCACTGCTCTTGTTTTTCTCTATTGATGTGAGACCACATCAAACATTGCATTTGAATGTTCTTAGCCTATTCTTAGAAACATGTAGGAGAGATTAGAAAGGTGGATGCACACCTTTTAGGGCAGTTGAATATATATCCTTAATAATAGTGTTTTACAAAAATGTTAAAAATAATGATGCATAACTTATCCAATAAATGTTATTGTGTGTGGGAAAGGTTTCTTACCTAAGCCTTTTATTCTGTTTACATTAATGTCAGACAGATAAATGAATGTATAAGGTATGTGCCAGCATCAGGCAACTGAATGTTCACAGTTTACATGATCTGTTAAGCAATTAATCCCCAAGTTATTTAGGTCATGTCATACAGGATAGGTGTCATTCCCACACAATGACTTTACAGACTCAAAAGGCTCAGATAAATTATAGATGATTCAAAATACATTTTGCCATATTCCATTTCTTATTGTTTTTGGTCTAATGAAAAGTAATTCACATATCATTCATTTTGAGACAAGCTCCTGCTGCATTGTCCTGGACAATGCAGCAGAATACAGAAAAACTATATGAAATGGAGCATACCAAAAAAGATTGAAATCCAAAGTATAAGACCCTGCAAATATATGCAAGGAGTTGGTCCAGTTTCCGTCAAGTAAGACATATCGATATCTATACTGCCACTATCCAATGCAGTAAGGGAACAGCTAGGATAGATTGGAATGATAGACCATGACAGTGAGCCCTAAGGCTATATCCTCTTTCCTAATTGATTAGCATACCCCAATGATAGGTAACTGGTTAACTGGTTTATGTTCTCAATAGGAGACATACAGATGTGAAGGAATACAACTAAGTCAGCCATGAATAAAATGAATGAGTGTTCAGACTAGTAAGGAAGTAATGTAACCTTATGGACAGCATGAACAAGCAGAATTTTCTACACACTATGGGGGCCATTTATCTTTAGTTTTATCGATTTATCCATTTACTTAATAAACAGCAAGTATATGAAGATGCAATATTCTTATGGATCTTTCTTGCTTTAACTTTGTTGATTTTCTTTCAGATGGGCTGCACTCGTTGTAGTCCTATCCCAAATTGCTTGCTGCATTTCAACAATATACTTGCCTGGGGTAGTAAATAACTGCTCTTAGCTGCAACAAAATAGAATGTATTAACAAAAAAATATTTTATATGTATCACCAGCAGTCTCTTTCAGCGACTGTCTGTTGCCAGCAATCTCTTTCAGTGACTGTCTGTCGCCTGGAGTCTCTTTCAGTTACTGTCTGTCTCTTGCCGACAGACTCTTTCAGTAACTGTCTGTTGCCGGGAGACTCTTTCAGTGACTGCCGTCACCGGCAGTCTCTTTCACTGACTGTCTGTCGCTGGCAGTCTCTTTCAGTGACTGTCTTTCTGTCACAGGCAGTCTCTTTCAGTGACTTCTGTCACCAGCAGTCTCTTTCAGTGACTGTCTGTCACTGGCAGTCTATGGCTGTATAATCTTTCTTTTTCCAAGAGGCCAGGTCCATTTCAAATCCAGGCAGTGAGGGGGTAAAAATGTTGGCAATTAGGCAGGACAGGTCTTTAAGTATTTTGATCCCCAGGTACTTAATGCCTTCCGGTGGCCAAGCAAAAGGGAACCCAGACTTTTGACTCTGCAGCATCTAGCCACTGCAGCAGGACCTGGAGAAGGGTGACCTAGGGTGAAGGGAGATGCAGTTAGTTTGTCCCTTCTCCGCTGCCATTGCCGGCCTCACATGCCACCGGCTTTATAGACTTGGCTGGCTATAGGGGTTAACCAGAGCTGCTGAGTCTAAATAGACCCAGTGCAGCTGTGATCAGCACCACCAGTAACATGTGGTAGTTTTCCTATATAACTGAGGCTGTTATAGATGCCTCCGTTACAGGGGAAAACTTGTAAAACAAAAAGAAAAAGTAAAATTAGAAGAAAAAAAAGAGAAAATATCCCCCAGGGGTCTTTTATAAACTCACGGTAGGCATATTAAGTAAAAACACACATAAACACAAAATATTAATAGATATTCATAAAAAATACAATGACATTTTCCCATATAATAAAAAAATACCCTGCTACACTACAAAAACCACTGCAATAGCCCCGTTTGCCCGAGACTATAGATATTATATATCAAAATGACCAAAACAAAAAAGGGAATTCATTAATAATGTTAATTTTGAGTTAATTTAAAGATTTAAAAAAAATTATGTACTATACAGTATTTTTAGAACTATAAGGCGCACCGGAGTATAAGGTGCACCATCAATAAATGCTAAAACGTCTAGGTTCATATATAAGGCGCACCAGAGTATAAGGCACACCTGATTATAAGGATGAATGACCAGCAGGTGGCAGACCTGCTTGAACAGGCAGCTGTTGTCTGTAAGTACGGTTCATATATAAGGCGCACTGGACTATACAGTGCACCTGGATTTTTAGAGCGCCTTGTAGTCCGAAAAATATGGTAAATTGCAAAAAAAAAAAATCCACTTTTAACCCCAAATAAGAATACAAATTTTAAAATACAATTTAAACTTTTATCACGTTTTAAATAGTTCTATAAGTTCTGAAAAAAACACTGCATACTTTTATAAGGTAGCATGCCAAAAAAAAGCTATGTCCCATTTTCTAATAAAAGACTTCTGCATTTATTATTGAACCTAAATAACATTAAAACTTTTTTCTCTAGGTCAATATGCAGATAGCTATACCAAACTTATAAGTACTTTTTAAAAAATTTACTTATTGTGTATACTAAAATCCTTTTGTAGAAAAAAATCACATCATTGCTTTTCAAGTGCCATAACTTTTGAAATTGTTTTGTCTTTAAACTTATTTTCTGTGTAAAGAACTATAGCTTTTATTTGTTTTTTTGTTTGTTTTTTTTTTGCAAAAACTTACATTTTTTAAAACTTTTTTTTACTCATTGGGTGAGCCCTCATCATGCTGATGTGGGGTTTGCTACATACCGCTGTACAAGAGCACTGCTGTACAAGAGGGAGCTTGAAGCTGAGATGCAGTATGGACAAGTCACGTTTTGTTTTTTGAAATGCATCCAAGCCAAAGACAACCCCTGGAACTAAACAGAGGATTCTGTCAGGGTGCAAGGTGAGTAATAAAACACAATTATATTGTCATACAAATGATTATGAAAGGCGGAAAGACATATTTGCAGCTGTAATGGGATTCTACAACCTGTCTTTACTGAAAATGAGGTCTCTCGTGACAGGTTCCCTATAAAACCTATATACATTTGGTATAACCATGATCATACCAATCCAAAGAATAAGGCACAGTGAAAGCTGTAAAAACCAAGCCGACAATAAAATGGTGGAAATGCATTTTTTTGCCAATTTTTACAGCTTTCCCGTACACGGAAAATAATAATACATACTGTCACTAAGAAGTACAATTTGGTACACAAAAATGTTCATTTTAGCTGCACTTTATTCTGAATGTGTTGCACATCCTGTTAAATTGCATCTCTTAAGTTTCATGCTCTTTTGACTTGGACAATATGGTGATAAATAAAAATTGTAATGCATTACTGTACCAGGGCAAAATATATTATTTTTAGTTATTGTGCCTTTTTTACAAAAAGGAGTTAGAGAATAGGACCATGGCTTCCAGTGATTATGTTTCAACGTGGAAGTGTTATGGAATAGGCTATCCTTTAGTTGCCACCTTGAGTTCAGCAGTGTCTACTGCAGTCAGTGGAGGGCACATGTCCATGTTATGATGCCATCTCTCAAGACAAAGATAAAGACATCATTGTGGGGAACATATGCAGCACTAAATTGGTGGAACATTTTTAAAATTAGTATTATTTTTTATACATTTGTATTTTTCACTATTCTATACTCTTATATTCTCTAATTCTTTATTCTTTTATTCTTTAATATTGAAAATCTTGAAACTAGTAATCTGAGATATTAAACTTGTATCTATAAAGTATGTTTTACATATGAATAGAAATAAATGCCAGATCACTGGTTCCCATAATAATAAAGCAATTGCTGCTTAATTTAAGGCAATAAGTGATGTTACACTCAGATTGTTCACACTCCGGCCCTTATCTGTAATGTTTGCAGTGTATATTTGGAAAGGGAATAATGATTATTTTATTGCTTATACCCACTGTTTAGAATTAGATATTTGAGTGGTTTCATACCCTGTACAAATATGGTTCCACTGAGTTTGTTATAGTTTCACAAAAAATGAAAGTCCTTTTATTGTAAAGGAATTTGATATAAATCAAAGACAAATAAATCTATTAGACATGTAATGAATGGAGAGTGTGTGCTTCACTTTCATTTTTACAACTGGTTCTGTTAGTTGATGATTAACATTTCCTGAAAATGTTATGTAGAGGAGTCCTGCTTTCATATTAATTCATGGTAAATGTGTGTTATGATCTACCATCGATGTAAACGAAATAACTGAAATATGTGTATTATTGCGATTATTAAATGGAACAGATACCAGATTATTGACATGGGCAAGGGGTTTTTGTTATGAGGCTAGAAGTCCCCAGTGTTTCTGACCTGTCATATTAAATGGTTATATCTTGCCAGTATCAAAAGCATTTACGCATCAAATTATAATTAAAATATGCATCCTAGTTCCAGGGTTATACAGTTTCTAATCCCTGGGAATCCAACTGCTCGGGCTACCAATAACCCCTAGATTAAAACTCCTTCAACCCGCCCAAAATATATGAAGCACATGAATACAAATTGGGGAGAGTCATCATGCAAAGAAGGCACATAAATCTACGCCTCACAGACAACCTGCACTCCACTTTGAGCATTTCAGGGTGGGGAGCAGGGGCGTGAATGCACGGCCCGCTGGTTTTACTACAGCCAGTTCAGACCTGCTTGGTCCTAACTGGTAAAAGTTGCGCCTGATCTACTAAGGCCGGAGCCTCTTAGTAAACATAGGCCCCAGAGTGCCTAAAGGGAGAATTTTAAGACTGGTGTTTAAAACTCTAGTCTTAAGTACTGTGAGAGGTACATTCGGTTTCACATCTTAATGAATTCCCCCCAATCTGTCCTGAAAATGTATGCCTCAAAGAGGTGGCTGTAGTCTAGGTCAAGCTTTTTTATTTGTAATTTTACTTAACTTGTTTGGAGGTGAAAATTATATGTATGAAATATTTTAATTTAAGAGTTTTACTTTTGTATATTGGTATGTTTTTATATTTTTATTTTATGTCTTTTTAGATTATGTCCATTTCAAATTTTAAAGTAATTGTTCATGTATACATGTTTTTATATATGGCTAGGAGAGGGGAAGGGGCTAGATATATGTAAAAGGCATACTTGTAGATGATTTTGAGTGATTTTATGAATGCAGTCCCTAAGCAGTGATTGTCATATAAAGGGATGTCTAAAGACATAAGTCTTATACACAGTCTTTGTTATGGGGAACACATTGGGGCTCAGTTACTAAGGGTTGCGTTTCGTTGGATTTTGCACCTTTTTCGGGGATTTCATGGCTTAGACAGGTATTTAACAGGTGTCTGCACTGGGATTTCGGTGCACGCGATCGTTTTTTGGCGCAGCTGCTCTAGCTTCCATGTGACACAAATTGGGGGGTGCCGACGGACGATCCGCCTGATTCGAACTGAGGGGGGATTTAACTTTCAAATTGTGTTGCAAGTCTAAGCACTTACATGCACCTGGAAGAAGAAGGTGAACTCTGGCGGACTTGAGAGGAGAAGCAACACATGCAGGATATCGGGCGCACAATTTTGGTGAATTGCGGCAGAGTGCATTATGGTTGGACAATGCACTTTCAGTAAACTACAGGGGGAATATAAGTAAGTGTGCCTCCTTATTCTAGTCTCCAGTTCCTGTACTGAGACTTCTCTGAAAAGATAAAACCCAGTATATTAACATTTGCAATTCCTGGTTGAACCACCAGCTAGATGCCCAGCTAGCTGCATCGAAGCAGCTAAATCGTTTTCTACAATAACTTCCCCTGCTCTATAGTAGTTTTCTGGCAGATCAAACACCATATTAAATGTAGAAGGATCCCTAGAGCTGGTCTGTTTGGTGTGCATTGCCAGTTCTAACAGCAAAAAGCAATATTCTGCTAAATTGTGGAATAGGATTTTCACAGTGAAACTGTGCTTGTATACAATTAAAAATTGCATACCATATTAATTATGTTAAAGTTGCATAAAGCAACAAACATTTTAGTAATTGTACATGTTATTACTAACTTGAGCTCTCTACATGCATAGATTCTAAACTAGAATATACAAACTACTATGAAATCAACAGTATTAACATCCTAAAATCACATATATACACATCAACTATACAAATAAATACAGAATTAAATGCACTTCTCTGTTAGCCATTGGTTATGCTATAATGTAAATTGTGGTTTGCTCTTGTATACATTTCAACAATTAATAATTTATTGTCAAGCACACCCTCTTTACAATATACAACATTCCAAAACACTTATCTGCCCTCATCCAAACACTGAAACAAATACAACTGATATCTATTTACATGTGGTATCACACATTTAGACAAGCTTCTTCATATCCTAATCCTCTCCAGTTTACAGACTAACTATAATTGAAGTACCATATTCAAGCAGTACTTGTCAGCAACCAGTAGTATGTTATAATACTATGTTATAGTAGTAGTAGTAGTAGTATGTTATAATACTATATACTAACAGAGTTTACCAAGGATCACTGCTAAAGCTGATCCTAACCTCTCCAGCCCAAAGCATCCTTTGCCAGGCCTTATCCAACTAGTCACCTGAGACCTGGACAGATTGGACAGTTACATTGGCCTGTTGCTTTTGCTGTGTTCGTGTTCTGGAATAAGGGACCTGTGACTTGATGTTTTACATCTCTTGTCTATGAGTGATTCCTTTTCATACGTATACAGTAGGAGTGCTCCAGGGAGAACTACTTCCATCTTACTGTGGCTTCTCCCTCTACTTGCAATCCGCCTGCCGAATCTGCCCGGCGTGGATGAGACCTGTTCCACCTGGACCAAGTGACCATGACCAAGTCAGCCCTAGGCTGAGCCAAAGCCAGACACTCAGGTACTAGGGGAATCTAGCTGCTCCAGGCCGTAGTGTGGGATGTTGCACAGACAGGGAGATAATGGAGCTGCAGGGACATTAAGGGAAAGAATAGAGCTCCAACTTTTCTTTTCAAGACAGAAATAGGGAGAGAAGACTGTGAAGGATAGGTAAAATTAAATTGCCCTTTTTAGGGCAGTGAGAAGAAATGTGTAAATGAGATAACCATACTGCAGCATCACCATCATGATCAATTAAAAAAATAGCAACACTCTTGGTTCAACAGTATATCTGTAGTTTGCAGACTGCACTATATCAAAATAGCAGTGCTACTGTTTGCTAAATCCTCATATTTCTAAATTGCTAAATCCATATTCACCACATTCATTTTGTTTTAATTTTGTGAGATGCTTAAAGGGTTGATAAGCTTATCAAAGACTGTTCTGAATAGTTTGAGGGGTGAAATTTTAAAAATGATTTGTGGGGAGTTTCTAATGAATAGAACTTTGAAAAACCTTATAAAAATAAATTGTCCTCTAAAATAATAAATCTGAAATGTACTTAAAATTTGGAAAATCTGTTTGAATTGTAAGCCTCCTAATGTATAAAATAAAATAACATATAAAAAATTATGTCAACATAAAGCAGATATATGGTTAATGTTAGTTAGCAAACAATTTGGGCAGTTATACTTTCTGTATGATGGGCATAACATTTAGAAATCAGAAATTACACCACATTTCCAATTTTTCTGTAAATTTATGAAATTAATGTTAAGAACAACATTTCATGAAAAAAGTCTGAAAATAAAATTGCTATGATAGCACATTCCAAAGTTATAACTGCATATCGTGACACATGGCAGATTAGAAAAATTGAGCTGTGCCCTAAAGGTGAAAGTGAGCTGTGTCCTTAAGAGGTTAAGAAGTTTCTATTTGTAAATAGTTTTCGTTGATCCAGGGATTAGGAAGTAATTTTTCCCTATTCTGGGCAGTGTGTGGTCTTTCAACCATGTAGACAGGCCTGCTGTCAGCTCCCCATGGCTGTGCTGACACTAGTGGTGTAGGTATTGTGATAACTGGATGAGGAGGCAAGAGAAAATGATATCCGGGTTGTGGAAATGTATGTGCCAAAGCGTTTTCTGCCTCCATCCCAGCAGCTACTTCATTAATCCAGTGGCCAGTTAAAATGATTTAACGTCCTTGCCTACTCTTACTTGTCTATGAGGTCAATTGTGATGTACACATGATTCTCCCCACTGCCTATACGTGCAGGGCTGAGATGGCGCAATTTTGAGAAAGACCAGTACTGCTGCCCGTGATGGTAGTGTTACATGCTTCCATTGTGGGGAGACACATGGCCTTGTCACTCGGGAGGCAGTGGTAGAGGCTGAGACAACTGAACCATCAGTGGAAGCCTCAGGTGTTTTCCTGTTTTTTTGGTGTCATCCACTGCAGATCATGCTTTGTTTGCAGGTGCATAGTCATATACATGGTGCAAATGCTCCCAAAGATACATGTTTTGTTTCAGGATCAACATCTGCAAAGAGCTTGTATGTTCTCTCAGTATTTGCATGGGTATCCTGCAGGTCTTCTGGTTTCTTCCCACACTCCAAAACATACTGGTAGGTTGATTAGATTGTGAGCCCCATTGGGGACAGAGACGGTTTTGGCAAACACTGTGCAGCGCTGCATAATCTGTGCTACACATATTAATTAAAGGATATGATTAAAGGAATTATTATGATTATTATGCACATTGCTTAAAAAAATACCACACCATGGAGATTCTTGTGGCCAGCCTTTGTGTACTCTCTGCGTATGGTGGGTGGTAGCAGACATCCTTGTGGATATGGGGCGCCTGATATGCCTTTTTATCCCCTAACATCCTCTGTTGGCCACCTAGGGCTTTGTGACTTGTACCTCTTCCTTTGAACAATCATTGCTACTTGATCCATATTGGGTCAAGGACATCATCATCACCCCTCTGATGTTCTTCAACCAAGCCCTAACTGCTGCAATCCTTGTCAATCTCCACATTTCAGCAAGATGCATAAGTTGGCACTTTGGTTTCATCATCATCATGGTAGATGTTCTGCGATGTTCTGCTTCCCACAGATGTCCTTGCTATTTTTAATTAAGTTTAAAGGGAACCTACCACCTAATCCTCATGTCCCTGCAAACTTTTATTCAGTATATATGTAAATTTCCGTACGCTACTGGGGCGTGGAGTTGCTGGAGCTGAGGCCACATGTTGCGGCTACTCCACGCCCCGGTAGCCTTTTTGTTCCGCCTGCCAAAATCTTCGGCGCGCAGCTCGTCTGATGATCCTGCCGTATGTGCATGCGCAGAACAGCGGGCCCGCGGCTGCATGGTCATTGATCCGAACCCGGAGCCACTACGCATGCACAGACGGCAGGATCATTGGACACGCAGACGCGCAGCTGATCCTGCCGATGATTTTGGTAGGTGGAACAAAAAGGCTACGGGACGTGGAGTAGCCGCAACATGTGGCCTCAGCTCCAGCTACTCCACGCCCCGGTAGCCGCGTACGGAAATTTACACATGTACTGAATAAAAGTTTGCTAAAGATTGCAGGGACTTTAGTATTAGGCCTTAAAAGGGCTTTCCTCAAGTCCTATAGGTCCACCTACCACCCTTTCTACCTTTATAGGTAGATATGTGGTGGTAGGTTCCCTTTAAGTGGTGGGCTGTACACTGTGCATACTTACGAATAGGATCAGATTTAGAAGGGGGGCCTAAGTGAAAGACTGCATATCATATCATAATTGCTATTTTAGCTAAACCCCTTGATTCGTATCACCGCACCTAGATAGTGCCACTACAAACACTGCTAAAAACCAAATTTACCCTCCAACCAAGAAGGGAAAGAAGGGACACTGATGCACATAGTTGTGGATAAAAAACTGTACATGACCTTTATTAATAATACAGGGTATAATACACTTTAAAAAGGAGAACAGAGAAAACCATGAAGACAAATCATGTGGCCTCACCGTGGAGGATATCCACAAATTTCAGCAATGTATGGGGTGGTTAAACACAAGAAGACCAAAAAGGGCGGTCACATTCCAGGCTGGAGCTAATACGTACGTAACTGGAGCTAATACGTATCTATGTAGGGTGTGAGTAACTGGTAGCCAGAAGGACAGTGCCTTACCAATACTGTCCCATGACTATGCTCATATGCGGGACGGACAGGTGGCCTCAAGGCTCTAGGTGTATGGTGCCAAGGGACTTGACAGTGGGGCTGCCAGTTCTTACCTATTAGGTGTGGTATACTCCATCGCCCGGGAAGACCGCCTCCCCGGCGCGCGTTTCGGCTCTAGCTGAGCCTTCGTCTGGGGGTGAGCTCATTTGTCTTCATGGTTTTCTCTGTTCTCCTTTTTAAAGTGTATTATACCCTGTATTATGGTTGATGGCTTATCTGCGCTGTAGACCACAGAGGGTCAGGTTGGGTGACACATGGTCTGATGAGGTGGTGTGCAGTACGGGGGCCCCCCAGGGTACTGTGCTAGCTCCTTTTTTGTTTATTTTATATACCTCGGATTTTAGGAAAAATGATTCGTCCTGTTTCCTTCAGAAGTACTCGGACGACTCGGTAATGGTGGGCTGTATCACAGAGGGGGACGACAGTGAATATCGAGAATCAGTGAAAACATTTACTGAATGGTGCAGCTCAAACGGTCTCGTACTAAACGTAAATAAAACAAAAGAATTGGTTATTGACTTCTCAAGGAAAAAGGGCGTTATGCCCAAACCTCTTAGTATAGCTGGGACAGAAGTAGAGCAGGTTGGTAGCTATAAATATTTGGGCGTAATAATTGACAATAAACTAAGCTGGCATGAGCACATAGAAAAGGTATCCAGACGTGCAAATAGTAATCTATTTTTTTTACGCAGACTAAGGGCATTTGACATCCCAAGGACTATGATGGTCAGTTTTTATAATACGGTTATGGTCAGTGCATTTGCATTTGCCCTAGTGGCTTGGGGCAATTGTATCTCTAGTAGGGATTGTCAAAAGATGGATAAAATAATTAAGAAAGCCTCCTCGATAGTAGGCCTGCAATTTGATAGATGGGAGGAACTTGTACAGTGTGGGATGATAAAGAAACTGGAAAAAATTAGAAATAATAGTGACCACCCAATGTATGGTGTAGTGCAAGCGCAGATTAGTGGTTTTAGCTCTCGTTTTATTCTTTTGCGTTGCAGGTCGGAGAGATTTAAAAAGACATTTATACCGGCCGCTCTCGAGCTATCGAATATCCTACTTAGGGGAGAAATAGGGATGTTTTAAAAAGTGAGATCATTGGAAAATGGGTACCATTTTATTACTTTATCATCTATTCGAGTAACTATCTATCGAATATGGGTGAAATTTTATTCATATTTATTGTATTGGTGTTTTTATTCTGTTATATGGTATACGTGTTCCTATGTGATTATGTTGTTATGTGAGTATATATGTGATGTCTTGTCAATTTGATGTACTGCGGAGGTGACACTTTAAGTTCCCGTTTGGGATAATAAAGTATATATATATATATATATATATATTATTAATAAAGGTCATGTACAGTTTTTTATCCACAACTATGTGCATCAGTGTCCCTTCTTTCCCTTCTTGGTTGGAGGGTAAATTTGGTTTTGTACACTGTGCATCAAAAGGGATGGAGCAGGTTGATGAGTATCTGATAAAACTCAAGGAACTCTTTGCAATGTAATTTCCTCAACTTCATCTAGCTTCTCCATTCTGAGGGCACTATTATGGCCTACAAGAATACGCTGCAAACCCTGACATCTGATTGCACCAAAGGAAGTTGTAGCTGGCATGAATGGAACATGTCCTCTCCTTGCAGCTTCAGCTGTATCACCTGCAGCAGCAGAACGTCCCAGCCCCTTATTTACAGCTTTCTTCATTTGAACAAATTCAAAGTTCTTGTCTTTGCGCTATAGGATGGCACAAGTATAGATGCCTCCTCTTCCACCAACAGTGCTAGTTGGTTCTACTTATCACTACCCATACTTTCTTCTACCGCAGTGACATTAACAGCATTTTATTTATTTGTTTGTGTTTCTTAATTTATTTTATTATTTCTTTGTTTATTTCATTTTTGTCATGTTATTATTTTAAGTACCGTATATACTCGTGTATAAGCCGAGTTTTTCAGCACAAAAAATGTGCTGAAAAACCTCGCCTCGGCTTATACACGAGTCAATCATAGAAAAAAAAAATTAATACTCACCCTCCGGTGTCCCCGATGTTCGTCGCGGCTCCCGGCGGCTCCCGATCCCTGTCGCGGCTCCCCGTGTCTTCTCTTCTGTCTTCTCTAGCCGGCAGAGTCGCGTCCATGCGATCTGCCGGCCGTCACACACTGTGATGCGACGCTGATGCAGCGGATGACGTCATCAGCGGCGACAGCGCTGCATCACAGTGTGCGACGGCCGGCGCGATCTCCCGGCCAGAGAAGAGTGAAGAGTGAAGAAGCCGCCGGGAGCCGCGATGGGGATCGGAAGCCGCCGGGAGCCGCGACGAACATCGGGGACAACGGAGGGTGAGTATTAAGTTTATTTCTTTATCTGTATACTAATAGGGGCCACTGTATACTACTGAGGGCAGACTGTATACTGATGGGGGCAGGCTGTATACTACTGGGGACAAGCTGTATACTACTGGGGGCAGGCTGTGTACTACTGGGGGCAGGCTGTATACTACTGGGGGCTGGCTGTATACTACATGGGGGCAAGCTGTATACTGATGGGGGCAGGCTGTATACTGCAAGGGGACAAGCTGTATACTGCAAGGGGACAGGCTGTATACTACTGGGGGCAGGCTGTATACTACTGGGGGCAGGC
>CM033643.1:133406265-133520340 GCA_019512145.1 Engystomops pustulosus
GTATACTACATGGGGGCTGGTTGGCTGTATACTACATGGGGGCTGGCTGGCTGTATACTACACCTTCGGCTTATACTCGAGTCAATAGGTTTTCCCAGTTTTCGGGGGGTAAAATTAGGGGTCTCGGCTTATACTCGGGTTGGCTTATACTCGAGTATATACGGTACTATCCCTAGCCCATTTTTTCTCAGGCCCTATTATTACCCCCATCTTTCAGCCCTCTATGCCATTTTAAGGCCATTTTTGGGTGTTAATATTCGGATCCCCTTTGAATTCAATGGGTTTTGTTCCGGGTCAAGTGTCGGTCTGCAATTTTTTTACCTGAACCTGAATTTAGACAGACCCACTCATCACTAGCTATAAGTAAAAAAAACCCTAATGCAAAATGACAAATTCCATTTACATACCTTATGTTTATGTGCATAGAGGCATTGGTCCCTTTGGTATAATTACTATCTCTGCACAATTATGTCTTTTATACTGCAAATAGTCTGTTCGTATCCAGCGAGAGCAGTACTAAAATCTTACTTCTGGAAACTTAATACAATACTTACTCTTTTATTCTGCAAAGCGCAGGTGTCTCATAAATTGCAATAGATATCATTCTGACGTTAATTAGCCATATTATATGCTACAGACTAGAATTAGGAAATCAGGAAATAGGACATTTACATAATGAATATTTAATGTGCAGCACTGGAAGCATTTGACATTGTTTTAGTCCTTTATAACTCTATTGATAAATGTATTGCATTGGATAAATAACAGCAGGTAACCTAGGTTGAAGGCTCTATGCCACAAGGCTTTCTAAAAAGCATAGCACAATTAGCAATAGCAGATTAAAGCTCCACTAGTATAATTACAAGCTGGATTAGCCATGTAATGGCCTTTTATTACCAACAAAACCCTTCTGTCATTATTTTCACATCATAGTCAGGTCCCTGTATGCAGAAAGGAAATGTAGGAACTGCATTACAAGTGATCAGTTTATAGGGTGTTTTTACCAGCATTCTGTATATTTTTCTTTTTCAATTATTTTTACTGCAGCCAGCAAGTATTTTGTGGCTAACTTTAAGACTCTAAACAAATATTCCAACCAGGAACCATCTGGTATTTTCACTAAGTGCTACTTTTACAACTTTGTAAACAGCAGTCTGAAGGCACCCAAACTATGAGACAAGTTTCCTGTTGAGAGTTAAAAGGGTGTTAAATATGCAGCTAGGTAGGTTTGTTGGGGGTATCTCAATAAAAACAGCTTTCTATATCTCAACCCTTAACTTAATCTTAAAATAAACAACTGTTTTCCTATGCAATAAAAATCAAGGCTATTGCCATGTAACACCCAAGAATTCAGATGTTTAGATTTCTGAATCCTGGACATAAGCATTGATGTTATGTTTCTAGACATGCACATTAGGCTACATTCACATCTCAATTTTAGCATCCAGCAGGCGTACTTTGAATTTCAAAAATGTCAGCTACTACTTCTCTGTTGCATACGTTTGCATATTTGTTTTCTGCCTATTTTTATGTCATATTGTTAAAGTTACTTATTGAAAGAAATATGGTTAAAAAAAACTCTTATAGTTGTACTTATAGCATTTTTCCTTTTTCTACATTTTATAACCTTTTATGAATGACAGCATGTACCGTAAACTGTTGCTTTCAGTTTTACATACAGTTGGCAGATTTTGCAATGTAAAATCTTTCAGAAAAACCTGCATGCAAGCAACAAGAAAAACTTTTTAATTTGTATATTTTTTCTAGGTGGTGGTGGACCCACTGAACTGCTGTGAGCGATGATGTAACCTGACTCCTGGGAGTGGAGTTTAAAGAGGACCTGTCACCCAATTTATCGGCACTAGGAGCTGCTTACTAAAGTAAGCAGCTCCTAGTGCTTGATCAAACGCCGCAGTGTTAGAGTGATAGCGTTACCGAAAACCTCTGGTAACGCTATCAAAAACTGCGGCGGGGTACAATGTAATTGTCGGACAGCTCGCAAAGCTGTCCGACGTATTCATGAGGGGGCGGGGTTGGGGCATGGCTAGGGGCGGTGACTGCCGCCTAGCGCGCGGCAGTCACTGCCGGCCTATGGAGCGAGCGGGGCGGTCCGGGGAAGAGGCAGCGCCTCGGACCGCCCCCTCATGAATACATCGGACAGCTTTGCAAGCTGTCCAGTGATTACACTGTACCCCGCCGCAGGTTTCCGGTAACGCTATCACTCTAACACTGCAGAGTTTGATCAAGCACTAGGAGCTGCTTACTTCAGTAAGCAGCTCCTAGTGCCAAAAATTTAGGTGACAGGTCCTCTTTAAGTGGCACCCGGTATTCATCAGAGCCTGCCACCAGAGCGAGTTGGACTTGCTGCAGTGGGATACCACCAGGTTGCTCCACAGGCTCGACTTGCCAGCGGTAGTGACCAAGGCTAGGTATAAAAACGTCTGCCACAGTCATAGTCAGACAGGAGGTCAGGACAGGCGGCACAGGAATGGAGTCGGAAACGCAGGAAACGGTCAAGACAGGCAGCAAAGCATCGATATCAGAGAACGAAGCAGAGGTTGAGCACAGTTGCAGCCTATTGGGACACAGGGGTATGCCCGCGTCCTGAGAAATGGGTCGCTGGAGCACCCATGACAGGTGCTAGACTGTCAGCAGTATATCACCTTGGATAAGGAGGCTTATGTGCTGCCAGCAAAAGCAAACTGGATAGGAATCTGAAAAGCATAGTTCTAGGCTTTATAGAGGCATTTGCTGAAATGCGTAGCTGTTGGAACTAAGGTCATATATTATACAGGTTATAGCATACCTACATATACATTGCATATTACAAATCTAACAACAATGTAACATATATACTTCCCCATTATAAAGATATTCACATAGGAAATAAATACACACAGCACTCACTCATTCACATTCATGTTCAGTTCCTTTAAGTCTAGTCATTTGGTACTCCACAACCTTATTTTAACATTGGGCATTTATCGTAGTGCTGCTCCACAAAATCAGGAGAGTACATCACAGAATTTCCTAAATTAGATGCCACATTATTTGTTCTCAACCGAATCTCATTATAAAGCTGGGTATAGGGTATTGGGGTATAGCTGTAGAGATGATTTGCTACACCACAGACAGACAAACTCTAACACAAAGTATGCAACAGTGCAGCAAACTGCATTTCCAACATACAGACTCGACTCGAAGTAGTCTACTGGGCAAATTATGTTTATCAAAGTAGGATCTATTAGGAAACATCCTATGTGGCTCAGTGGTCAGCATTTCTGATTTCAATGATAGGGACCTGCATGAAATTTGTATGTACTATCTATGTATGGGTTACCTTTATTTACTTCAATGATAGGGACCTGCATGAAATTTGTATGTACTATCTATGTATGGGTTACCTTTATTTACTTCAATGATAGGGACCTGCATGAAATTTGTATGTACTATCTATGTATGGGTTACCTTTATTTACTTCTCTCCTTTCTGACAATTTAAACTGTGAGCCGTACTGGGGGAAAGGACTAATAACCAGGGCATTAAACTAGCAAGATAAAATGCACGTGTCTTAATCATTGAAATGCAACTCCAATAATTTGTTTTTCAGAAATTAATATCTCTTGGGATATAGAAAAACTTTGCCTATTATCTTGATTACCTATGTGCTGCAATTTCTTTGCTATCCTCCTCAGTTTATCCAGGATTTGCAGTTGCTATGTCTTCTAACTGTGTTGACTTATCTTGTGATTCCATAGACTTGTTTAGAGATGCTGTTTCACAGAGAGGTGAGGCTGCTGCTCCCCAGAGGGTGGAGGGGAGGTCATTTGACAGTGCTCTATGAGTGTAGCTGAGTGTGTTAAGCTCTGTGGGTGCAAGAGCCTACTAAATATAACAGTAACATGAAAAGGTCTCCCATATTCATTATGGGTCCCTCCACCTCAGCCTATAATTCTGCAGAGCTTTCTCTGTCTCTCTGCGTGTCATTCAAAGCTCTGCAGTCCCCTCCCCACACCCTTTCTGCACTTTCTGCACATCAAAGTAGCTACTCACCCACAGAATTCACTCATCACACACTGTAATCTTCATCTAACTGTTTCACTGCTGGTTTCTATAAACTATTGCTTGCTGCAGTATCATCCATATAATAAAAGCTGCCAGGCTATATGCCATATAGGTCCAGTATCTATTCTATGTAGTGTTCAGTGAATTTACTTGTGGGACTCTCAGTGGATTTACTTCTAAATTACTTAATGAGAGAACACAAGACATAATGGGCAGCCATCTGCTTTAGGGCAGATACAGGAAGAGGTTCATCTCCTCGAACTTCAATTGTGCTATTGAAGACTTTTGACAAGCAGTTTAAGAAAAGGTCACAAGTTTGGAAAGAATATGGTGAGCAGCACAATATCTGTATCTTTCTGTTTGTTTTAAAATGGGTAATCACTTATGACAATTTGAGAAATGTTATTAGAACATGTTATGTTTTAAAATTAATTCCTAATGTTAATTTTATTACATAACATAATAAAACATATACTAATTAGATTTTACAGTGATCCTACCAAACCAAAGATTAAATATGAAGTGCCACTTGGAGCGCACAGTTAAAGATATAAATACAAAGCCCACAAGAAAAGGACGCAAATGTGTTTTTTAATTTATTTTCAATTTCACCACATTTGGAATTTTTTTCCAGCTTTCCAGTGCACAGCATGAAATATTAAATACCATTACTAAGAAGAACAATTTGTTGCATAGAAAATAAGATAGAAGAGCTATCAAACAAGGTTTGAGAGAAGCTTGAGCAGTTTTTGTACCCTGATGATGTCACAGGGCACATCGATTAAATTCAAGTGCCCCGGTACCTTTGGCAGTAGCATTTAAATGATTAACACCAATTGCGGATGTTAGCAAAGGGTGTTTGCTGCATTATGCAGCAAACACCCAGTGATTATGAAGAGGGCTCAGCCTGTGAGCCCTCTTCATAGTTCCCCTCCTGCAACAAGACATCCAGGAATGTCCAAATGTGGGAAGCAGTTAATTTTGGGGATCTAATATAGATATATTCAAGGTTTGCATGCCGGGTCCCTTTCTTTCTCTGTACTGGGTCACATGGCCCCATCTCTCTTTCCACAGCAGCCCTCTTTCTTTCTCCACATTAATGGGGTATTCCCATCTGGGCATTTAATTGAATTCATTTGCCACATGTAAACATTTCTTCAATTGGATGTTATTTAAAAAAAATGTTCCTTTGTGAAGATAATTCCTCATAAATGTAGTCATGTTGACCCTTAGAAACGAGATCACCTCACATTTAGACAGCAGTGGCCACACATGCGCTATTGAGTCCTGTCTGACCCCCTGGATTCAGCAATCATTACCACAGGATGGCTGGAGGACATGTAGTAACTCCCAGACATTTCATATACAAAAACCTTTTGTTTCTATGTGCAATCCCTCCAGCAGAGGTGGCCGTATTCGAGGAGTAAGTCTTGTTTCTAAGGGACCATATCACTACATTTATGAGAAATTATCTTCACACAGGAACATTTTTTTAAACATCCAATTGTTTACATATGGAAAATTAATTCAATTAAATGTAAATGCCCAGATGGGAATACCCCTTTAAGAGTATAAAGATAAAAGGGAACTCCCTAATTTAGTATTTCCGGTTATAACAAAATTGCAGGTGTGTAATATTGCGCTTAGCTGTTGCTGTTGCTATTGCTCCAATTCCAGTCATGGAATTGGGGCAATAAATGTATATAGAGTGTGTGATGAAACAGATAAATCAAAATTATGAGAGGTAGGCACGCCTCCCCTCTAAAATTCCTCCCCTGTTCTGAAACAAAGCAAGGATGCTTGGACAAAAAAACCTGTATTTCCAAGAATCAGATCCTCTCATAAAATTAATAGCGTGTTAATGGAATTCTCCCTACATCCATTGACAAGGTCAGCGGAAGGTGATTCCTGTATAGCTGAGGTTACATTGAGAAACCCCCATCTGACTATACACATCAAAGAAATATGTGGCATAATTCATATTTCGGTCACTTACTTATTCTCAAGAATCCCATCCAGGTTCCTGCTGTTACAGTGTCAAAAGCCACAGGATGATACCACAGCTACAGGGAGCAATTAAATAACTCCTAAAATATTAACCCCTTATCACCCTGCGTCCAATATATTGGACGCTGAGTGTAGTGACTTAACGCTCAGAGCCCGATATATCCCCCCGCACTGTCTACGGGGGGCGCCGATCATTCCTCTGGCAGCACCAAGGTCCGAAAGGATCCCAGGGCTGCCTGCTGGCAGTGCCTGAAGGATGGCGTCTATTACATCATCTTAAAGTCACAGTGTCAGCCTATGCATGTACATAGGCTAACACTGCTAATACCCTGCAGAGTAGCAATATTGCAGAGTAGTATCATGAACAAGCAATCAGTGGGAGAGCCGGAGGAGCACATGGAGGAGCAGTTTCCCAAGGATGCGGGGGAAACTGCTCCTTTACAGCCACTCCCAGGTGATGAGCCTAGTCACACAGCACATGGTATTGAAGGTACTATATAACATATCTTTTTTTCTGTAAAACCTATTTTTTTAAACAAAAACTCTTTGGAAGTGTATGTGCTATGCTATGTGAGGACTGAGGGAGTGCTAAAAATGGTTGTCCTGGTGACAGGTTCCCTTTAAGCCTGTGATCCTATTAATGTAGATCGAATAGTAGGTTCCTACTAAAACTCTAAGCCCTAAAAATTAAACACTAAAAACTATCTTTCCTCATCCTATAAAACCTCCTAGCCTGATCTAAACTTCATCTAACTAGTATCCAAATTTTTGGCTGAGGTGTTGGGTACCCTCTCCGGGCTGTGGAAGCAAAGGCAATTCAATACCCCAGTAGCCCATGCTGTCCCCACCTCCTTCTGCATACTCAGTGCTCCTGAGTTTGCTCCTTGTCGTCGCTGGACAGCACATGCGTGGTAGACGTCTAGCAAAACTAGATGAGGCCCAATATTAACTTGTTCCCCCCTGTTTGATAGACGAGGAGAACTACAATGCTGGTCGCCATCCATTAGTGTGGATCGGCATTCTTGTTCATATATTAGCCCTCTGTTAAATCTTATTCAATGTTTAATTTATTGAAAACAAGTTTTAGATATAGGGTTGAAGGAATTGAGCAATTTTTATTAGATTTATTAAAGTTTTGATCCACCCTGAAAACACTATTGGGCAACTATAAAAAGGTATCTCAAGAGAGCATTGCTTCAAAAGAAGTCATTCGTTATTTATTTTTTGTTTGATGCTAATCCTAGAATGCCATGAATGGTAGACTAGCTGTGATTAGTTACATAACTAATAACTATACTAGATTAACTCAACTAGTCACTGGTAAAAATGTGGAATTATTCAATCACCAAATCGAATCCAAATCTTTAATGATTCACTTCCAACAAATCTTTTCAAATGAAGACTAGCTACTGCCTTCGATAATACCTTAGATAGGAAAGGCGAGGTCGAACACTGAGAACATGTCATTTAAATAGACAAAAATTTCAAAGAAAGTCATGAAACTGTGTGTGAGTTTATGGACACAGTTTTAAGATTAATGATATGTAAAAAATGTAGAACCACTATTAGGATTATTTACAGTTAGTAAGGGCATTATTTGGTTACACATTTGTATTAATGTCCAGAATTTTGTAATAACTGTAGTGAATATAATACATTTTATAGAATGAAATAATGATGTAACCTAATTGTTCCAAATTTAGTGCAACACCCATTAGTAGTGGAGTGGGCCCAAGAAAAACATTATTGGAAACATTTTGAGAATGAAGCAGGAATTGATTTCATCTGAAAATAATGAATTTATAATATATTATACCTCAAATATGTTAGTTTTGGACAGAATATTTTGTTTAAATTTCAGTGAGTGATAGGCATGTTTATTTTTCCTCTCACATATGAAATATTTCTTTCAAGCAATGTTTGTTATGCAAGATTGAGTCCTTCAACATTTAAAAGGCAGAAAGTACAATTTCAAGAAATAAATGTGAATTATCAATGAGGAAATACAGAATTGAACGCTCTAAAGTATACTGGGGCACGTTTACTAAGGAAGACAGAAACTTTCTGTGAGTAATGCTGGGCGTGACCTATTCATTAAGAATGTGAATTCTTGAATTCAAAAATCATGAATCTGTCGCTTCCCTGCACTGGCCCGACAGAGTTCACCAACTTTTTTGTAATGCACCTTTAACATAGGGCGTGTGACACAATTTCCATGTTATATATGGTGCTTGGTGTTACACAATAGCAGTGCAGACACTTTTTCAATACCTGTGCAAGCCGTTTTCCCCTACAAGAACGCGCACAGTGCTACAGAAGTCCGAGGCAAAGCTCTTAGTAAATGTGCCCCACTGTATTTTATCTGTAGCAGGCCATTGTGAAAAAAATTTACAGATTTTATAGTATAGTGTTTACTTACTCTATTATTATGAAATTGCTGCACATTTTAGATCTCTGAGCGATACATTTTATCTGCTCTACAAAAAAACATTCATTTTATCCTAAAGAAATGAATGTGCAGACAACGGGGGTCATTCACTAAGGGCCCGAATCACATTTTTCCGTAGCGTTACCCGAATATTTACGATTTGCGGCAATTTTCACTGAATTGCCCCGGGATTTTGGCGCACGCGACCGGATTGTGCCGGCATGCACGCGAAGGAAATCAGGGGGCGTGGCCGTAAGAAAACCCGGTGGATTCAGAAAAAGTGCACCCAGGGTAGGACGGTGAACTTCAGTGAACTCAGACGGAATTCAGCGCAGCAGCGACACCTAGTGGACATCGGGCCCACTACCTTAGTGAATCGCCAGAAGACCCGAATCCTCCACTGAGAACGCACCGCTGGATCCCGACAGGATCGGGTAAGTAAATCTGCCCCAATGTCTAAAGTAGCTGTCACTGCAGGCACTTCTGTCATGCACTTCAACAAGGAAAGTTGGGTTGCAGCTCCTACTGATGCATCAGTTGGTTTTTCCCAGTAAATCCATTTAAAGGGAACCTGTCATCAACCTGTGTTTTTTTCTATGACGCTAAACCTTATGTTATATATTATTGCTTAAGGGAACCTTTGATCAGGAGTCCTTTTTCTGGCTTCCCGTATCCCCATAGAAAAGAGTGTGTACATGGCAAAGTGTTTTTATAATAAAACTGTCTTTTTCCAATAAAAATAAACGTTAGATACAAGTTTACCTTTCTCTCTGCAGAGCTTTGTCCCCTGTCCCATGGGAGCGACCAGAGAGGTAACTGCACTGTCATGCATCTATTTCAAATAGGAGGGTTATAGGCAATAAACTTCCATAAACTTTCATCTAACGTTTCTTTTTATTAGAAAAGCCAATCTTATTATAACAACACTTTTGCAATGTGCACACTCTTCTCTATGGGGACATGGGGGAGCCAGAAAAAGGACTTGTGATGAAAGGTTCCCTTAAACAATTATAGATGACATAAGGTTTAGCATCATAAAAAAAATCCAAGTATTGTATATTGATGGACAAATGCCTATAAAGGAATATAAATTTGGTTAAACTGTGTATCCTCTATAGCCACTTCAATTCAACCTCAGCATAGTGGGCCTTCACTTTGTACAGCACTTCATGAAGACCACTGCCACACAACACAGTAACTACCCACAAATCCTAGAACAACAATAGTGGCAGCCACCATAAAGCACCACGTCATCTGAGGATGCAGAACCACTGGTTCCTAACCGATTAGCGTTGTAAGTGCATGTTGGGCAGTCTGCTGCATGGATTACAGAAGCCTATCTGGTTTGCAGTTATTTGTTGCCATGGAGATGCAAATATTTGCCTATCTAATAGCAAATAGTTTTGTAAATGATAGCATCTCCATGGAAACAGACTACAAACAAGCCCTTTTGAGACGGCGCCATTTGTCCTTATTTCTTTGCTTTAATACATTTAGAAAATTAAGAAGAAAGGGGCAGATGGATGGGGTTACGTCTACAGGATCAGACTACACAAGGTCCTTTAGTAATTTCTTATCAAAGAAATGACATATTCAATAAAAACTTCTCAATTTAGATTTATTGTTAAAAACCTTTAAAGGAAATCTACCACCAAAATCCAGCAGGATAAATCAGGAATAGAGATGAGCGAGCACTAAAATGCTCGGGTGCTCGTTATTCGAGACGAACTTTTCCAGATGCTCGAGTGCTCGTCTCTAATACCGAGCTCATTGAAGTCAATGGGAGACCCGAGCATTTTTCAAAGGACCATGGTTCAGTAAAAAATGTGTTTTTAATTGAAAAGATGTCTTCTGATAGTTAGCAGATGTATGCAAACATCTGCATTCTATTCTTCCACTGTTCCGCGCGTATATTATCTCCCACAAGTTATCAGATGTGAAGAACAGTGAAGAATACAATAAAAACAGTGAACACAGATCATTTAAGTAAAAACACAGGAAGAATAGATTACGAATGTTCGGCACATCTGCTTACTTGTCGGGGTGATACGCTGTCCCGGATCCGCTCCTCTTCTTCCACTGAGTCTCCCCGTGCGCCGCATGGCTCCCCGTGCTGCCGATGTCTCCCCCTGCTGCCGATGTCTCCCCTGTGCGCATGTCTTCCCCCGGCGCCATGTCTCCCCGTGCTCCTGCTGGCCCACCTCTCCCCGTGCTGCCCGATGTCTCCCCGTGTGCTGCCCGATGTCTCCCCCGTGCTGCCCGATGGTCTCCCCGTGCTGCCCGAATGTCTCCCCCGTGCTGCCCGATGGTCTCCCTCCCCGTGCTGCCCGATGTCTCCCCGTGCTGGCCCGATGCTCCCCCTGTGCCTGCCCCGATGTCTCCCCGTGCTGCCCGAGTCTCCCCTCTGCTGCCCGATGTCTCCCCCGCGCTGGCTGCCGATGTCTCCCCCCTGCCCGATGTCTCCCCGCTGCGAAGTCCCCCCGTGCTGCCCGATGTCTCCCTCCCCGTGCTGCCCGATGTCCCCCGTGCTGCCATGTCTCCCGTGCTGCCCGATGTCTCCCACGTGCTGCCTGATGTCTCCCGCTGTCCCGATGTCTCCCCCGCTGCTGCTTGATGTCTCCCTGCTGCTTGATGTCTCCCTGCTGCCGTTCCGCACTATCTGTCCGACAAGTAAGCAGATGTGTGCGAACATCTGTATCTATTCTCTCACTGTGTTCTCACTGTCTTTTCACTTAAATGATCCTGTGTCACTGTTTCACTGTTTTTATTCTATTCTTCATTGTTTCTTCACTGTGTTTTTTAATTAAATGCTCGATCTCGAGCACGGGAAATACTCTTCCGATCAACGCCGTTTCGAGTACCTTATACTCGAACGAGCATCAAGCTCGGACGAGTAACTCGCTCATCTCTACAGAACAATTACTCAAAGAAATAGGCAGAGTGACTGTGGTATCATTCTTATATTGTTTTACATGGCTCCTCCTTCTTAGCTACATTCACACTGCCGCAAGGGGACGAATATAATGGCTGACGTATTACGGCCGATATAACTCCCCATAGACGGCAATGGGCCGCACGTGCCCTACAAAAGCGGTACTGTGGCCCGTGCCCATACTTCCCTATGGAGAGGGGCGGGGGTTGAGCGCTGCAACGCTGCCGTTGCCCCGCCGTGCTAACGGTACGGCAGGCAACTGCATTGTGATGCAGCCTAAGATCAACTTAAAATTAAAATTACGCTAATAAGCCAAAGGTATACCAAAGTCCCTCCATGCTATAGCTTCACTGGGTGGTTTACACTATTCGAGTGCATTTCCTTCCCCTCGCTCTGCTCTGTAGGCACTTCCTCCTGTTGTGCTATAATCTTAATGCAGCAGTGATTTTACACAAGGTTGAGGGGTTAAGTGTCTAGGAAGCAGAGTGAGGAGGAGACATGCTTCTGCACAAGTGTAATAACCCATGAAGCTACAGCACAGTGGGGCTGCCTGTAAGCCTCCTATATTGCTTCTCGGCTCAAATCATAATTTTTAAGGTTGATTTAAAAGGGAAGGAGCCATGGATAAACGATATTAAAAGAATTATAGTGTCACAGTGCCTGGATAAGTAAGAAACCCTGGTTTATTATGCTTGAGTTGATGGTAGATTTCTTTAATATCATGCCCCATGCTTTGCTTATCTTTTTTTAGTGAAGTAAAACTGCTATTGATTCATGACTTAAACATATGGCCCAAATTTATCACTATGGTATAAGAAATTGCAATAGTGGCACAAACAATTATCGGGCGCAATCGTCGCTTGCTATGGAAAGTTGCACCTTTTTCTTTTTGGTTGCAGTTCCCACTACAGCATGCAACACAATTGTGTTACGCTTCTGCCTCTCGATGTAAACAGGCAGGCGGTATTCTAACGCCAGGCAGGGTATGGGGTAGAATAAATGCAGCCAGCAATTTTCATATGTAAAAGTCACTGGCACAGTGAGTGCGCCGCATGGGGACAGTACACCCCGTGCCGGCCCCACTCACGGCGACACATTCCACTCAGCCCACTCAGGATTGGGGAAAATAATCGCAAGTGCTAGCAATAACTAGTCCTGATAATTTGACTCAGTGTCTTTATATTGATATATTTGCTCCTGAGGACGCACTAAGTCTTAATTTCAGGGCATGTCAAATTTTTTTGATGAACAAAAACTTACATTTTTAATAACTGTATCCTGTTACCACAAACTCACACATAACCAGCCAAACTCTGAATCCATCAAGAATTTATCGCTAATCTTTCCACAATACAACATCTGAGATACATTTGCTACAATGGTATTTAAGTCATATGATCATCTCCGGTAAACTAATCCTTACTCTTCAACCCTGAATTTTCATGTGAATTTCTTGTGACTCAATTTCTTTTAGAATTTGGCCCCAATCTCTCATGTTTAGTGATAACCCTTTTCCAAAATGAGCCCTTCTGCCCAGAATCTGCTTGTAACCGTTTTCAATTGAGTTGTCAACGGATTTATCCAATAATTCGTCTTCCAGTCACAACCTTTTGATGTACTAATTGAACTACCAATACTAATGTGGTGGTTGTGGGGGCAGCTGTAGCAATGACCGACGCTAGTTCTTTTTTCAGGGAGGCCTTATATTTCTAATCGCATGGCATGGCATTGTCTTATGGCGGCATTGTCTTATGAAGGTTTCCAGAACCTGAGAATAGGAATGGAGGAGGTGTTAGTACTACTCTCTCCACACTGCACTTCCTTCCAGGTCATTCCTTGTACCCCCCTTACTTTCCCATCTTTGAGGTTCACACCCTCAGACTTTTCCGCCCATTCTCTCTTCATGTGCTGTAGTATTTTGTCCTCCTTGCTCACCCTATCATTGTTCCTGACCGCTTTGCCTCTTGGCTCTCTCACTTTTCTATCCTGTTACATTCAACCATCATCAGGAGGAACTTCAAACATCCCTGCAAACCTACCATTTCCACTTCTGCCTCTCAGCTCGTAACACTAACAACTTCTATAGACTTTCACAACTCTTTCATCTACTTCTCTAGGTCTTTCATAAGGAGGAAACATCCTCGACTTGGTCTCTCCCACTTTCTTCATATCTACTTTTACCAATTCTTCCTTTCATTTTCAGACAATAACATCCTTTCTTTGACTTCAATACATTTCCTTCACCTCTCTGACCATCGCCCACACCATCGCTCATACCGGGACCCCAGGGCCATTCATAACACATCATTCACAGAAACCTTACAGTTGCACTGTCCCTATCTCCTCTTTCACCCGTCCAAATCTGGCTACTAACCACTATAATCATACTGCAGAAGCGCGCTAGGTGACATGCAGACTTTCTACCTTCAAATTGCTAAAAAAAGTCTTGTGACTCTTCACTCTTTTTTAAACCAAAGGTCAGACACTTGTCAGAGACCTTGGGGCTGAAATCTAGCCACCTACTTTAAAGATAAAATTGATTGCATTCGTCAGAAATAATTGCTCATCCACTCACCCCTAGTCCCCTTCCCCTCCAGTACGCTTATCTTGTTCTTTCTCTTGCTTTGATCCAGTCCACAGGGAATAAAGGTCCACCTCACATAAAATCTTCAACCTCTCTCCTCTCTTCTGGTGTCATCCCCCTCTTACTTTCAAGCATGCTTGTTACCCCATTACTAAAGAAACCTCGCTGGACCCATCCGTGCTACTAACTACAAAAAACCAGTTTCTAACCTCCCTTTCAATCTCCAACTCCTGGAAGGCCTGGTCTATTCTAGACTAACCCCGCTATCTCTCAGCTAACTCCTCCTTGACCCCTCTACAATCGGTTTCCACCATTATGCACTCCACTTTCTAAGTCTCCAATGATCTCCTTACGCTAATACAAGTGACTATTCGCTCCTTATTCTTCTGGATCTATCAGCGGCGTTCAATACTTCCACCACCAGTTCCTCCTCATTGCTTTGGCTCCATTGGCCCAAAAGCACTACCTCTCTTGTTTTTCTTCCTATACTCTCTGACCGCACTTTCATGTCTCCTTTTCTGAGTCTTTCTCTTTCTCTCATTTCATCTTCCTCTCTGTGGTCGGGTACCTCAGGCTCAGTCCTAGGTCGTCTTCTCTTTTCCCTTATTGAACAATACCATCAGCAGATTTGGTTCCCAGTGTTATCTCTTACTGATGATACCCCCGCTATATACTCCTGCACTATCCATCCCTGCCTTAATATCCAGAACATAGTGACATGTCTCTCTGCTGTCCTCTAACATTATGTCCTCTCTCTTCTTGACCGCTTAATCTTTCTAAGAATCAATTTCTTTGTCTTTCTTCCTCGCTAACCAACCCAACCATGATTTCCTCCATCTCGGTCTGGGGATCACTATAGCACCGAGGCAGCAGGCCCCTGTCTTAGGGTTGTGCTGGACCTGACCTCTCCTTTTTCACATATATATCAATCTCGTTGCTCACTCTTGCCGCATGCATCTCAAAACATCTTCAGAATCTTAAAATTTCTTTCAATTGAAACTTCTAAAATGCTAATTGTTGCGCTGATTCACTCTTGACTAGACTACTGTAACTCCCTACTACAGACAGCCAAACGGCACCAGGTCAAACCTGACGTACTTTCACGTAAAAGCCAACCCCATGCAGGCACACTACTCCGGCTACCATGCCCCTTCACACCTCCTCCACGCCCACATGGTCTGGAGGTGGCGTAGTCATGAGAATTATCAAAATTTCTTGCAGTGTGCAAGAAATTAAACATTAAAACAACTAATATTGTAAAATGATGTTAATATAAAACAGAGATATTGTAAATGTTAGTAATTAAGTTGGTAATTAGTAAAAAAAATTACGACTAACATGATGTATAATGTGTCATGGAAAAACACTTCTCAAATAGGTAAGAGAAATCATTCTTCTCAGGTGAGGGGAAAAGATAATGTAAGACCTGATACTAAGTGACCCCCCCAGATGATGACCCCCTATTTGTGCGACATACACTGCATAATCTGAGAAAGAAAAGAGGTCAGCAATATGAGTCAACCTGGGGGGATTTATCAGAAACAATAATTATAGTCAAGAGAACAGCTGACAGCCTGCGATAACATCCGCGATCGGAGCCGACTCTGATCGCGCGTGTTAAACTCTTAAACGTGCAGGTCAAGCATGACCGTGGCGTGTAAGGGTGTTTGCGCTATGGATCGGTTCCCCCACGCCACTTACCGGGGGATCCGATCCACTTCTGAGCAGCTCCGAGGACTGGCATGTACCCCAGAGCTGCCCGGTCTCCCTTCCGGGTCTGACTGCAAACTTTCTGAGCATGCGCGAGCATGCCAGACAGATTACACTGCTCTATAACAAAATAGTATTGTAGAGCAGTGTATTGAACTTGAACCAGCGATCAGAGCATCACTGGTTCAAGTTCAAGTAAGTATAAGTAAAAAAAGTGAAAAACACTGAACACTACACATTAGAATAAATAAAAAATAAATACATTAAAATATAAGCCCCTAAAATGTCACTTTTAGAGATGAGCGAACACACTCGTCCGAGCTTGATGCTCGTTCGAGCATTAGAGTACTCGTAACTGCTCGTTGCTTGGACGAATACTTTGCCAGCTCAAGAAAATGGCATCTCCCGCCGTTTTGATTTTTGGCGGCCAGAAACAGAGCCAATCACAAGCCAGGAGACTCTGCACTCCAACCAACATAACGTGGTACCCTTACACGTCGATAGCAGTGGCTGGCTGGCCTGATCAGGTGACCCCGAAATAGACTAGCCCCTGCTGCTCGCATCATTCTCTGTCTGGATGCCGTTAGGGAGAGAGCTGCTACATCTTTACAGAAAGATGGTGAGGGAGGACGTAGCTGACCATACCATCATCCTAAATGATCACGCAGCTCCCTACAACTACTGGGTTTCAAAGCTGGACATGTGGCACAAACTGGCGCTGTACGCCTTGGAGGTTCTTGCCTGCCCTGCCGCTAGCTTGTTGTCCGAGCGGGTTTACAGTGCAGCTGGTGGCATCATCACCGATAAGCGTACACACCTGTCGACTGACAGCGCTGACAAGCTGACGCTTATCAAGATGAATAAAGCCTGGATTTCTCAGGATTTCCATTCTCCACCAGGTGAAAGAAGCTCAACCTGAATAATGTATGCACTCCTCCTCCTCATTGTCCTCCTTCTCCTCCTCTTTGTACACTAAAGCAGAGGAAACTGGCTATTTTTTGCCAGGGCCAACTGGCTCTAAGTATAGTACTCTATGTATTTAATTTTTCTGGAGGGCCACCTACCTGGTCCTCTGTTTTAAACAATAACCGCTATGCTATTCCATTATTCCTAGATGAAATATTCAAACGACCCCGCCTGCTTTGAATGGATGGCCCATACTGTCGCTCTTAATCATGGAAGTCATCTCCATGGCTGCCTCCACATGTCGTCCCCTTATCAAACAAGATGTGTCAGGCTCATTTTTCAGGTGTTTCACCAGATACGTTATGGAACTTGGCCACTATGTCGCCACCATGCTGTGTTATTGACTAAATATACCGTCAACCTTTTGTTCACATAGGAAATCATTTCAGCGCTTCTTGCTCACCTCCTTTGGTTCCTCTCTGCCGCCTTAACCACAACAGCAGGTTACCACAACATATGGGGTATCGGTGTACTCGGGAGGAATTGGGTATCAAACTTTGTGGAGCCTTTTTTCATTTAATCCATTGTAAATGTTTAATTTTCCACCCAAAATGAGTGTATTGTGAAAAAATATTACAATTTGCAGACTGCACCTCCATTTTGTTTTAACCCCTATAAAACACATAAAGGGTTAACAATCTTCTTAAAAGTGGTTTTTCATACATTGAGGGGTGTAGTTTCCATAATGGGGTAATGAGTCTAGCTATTATTTAGGCCTCTCAGTGTCAATTAGAAGTTGAGCAGGTCCATCTAAATACGGGTTCTGGTGATTTTCCAAAAAATGTGAAAAATGATACCTAAATTCTGAGCCTTATAACATTCTAGTAAAATATGTGGAATCTTATAAAACCATGCCAACATAAAGCAGACATTTGGGAATTGTAAGTTATGAATTTATTTGGGTGCTAGGACTATCTGCATCAAAAGTAGAGAATTTAGAACGTTGAAAATAAAGAATTTTTCCAAATTTTTGCCAAATTTTGTTTTTTTTCATAACTAAACGCAAAAGATTTCATCCAAATTTTTAAAATAATTTGAAGTACAATGTGTCACGAAGAAACAGTCTCAAAATCCCCTGGATATCTTATAGCATCCCAAAGCTATAAGCACTTATAGTGACACAGGCCAGATTTATATCCCCTAGGGGGTTAAATAAAGAAAAATCCCCCCAAAGTTTGATACCCAATTTCACCCGAGCATGAAGATGCCCCATATGTGTTGGTAAACTGCTGTATGGGCACACAGCCGGGCTTAGAACGGAAGCAGAGCCATTCAGAGTAGAACTGCATTGTCACATTTTACCGGCTATAACATTTTTTTGCAATTTGGACATATGGGGCATTATTGTTTTGCGTGGATGAGATGAGTAACTAATAATCAGATTTTCTTAGCTCTTTCTTGGTGGTAGTTAAAAAAATCATTAATTCTTGTTGAAGGAAACCTACCACTACGGATCTACCTATTATGGTAGATGCGGTGGTAGGTGCATCTAACGTATGTAAGAATAGCCCTTTTTAGGGCTAATCCGTTACTCCCCTCTATCTTTTTCAATCTTTAATCAGGGTAATATGCAAATTTCCTAAAGAGGCTACTGGGGCTTCGCCACACGGTTACTCCACTCCCCAGTAGCCTCTTTGATCCTCCTACCCAGACATCTTCAGTGAGCAGCTACAAGAAGCTGTGCACACTCGTCTGTGAAGCCGGAGTTCTGCGTAGCACAGTAGCTCTGGCTTTGGAGCCTAGATTGCGCAGCCACTGGCCTGTGTTCTGCACATGCACAGAACTCTGGCTTTGCGGACGAGTGCGCACAGCTCCTTGAGGGGAGTAAAGGATCAGCCCTAAAAAGAGCTATCCTTACATACATTAAATGCACCTACCACCGGATCTACCTTAACAGGTTTTTTTGCATTTTTTTAATGCAGTTCACTGTATGGATTCAGTGACGATTTTATGTTATTGTATGGGTGGTTACGGACGGGGTGATACCCAATATGTTTTTTTGGTGATTTTCACTTTTTTATGTTGTATTTGATTATTATATGGGATGGGAGTCCAGGGGAATTTTATTCTTTTTTAATAATTTTTTAATTGCACTTTTTTAAACTTTTTTTACTGTTTTATTTTGTCCCAGGGTCGGACATGAACAAGTGATCATTTTATCACTTGTTCATTGTAATGTACTGCAATACCATGACAACTTATTTGAAAACACAACAGGCATAGTATTTCCTTTGTGGGGGGATCATCTTCTCTCGACAAAAAAAAGTAAAGTGATTTATTACTTTGGAGAAAAAAATTGTCAGCTGAAAGTGGGTAGGAGTGAGCACTGATACTGACTTTTTCTTGCGTGGCTTTGGTTTCTTGAGAGTGGAACTTTCTTGTTCAGTTGCTCCTCTGTGTTATTTTTATTTTGTTACCTCTGTTTCAATCTTATGTTAATTGTACTTTAAATAGGCTTAGTGAGGTACATCATGAATCCAGAAGCAAAATATATATTTGTATAAAATATACATATTCTATGTATTTTACTAAAGACTCCCTGTGTTCTCAGGCATAAACATAGAAATGCCCTTATTCCACAGGTGAAGAGGGTTCTTATTTGCTATTGTCGGCTATTTTATTGTAACTTGGCACAATCACATGAATTTAACTTAAAAGAGATTAATCAGCACGGCTGATCTTGTTCTGATTTACAGTCTAACACAAAACAGCAGTCTTAAGATGCTCCCCAGCGATTCCTTTTCAGTAAGTGCCAATGATGGAAAACATCTCCTGTCTGCAAAATAACATCGGTCTGTTTCCATGGGTTTAATCAACTGAATGCAGCCATATACAGGAAAAACAAACCCTGAAGCTTTGGGAATTTTAGTTACAGAATTGTGAACAATGGGCAGTTTTCTACACTATTAGTTTTACTTCACTGTTTTATTCCCTCAATTTTACTATGCCACCAAGGTTCCTATACATCTAAATTACTGCTTTGACCACAAATGTGCTGTTTTTCATAATGTGTCTTTCAAACGTTAAAACAAAGTAAATGTGTATTATACAGTTAGTATATCTTTCTAAATGGATGTTGTGAATAGTAGCTAAAGAATGTGTACAAATGGGATTTCTAAAACAAATATGCAAAATCTTATACAAAATGCAGCCATCCACAATGTTTTGGAAAACCATCAGCGTTCAGGTTACAGCTTACAGATAATATTGGTCACTACGCTTTCCTAGGGGAATAAAAGTTAAAAGTACTTTAGATATTTCTAAACATATGGTCAGGAGTAGTTGTAAAATAGCAATATACAATCACCAATATACAGGCGGTCCCCTACTTAAGAACACTCGACTTACATACGACCCCTAGTTACAAACGGACCACTGGATATTGGTAATTTCCTGTACTTTAGTCCTAGGCTACAATAAACAGCTATAACAGATATCACAGGTGTCTGTAATGAAGCTTTATTGATAATCCTGGTTCTTATGACAACCCAGCATTTTTAAAATCCAATTGTCACAGAGACTGGCTGGAATTACAATGATAAAATATACAGTTCCGACTTACATACAAATTCAACTTAAGAACAAACCTACAGAACCTATCTTGTATGTAACCCAGGGACTGCCTGTAACCAATAATACCACTATATAGATAAAACATGGGGATCTGTGAATAACATATGTTTGGGAATGTCTATGACTTACTCACTGTTATGGGAATATTTGTGGAGGACACACTGAAGGTACAAGTGTGGATGACACATTCTTATGAAAGATCTGTGGATGATGTATCATTAAATGGCTTTTTGTGTATAACACACTATTATGGGCACTTCTGATGTTGATACTGGAAGTTTCTACTGCTTACAGGAGATCTCAATATGGCACATTGTAAAGAGGTTATCTGTGTATGACACATTATTTGAACATATGTGTATGGCAGACTGTCATTGAGACACTGTATAATTATTTATTTGACATTAATTAGGCCAAACGCTTGAATGTAAAAAATTAAAAACACCCTTACTACTTTCATAGGTATCTAAGTGCTCCTAATAATTACCCTTATTTCATCATAAGCGAGTGTAACCGTTTTAACAGTTTGCTGGTCTGGAAAGGGTTGTAAAGCATTTCAGAACGTTTGCTGGTCTGGAAAGGGTTGTAAAGCATTTCAGAACAATCTACAGTTCATCGTTTTGTGGAAAGAAGTATTACTCAGTTTGTTAAAGATTAAACACAGCATATTAGCACAAAAAATTCACACCAACTATCGGGCACAGTGGTGGAGGCCTGATAACTGCATGATGGAGTTATTGAGTCAACCATGAACTCTTCTGTATAAGTTAGTATAGTGAAATATGAGGCTGTCTAGCTAACAGCTAATGCATGGCTAAAAGTAGGTCATGGAACAGGATAATGAACCTTTCCCACTAGAAAGACCACAACAGAATGGCTGAAATTAAAAACAATCAAGGGTGGTCATAAATCATAATAGTTCCTTTTGTTTTCTTTCTTTCATTGTACCTTATTGGGTGCTTGTTTAAGTCCTTGCAGCACATGATGTTCCCCAACATCATGGTGCTGTGTGGGCGTATGAAAAGGGCTCTGGGAATGAGCCCTCTCCATAAACCCTGGGTGTTTACTGCATAATGCAGCAAACACCCACTGCTATTTCCCACAATTAGTGATGGCATAAATCGTGGGCGTTAAGCATTTAAGTGCCTCTGGCTGTTTTTTTGCACAAATTATTAAAATAATTTTTGAAGCTACTAAAACATAATAAAACCAAGAATGGAACCCCCACTCAGGCCATCACCAGAGATGGCCTGAGTGCCCACAGAAAGGGCTCTGAGTGCCACCTCTGGCACCAGTGCCATAGGTTAGCCATCACTGCCCTAAATGAAGTATGTGGGCAGCGTTTCTCATTGTGTAAAAAAGAATCCCTCATATGCCTGCTTTACCAAAAAATTTTTATTTTATAATGTGACGATACAAATCTGCTCCAGGTGACTCTGCTTTCATTCAGTACCCTGCTGTGTTCCTGTACAGCAATTTACTACCACATATGGGGTGTTGGCATACACAGGAGAAATTGGTTACCAAACTTTTCATCATTTAATCACTACTAGGGGCTTGCTGTATACTACTAGGGGCTTGCTGTATACTACAGGGGGGCTGCTGTATACTACTGGGGGCTGCTGTATACTACTAGGGGCTGCTGTATTCTTCTGGGTGCTTGCAGGCTGTATAATACTGGCGGCTGGAAGGCTGTATACTACTGGGGGGGTTTGACCAATGCATTTCCCACCCTCGGCTTATACTCGAGTCAGTAGTTTTTCCCAGTTTTTGGTGGTAAAATTAGGGGTCTCGGCTTATACTCTGGTCGGCTTATACTCGAGTATATACGGTAAACTTAATGTACTGAAACTGTGAGCATAACTGTGAAACTGTAGAATGATATCTAGAAGATATTCCACTGTGATTTTCAAAAATCTATTTTCGATGTAAGAAGCAAACTTACTTACTTCAAAGAAAATCTATCATCAGATTAAAGGGAACCTACCACCACATATCTACCTATAAAGGTAGATCGGGTGTTAGGTGGATCTACAGGACGTGAGGATAGCCCTTTTAAGGGCTAATCCTCACCTCCCAGCAATCCTTTGCTAACTTTTATTTTTTGCTAACGTTTGTCCACTATAGGAAGAGCAACTGGGGTCGTCTTATCTTCTGAAACAGGTACCCATACATTCACTTTGTTCATATCCTGTTTTTGAACTCTACCTACACCTTTACATCATAGGGGCTCAGGTGTTCTAGGTAATACCATCATATAGACATATCTAATCACAGTGGCACATTACATACAAATGTACAGGTTACCTTACAGGTATATCCAATACCCACTTTGCAATCCTTTAACATGAACTTGTATCTTTTTATATTTATGGGTGGTAGAAAGCTTTTAGGAGCATTTCCCCTCAGCAATTTCAGTGCTGTGGTGCTAAGTTAGATAGGAGTATTGTCAGTCTAGAAGAAATTAGTGGCATAAAATAAATAAATTTGTAACTCTCCATCACTGTGACCACCTCAATGACTTTGTTACAAAAATATACACCATGTGGGCTGTTACTTAACCTTAGTTTAGGGTTAGTTGTCTTGCTCTTTCGATAAATTGTACTGTGACATATATAAAAATGAAACTTAAAAAGTATACCCAAGTACCACTACCATTTCCAACAGTTATTTTTGTTTTTGCTATTCTGTTCTAGGGGTATGTGAGGACTGACAGACAACACAAATGAAGAGTCTGATGATTACAAAATTCTTTTTCACTTTTCAAGAAAACCTAATTCCTTGAAAGCCTGCAGGACATTTGAGGTTCCTCTTATTGGACCACATCTGGTAATCACAGGGCAGACATGATGCTGTATATTTTGAATCTTCATTCTACATAATCTATGGGAATGTTGCTGATTTCACATGATTTTACCAAGAATCAGCACACTATACCAATGCTTTCTAATTCAAATAGATCATATAGTAACTTAATTCATATAAAGTAATGAGTCATTTTTTGGTACATGTGCTCTTCAAATTATTGAGTGTAGCAGAATATGGTGTTTTTATTTTACTGCAGATGGGTATATATTACAGCTGTCATAAAGTGACCCTTATGTGGCTACAACCCTTTCTTGGCAGCTGTAGCCACTCACCTGGCCAATACACCTCCATCCACCTTATTCATAGATCCTATATCTTTGGATTTGGCTGGTGATGAAAACTGCTAGTGATTGGCTGAATGGTGAGTGGACATCAACCGCCAATTGGGTACTGCACTGAACTTTGTATGTTCGGTAACCATGACACCTGAAGCCGAATAGTAACGCCATACATGCTTCAGAATCGTGTTCAAGGAAAAAATGGCAAACTGGTTAACACCCATGTTTGTAAAATGGGTATAGTGAGGGCTAGGGGCCTGAAAATTAGTGAGAAAAACAGGGCAGTTGTCCTGTCGACAATGGGCTATGGAAAGTACTTAAAATAATAACATAAAGTGAAAAAATAAACAAAGACAAAATTAAAAAATTATTTTAAAAATTTATTCCACAGCGGTTAAAGGCACTTGTTCAGACCAAGTTGCATGTTCCGACCCAGTTGTTCTCTAGGTAAAATAATGAATGTTAAAACCACAAACTCTTTCTCTGACTGCAGTTAAAACATGATGCCAAAAAATGCAAATATGCGGCATACCCTGTAAGCAGTCTGCTTAGTTGGCCAGGAATCTTTGCACCACCATGTTGAGTACATGCGCAAAACAAGGGACATGTGTCAACTTGAACAGCTGAAAGTTGCTACAAAGTTCCGAACATTGCCACACACCACCTTGCCGGGCTTAAGATTCAGTGACAGCAGCCAATCTGTCAGCTCCCTGACAGCTTCCAGGTGGTGTGTGGTTTTTTGCCCAGACAGATGAGTTTCATTACAGTCTGCTGACGTTTCCCCATGGATTTGCTAAAAGTGGTGCTGTGGGTGATATGCTTACTAGAAGAGGAAGCAGGAGAGGAGGAAGTATAGTAGGAAGGAGCAACAAGGAATGGGAAAACCACATATACTTCCTCTCACTGCATTTAATGTTCTGGCAATGCAGATAGTCAAAATTTTTAGTTTGAGTTATGTTAATACAGATTGTCAAAATTTCAAGTTCTGGTTCTGCGAATACAGAAAGTCAAAATTTTAAGTTCAACTTCCGGGAATGCGAAATTGAAAATGTTTAAGTTGTAGGGATATGGAATATAAAAAATTACAGTTGAATTTCAGACAGTGTCAGCGCTGATACCACTGGCGGGGTGAACATGCACTCTGATAGCACACTAGCCACAGGGCAGGAGTGTATCTGCAAGGCATAGAGAGAAAGCTCTGGCCACATGTCCAATTTTTCCACCCAGAAATTGAATGGGGAGGTTAAGGGGTAAACCAAGCCTTTCTGCTGCCCAAGGCGAGCCATAGAGAGACGCCCCCCCCCCCATATATGTAATATATCGGATACAGCGTGCCGCCATGTAGTATAAAACAGATACAGAGTGCCGCCATGTAGTATAAAATGCAAACAGTGTTCCACCATGTAGTATAAAATGCATACAGCGTACAACTATGTAGTATAAAATGCATGCAGAGTGCTGCCATGTAGTGTAAAATGCAAACAGCCTGCCCCCATGTAGTATAAAATGCATACAGCGTACCGCCATGTAGTATAAAATGCATACACAGTACCGCCATGTAGTATAAAATGCATTTAGCATGCCGCCATTTAGTATAAAACTAAAATTGCCATGGGGCAGAAGCCCTGATAAATATCACCAATACTGCATATACATACAGCATACATACACACACACACATATATAAACACATATATATATATATATATATATATATATACATGCAATCATATTATGAGTAACAAAAGCTTTTATTGACAGTTAGAATGAGTTAATGCAGCAAGTCAATATTTTAAGTGTTGACCCTTCTACTTCAGGACCTCTGCAATTCTGCCTGGCATGCTCTCAATCAACTTCTGGACCGAATCCTGACTGATAGCAGTCCATTCTTGCATAATCAATGGTTTTTGTTTGTCCAACTGTCTCTTGATGATTGACCACAAGTTCTCAATGGGATTAAGATCTGGGGAGTTTCCGGGCCTTGGACCCAAAATCTCTATGTTTTGTTCCCTGAGCCATTTAGTTATCACCTTTGCTTTATGCCAAGGTGCTCCATCATGTTGGAAAAGGCATTGTTGATCACCAAACTGCTCTTGGACGGTTGGGAGATGTTGCTCTTGGAGGACATTCTGGTACCATTCTTTATTCGTGGATGTGTTTTTAGGCAATACTGTGAGAGAGCCGATTCCCTTGGCTGAGAAGCAACCCCACACATAAATGGTTACAGGATGCTTTACAGTTGGCATGAGACAAGACTGGTGGTATCGCTCACCTCGTCTGTTTTCCAGATGTTCCAAACAATCGGAAAGGGGATTCATCAGAGAAAATGACTTTACCCCAGTCCTCAGAAGTCCACTCCCTGTACCTTTTGCAGAATATCAGTCTGTCCCTCATGTTTTTTCTGGAGAGAAGTGGCTTCTTTGCTGCCCTCCTTGATCCCAGGCCTTGCTCCAAGAGTCTCCGCCTCACAGTGCGTGCAGATGCACTCACACCTGCCTGCTGCTATTCCTGAGCAAGCTCTGCACTGCTGGTAGCCCGATCCCCAAGCTGAAACACTTTTAAGAGACGGTCCTTGTGCTTGCTGGTCCTTCTTGGGCGCCCTGGAGCCTTTTTGGCAACAATGGAACCTCTCTCCTTGAATTCCTTGATGATGCGATAGATTGTTGACTGAAGTGCAATCTTTCTATCTGCGGTACTCTTCCCTGTTAGGCCAGTTTTGTGCAGTGCAATGATGACTGTTCATGTTTCTTTAGAGATAACCATGGTTAACAGAAGAGAAACCATGATGCCAAGCACAGTGGTGTGATTCTTACTTAATCATGACAGATTGATCTCTAGCCCTGTCCTCATCAACACCCACACCTGTGTTAATGGAGCAATCACTGAAACGATGTTAGCTGCTCCTTTTAAGGCAGGCCTGCAATGAAGTTGAAATGTTCATTTTCTATTGACTTTGTCATTAATTGCTGTTAAGCTGATCACTCTTTACAACATTCTGAAGTATATGCAAATGGCCATTATAAAACCTGATGCAGTAGACTTTGTAAAAATTAACATATATATATACACACACACACACACACATGTCTATACATACATATACCTAGAATTTAACATAGAAGTTAACTTACTTATTTCTTTTTTTCTTCATCTTAGCAGGTTCGGCGGGGGGTTGGGGGGATGGCAAGTGGTCTGGAACCAGAGCCAGGGGTGGGGGAACGGAGTCGGGGGACGATAGCCCCAAAACCCGAGCCGGGGTGCAGAGCTGGGGGAATTGGAGCCCGTGGAGGGAGGAATCGGAGCCGGTGCAGGGGGGGAATCAAACCTGGGAGAGGGGGGGGAATCACAATCACAAGAGGGGGGAATGGGAGCGGGGAGCTGAGGGAGTATCCAGAGTGGAATTTTGGCTGGGGCTGGCATGTGCAGGTACATGTGGAAGCCGGTGGGCGGTTGAATGTGTCGGGCGGGGGATATGCCGGCAGCCATTTGGAAGTGCCGCCGGCGGGCAGGTACATGTGCGGGGTGGCGAGCGGGTGAATGCAGCGGGCAGGGGAACGTGCAGGTCAGTGGGAGCAGGACGCTGCCCCCTTGTTCAGCAGGAGGCGCGCCACCTGAGGCGAGAATCTCAACTCGCCTCATGGCAGGTGCACCCCTGGGGAGGTCAAATTCTTCAGTACCAGGAGACATGTGGACAGATAATTCTTCACTATGTGAGTCACATTCTGCCTCCTGGTAATACATGCCCTGTCCAATGGTGGAGGAGGTTGATATTGCATTCCACATTGTGATCATGATCACTTTGCTGTTGTTTCTGCTGCAATGGCGATTTCCCAGATGGGAACTCCATCAGTAGTGCCTACACCTAAGTTCACTTGTGTAGCATGGACCAACAGCAGGGTGGCCACCTAGCAGGCGAAAGATGGGGATGGCATCATGACATCATTGGAGCTGACCATATTGGCACTAACCTTCCTGGAAGCAATGCAGTACTGAACAAATGTCCCTCATGAAGACCCAGTTGTTGGTAGTAAATTGCTGCTGGTTGCTATTTCTACTCAACCGGGCATTCTGGGGCTGGAATTCCACAATTGCTTGTAGCTGCTCACATACCATTTCCATCTAGTTAGTACATCACATATGAGGTGGTGAGTAAGCTGGTCAAAGTTCCTCAGCAGCACAGATAGACAAGCAGCAGAAGGGTATGAACACCAAAAATGCAAAAGCACGACACGCACTATAGACAGCAGCTCCGGCAGTGTAGTATAGTTGGAACGTTTGCACCACTATGTTGAGCACATGTGCAATACAAGGGACATTTTTCAACTTGCAGCAGCCAAAAGTTGTTGTAAGGTTTCAGCCATTGTCACACACCACCTTGCAGTGCTTCAGGTTCAGTAGCAGAAGCAACCAATCTGTTTGCTCCTGGCTCCCAGCATACAGCTCCCAGATATATAGTCTTTCAACCAGAAAGATGAGTTTTAGCATGGCTTGCTGCTGTTACCCCATGGCTTTTCTAAAAGTGGTGCTGTGCTGACTGGATAAGGAAAAAGGATTGGAGGAATCCGAGTAGGAGAAGGAGGCAACTGGAAGCAAGGAGTGATGTCCAGCAATCCTTGGTGTGGGCAATATGTGAGCTAGGGCATCTTCAACCTTACATTAATGTAGTGTTGGCTGCCCCTGCCCATACTTACTGAACCATGTGTCAGTTGCGAGTTGCACCTAATGACTAATAAACATTACACAGTACACATTTGATCTTGTCCACAACCTGTTGGTGCAGGGCCAAGACTGCCTGCCGGGAAAAGTAATGACGACTAGAAACACCATGCTGTAGGACAGCCACTGCCACTAGCCTGCATGGGTCAATTTCTAAATGCTCCCATTCAGGAGCTGAGCTTGTGTGTGTGATGGGCCAAAGTTTTGCATTATCTCCATGATTAAGGGGATGGAGAGCTGAATTGTGGACAGGCTTGATGAAGGTGGTGCTGCTGGTTTTTGGTTGTTGTAGTGGCAGCGTCACATCTGCCAGTACCAAACAATACAGTGACAGCACCTTTACAGTCACGGTATTACTGAACGCTATTCACAGACAACAAGACATTTATAATCAACATAAAGTGCAATACTCTCTGACAACACTTCACTGAACCATGTATTAATGCACAATGTTCTTTGACACTTTTTGAACTATTTATTAAAGCGCAATATTCTCTGGCAACACTTTTCTGAACTATGTATTATAAGGGTAATATTCTCTGACAACACTTTTCTAAACTATGTATTATAAGGGTAATATTCTCTGACAACACTTTTCTAAACTATGTATTATAAGGGTAATATTCTCTGACAACACTTTTCTAAACTATGTATTATAAGGGTAATATTCTCTGACAACACTTTTTGTGAAGCCGCAATGTTGAAAGTCAAACTCTGTATCACCAATACTGCATATACATAACAGCATACATACACCCACACATAATAACACATATATATATATATATATATTATTATCATGCAATCATATTAATGAGTAACAAAAGCTTATTGACATTTAGATGATTTATGCAGCAAGTCAATTTTTAAGTGTTGACCCTTCTACTTCAGGACCTCTGCAATTCTCCCTGGCATGTCTCTCAATCAACTTCTGGACCGAATCCTGACTGATACTGAACAGTCCATTCTTGCACAATCATGGTTTTTGTTTGTCCAACGTCCTCTTGATGATTGACCACAAGTTCTCAATGGGATAAGATCTGGGAGTTTCCGGGCCTGGACCCAAAATGTTTTTGTTCCCTGAGCCATTTAGTTATCACCTTTGCTTTATGGCAAGGTGCTCATCATTTGGAAAAGGCATTGTTGATCACCAAAATGCCCTTGGACGGTTGGGAGAGTTGCTCTTGGAGACATTCTGGTACCATTCTTTATTCTGGATGTGTTTTTAGGCCATACTGTGAGAGAGCCGATTCCCTTGGCTGAGAAGCAACCCCACACATAAATAGTTACAGGATGCTTTACAGTTGGCATGAGACAAGACTGGTGGTATCGCTCACCTCGTTCTCCGAACAAGCTGTTTCCAGATGTTCCAAACAATCGGAAGGGGATTCACGAGAAAATGACTTTACCCACGCCAGTCCCTCGAAGTCCACTCCTGTACTTTTGCAGAATATCTGTCTTCCCTCATGTTTTTTTCTGGAGAGAGTGGCTTCTTTGTCGCCCTCCTTGAACCCAGGCTTGCTCCAAGAGTCCTCCGCCTCACGTGAGGCGCAGATGCACTCACACCTGCCTGCTGCTATTCCTGAGCAAGCTCTGCACTGCTGGTAGCCCGATCCCAAAGCTGAAACACTTTTAAAGATAGGTCCTTGTGCTTGCTGGTCCTTCTGGGTGCCCTGGAGCCTTTTTGGGCAACAATGGAACCCTCTCTCCTTGAATTCCTTGATGATCGATAGATTGTTGACTGAGGTGCAATCTTTCTATCTCGATACTCTTCCCTGTTAGGCCAGTTTTGTGCAGTGCAATGATGACTGCACATGTTTCTTTAGAGAATAACCATGGTTAACAGAAGAACCATGATGCCAACACAGTGGTGTGATTCTTACTTAATCATGACAGATTGATCTCAGCCCTGTCCTCATCAACACCCCCACCTGTGTTAATGGAGCAATCACTGAAACGATGTTAGCTGCTCCTTTTAAGGCAGGCCTGCAATGAAGTTGAAATGTGTTTTGGGGAAAAAGTTCATTTTTCTATTGACTTTGCAATTAATTGCTGATCACTCTTTACAAACATCTGGAGTATATGCTAATGTCCATTATAAAACCTGATGCAGTAGACTTTGTAAAAATTAACATTATATATATATTCACACACACACACATCTATACATACATATACCTAGAATTTAACATAGAAGTTAACTTACTTATTTCTTTTTTCTTCGCCTTAGCAGGTTCGGCGAGGGTTGGGGGGGGTGGCAAGTGGTCTGGAACCAGAGACAGGGGTGGGGGAACGGAGTCGGGGGACGATAGCCCCAAACCGAGCCGGGGTGCAGAGCTGGGGGAATTGGAGCCCGTGGAGGGAGGAATCGGAGCCGGGGCTGGGGGAATCAAACCTGGAGAGGGGGGGGAATCACAAGTCACAAGGGGGGAATGGAGAGCGGGAGCTGAGGGAGTATCCAGAGTGGAATTTTGGCTGGGGCTGGCACGTGCAGGTACATGTTGAAGCCGGTGGGCGGTTGAATGTGTCGGGCGGGGGATATGCCGCACAGCCATTTGAATTCCGGCCGGCGGGCAGGTAACATGTGCGGGTGGCGAGGCCGTGAATCAGCGGGCAGGGGAACGTGTCAGGTCAGTGGGAGCAGGACGCTGCCCCCCCTTGTTCAGCAGGAGGCCGCCACCTGAGGAGAATCTCAACTCGCCTCATGGCAGGTGCACCCCTGGGGAGGTCAATTCTTCAGTACCAGGAGACATGTGGACAGATAATTCTTCACTTGTGAGTCACATTCTGCCTCCTGGTAATACACGCCCTGTCCAATGGTGGAGGAGGTTGATATTGCATTCCACATTGTGATCATTCACTTTGCTGTTGTTTCTCGCTGCATGGATGGCGATTTCCCAATGGGAACTCCTCAGTAGTGCCTACACCTAAGTTCACTTGTGTAGCATGACCAACAGCAGGTGGCCACCTAGCAGGAGAAAGATGGGATGGCATCATGACATCATTGGACTGACCATATTGGCGCTGATCTTCCTGGAAGCAATGCAGTACTGAACAATGTCCCTCATGAAGACCCAGTTGTTGGTAGTAAATTGCTGCTGGTCGCTATTTCTACTCAACCGGGCATTCTGGGGCTGGAATTCCACAATTGCTTGTAGCTGCTCCCATACCATTTCCATCTAGTTGTACATCACATATGAGGTGTGGTTAAGCTGGTCAAAGTTCCTCAGCAGCACAGATAGACAAGCGCAGAAGGGTATGAACACCAAAAATGCAAAAGCACGACACGCACTATAGACAGCAGCTCCGGCAGTGTAGTATAGTTGGAACTTTTGCACCACTATGTTGAGCACTGGCATACAAGGGACATTTTCAACTTGCAGCCAAAGGTGTTGTAAGGTTTCAGCCATTGTCACACACCCCCTTGCAGTGCTTCAGGTTCAGTAGCAAAGCAACCAATCTGTTTGCTCCTGGATCCCAGCTACAGCTCCCAGATATATATCTTTCAACCAAAAATGAGTTTTGCATGGCTTGCTGCTTCACACCCTGGCTTTATCTGTGCTTTTGGCTTTGGTGTGACTGGTTAAAGTGGTGTGTGCTGACTGGAAGGAAAAAGGATTGGAGGAATCCGAGTAGGAGAAGGATGCAACTGGAAGCAAGGAGTGATGTCCAGCAATCCTTGGTGTGGGCAATATGTGAGCTAGAGCATCTTCAACCTTACATTAATGTAGTGTCAGTTGCGAGTTGCACCTAATGACTAAAAATTACACAGTACACTTTGATTTGCCCACAACCTGTTGGTGCAGGGCCAAGACTGCCTGCCGGGGAAAATAATGACGACTAGAAACACCATGCTGTAGGACAGCCACTGCCACTGGCCTGCATGGGAGCATTTCAAAAGCAATTTCTAAATGCTCCCATTCAGGAGCTGAGCTTGTGTGTGTGATGGGCCAAAGTTTTGCATTCTCTCCATGATTAAGGGGATGGAGAGCTGAACTGTGGACAGGCTTGATGCTGGTTTTTGGTTGTTGTAGTGGCGGCGTCACATCTGCAAGTACCAAACAATATGCTGACAGCACCTTTACAGTCACTGTATTACTGAACGCTATTCACAGACAACAAGACATTTATAATCAACATAAAGTGCAATACTCTCTGACAACACTTCACTGAACCATCTATTAATGCACAATGTTCTTTGACAACACTTTTTGAACTATTTATTAAAGCGCAATATTCTCTGGCAACACTTTTCTGAACTATGAATTATAAGGATGCAAAAATACCACTCCAACTACAATCAGTAGTAACAAGTGAAAAAAGCCAGCTCACCCAACCTTCTAGTCATTCCGGGCTGCACATTTCACGGCCATCTCCTGGTGCACACATAGTTCCATCCTACCGTCTGGTACAATGAAGAAATAGAGAAACGCGAACCGGCACAACAAAAGAAGGTCCACGGCTGTGCTGTGCCAATTATGCTTTATTGAGTGACAAAATGCTAAAAACAACAACGAGGAAACATCGGTTATGCATTTCGACGAAAAACGTCTTAGTCAATACTAGATGAGCGAGCACTAATTGCTCGTGCTCGTTATTCGAGACAAACTTTTCCAGATGCTCGAGTGCTCGTCTCGAAACGAGCCCCATTGAGTCAATGGGAGACCCGAGCATTTTTTTAATAAAACTGAACAGTAAAGAACAGTGCAAAAAAAAATTTCCAGATGTTTGCAGATGTTTTACTTGTAAGAACACATTGAAATACCACTATTCTTCACTTTGCAGGTGTTCGCGCGTGTCTCCCGCTAAGTTAGGAGATGTTGCACGAACATCTGAATGTGAAGAATGTGTTCTTTCAATGTGTTCTGCCCTTAAATGCTCCTGTGTTCACTGTTTTTATGTTTTAATAATCTATTCTTCACTTTGCAGGTGTGCGCGCGGTCTCCCGATAGGTTCGGAGATACGCGCGCACAGCGCAAAGTGAAGAATGAATTAAAACATTAAAACAGTGAATACAGGACCATTTAAGTGCAGAACACATTGAAAGAACAATATTCTTCACATCCAGATGTTCCAACATCTCCGAACCTAGCGGAAACACGCGCGTAACACTGGAAAGTGAAGAATAGTGTTATTTCAATGTGTTCTTACAAGTAAAATATCTGCAAACTGTGTAATATTTTTTTTTTAAATACAATACTTTTATTCAATTTATTTTATTAATTTACTGCTCGATCTCGAGCCGGCGAAATACTCGTCCGAGTAACGAGCAGTATACTCGGACGAGTATACTCGCTCATCTCTAGTCATAACCTGTATGGTTATTGTTCCTCGTGTTTGTTTTTAGCATTTTGTCACTCAATAAAGCAGGCATAGTTTGGCACAGCACAGCCGTGTTGTGCAGGTTCGCTTTTCTATATTTTCATGTATTATAAGGGTAATATTCTCTGACAACACTTTTCTGGACTACATATTAAAACACAATATTCTCTGACAACACATTTCAGAACTATATATAAAAGCGCAACATTCTCTGACAACACTTTTCTGAAACACATATTAATGTGTAATATTTTCTGATACCACTTTTCTGAACTATGTATTGAAGCACAATATTCTCTGACAACACTTCTGAACTACGTTTTAAAACACAATATTATCTGACAACACTTTTTTGAACTACGTATTAAAGGGCAATATTCTCTAACAACACTTTTCTGAACCATGTATTTAAGTGCAATATTCTCTGATATCACTTCTGAACTACATATTCCCTTTAAGGATTATTTTTCTATTAATATGATGCCTTTTTCTTTGCTAAAAATGTGGAGAGAAATTTAAAGGCAAGAAAACTGCCCTATTCGTTTTTGGGGTTACATTTTTACAGCACACAATATTTTATTTTTTAGGTCAAATAAAATGACAGATACATATGACAAGCTTTTACATTTTGACATATGTGCACTACACTTAAAAATGCTTTTTAAAATTTTTTTTATTAATGTCTACATGAGTAATCCAGAGGCTTTAGTGGTACCCTTTGAAAAGTATTACTTTCATTCTTTGAGTGAAGTAAGATGTCAAAAAGCTACTCTAGTCTTGTTTATTACATTTTTACAAATTTTTAACAGGTATATTAACTCTTACTGAGGACCTACTATGTCACTGCCCTTTATCTATAAAACCCTGCTACATGGTAGGCCTGAGAACATATTCAAAGACTGAGAATTCCATAACAGGGTTTGGATGGAACCCGTTCTTTTGACCTATATCTCAGATACCATGTCTTCCTTGGTTGAACTTAATGGACATACTTTTTTTCAACAGTATAAACTATGATACTATGATACTGACCACAGCATCGGTAGTTTTACAATCGTAGTATAGTATTTACTACAATCATAGTTGTTGCAAAAGGGTGCCTGCTGTATTACACTGCTGATATGCTGAATTTTCTACAGTAAAAAAATGTTTTAAGCTCAGTCCACTGTTACCAAAAGTTTACAGTACAAAATTATGGACACATTTAGAAAAAATGTTGTTAGAGAGAAAATATTTCCTTTATGACAAATGATGATGATGAAATTAGAAATTCAAATCATTTATCCATATACACTTTTCTAAAAATGAATGCATGTATAATGCAGCCCCAGCATTAAAATGAATAACAAGAATAAAAAAAAATAATAATAATGGACCCTAAAAAGCAAAGCTAGCCTAATGTATCAGCAGTTCATATCAGTTGGTCCACATTACTGTATGAATGGTGGGAGTTGGGGACAAGGGAACACATGTATCATTTGGCTGAAAGTTGGCTGAAGTCAGGATACCTTAGCATTGCTATGGATCTTTATAAAATTTGCTGTTTTTTTATTTTTTGTAACTTTTTAGGTGCATGTATGGAACTAAGCATGGGGTCAGTTATACTTAGTTTTGCACCTAAAAACTCTCTAATTTATACCTAAAAAGTTGCAAAACAAAGATCTTGTCTTGGAAAGATTAATTTAGGAACGCTGCAACAGACAGTCCCACACGCTAACTTCTTAAAACTGTGGCATATTTGCAAAAATGCACCTTAAAAACTCCAAAAAAACTCAGCTAAATGCAAAAAGAAGACAAAAAAATGATAAAATAAGGTCCAAGTCTCCCATGATATAGTTTTAATTGTAACAAGCAATAATGTATGGTTTTACTTAATTTACATATTTAATTTACATTTTCACTATAGTGACATGAAATGTGACCACAATGACTTAAGAGGCAGAATTTCAGGAAACAGTATGCTAAATAAAGGCATTTGAGTGCAATGTCTTGCAATTTGCCATGCCAAAAGTCACTTCCTTTACTCTACATCTGACACCTTCCACTCCTTTACTCCTATCAAAGGATGAATGACACATTCTTCCCTTGTATAATTTAATCTAAATATACTGAGCAATGAGGGAATTCCAGGCCACTAACAAGTATGTTAATTACAATTTGGACTACAGCATCAAATCTTTAAGTAATGTTGAATACTTCTAGGGTTCTTTCAGGAAATTTACCAAGACACATTTCTCCCAGCGGCTGCCAAAGAGAATGTCTGTTTCCAATATTTGAAAAATAAACCTGATTTGCACTTTTAAATAACCACATTTTACTGCTCCTACTGGACTGCCGAGGAGCCATCGCCTTTTTTCGTAGCACATTTTGTTACAACATTTTCCACTTCAAACGCCTGCTCTTTCCAGTCACACTGCTTTATTGATACACCAGTATATAGTCCTAGTCAAACAGGTTAATTGTAATGCTGTTTTACATTGAGCCTGCTATACTGTATGCATTAAGGGGATGATTGGACTGACAAGCATAATACCTGGCTTGTAAGTTTTGCCAGAATTTAATCAGGGCGTCCCTTAAAAGGGTGTCAGCTCAGCCGACCGTGCAGGTCTTAACCTTGCACTTTTCTTCGGAGTGTAAGCATATTGTAATGCTCAGGCTGGGTATGCAGTGGATGTTAACTTTCATGAGAGGAAATCTATATTCTAGCAGTTTATAGGTAGCAGGAGTGCAGGATAACTTTATTTGCTAGTCATGCTTGCAATTAGTCAAAGCAGGAAAGAGCACGGTTTTAGAATGTTTTCCCTTTAGGTATAAATTACAAAGATAGTTTTGCTACTCTTGGCTCAGTGGTATAAAAAGCACACACATTATCATGTTCCCCTAAGGGCAGCTGTGCTTGTAGCTGAGCTCCCACTTACTCCTGTCGCCCCTTTGCCTTGGCTTTAACAGCTGCTTTTTGTTTAGAATAACTGTGTCGTCTGGAATTTACAGGGGGGTTAAGGAGGAATGATAAACACCTCCAATGTAGAGGGAACACCTTGCTTGACTCATTTGATCTGCTGGGTAAGTGTAACAGATTTTAGACAAGAAACGGTAAAACACCTTAAAGCAAACTGAAAAATGTTTATTATATGCCAAATATGTTTCACTGTGTCTCATGATATTCGAACAAGGAGCTGTTAATGCTTTCCGGGCCTGTGGCAATATCTGTATCGGTCTGTGGTGCTCTTTGTGGGGCCCACTGGAAGCATATCTATATTGGAGCAGAAATCCACCAAAGCCTTGGCTTTTTCTGCTTTATAACACGTTTAAAGGGAAACTTCAGGCTAAAATAAAAGACCAGCTTCCGCACAGTGTATTCAAGTACACATTCTCAAGCCTTTGTGCTCCATTTGTAACAGAATTGTTTCTACAGAATGACAGTTACCTCCATTACATATAGGGGGGCAGTTCTATAATTCTGCTTACAACAGGATTCTTTTGTAATTTTCGTAAAAAAATTGTGCACACCACATTATCAAGGGTGTTAAATAGTTTTCAGGCACTGCTAAGATAAGTATGACAAAAATATGAATCTAGTGCAGCATAAGGCTGTCTAGTCTTACTCTGTACTGTCTTGCCTTATGACACTTTTGATTGATCTGCCCCAATGTGTTTTTGACTTCATAATATTTAGCAACCCTAAATTGATTAGAGGTCCCTATAGTAATAATAGTAATTCCTTTATTTATATAGCCCACACAGATCCCTTCAGAAATGTCAGCTCTGAAGGTTTAAAATGATAGTTTTATGACTATCCTCTACTACTCAAGAATTCTCAAAGGAAAACTTTACTTTTAGTATTAAAAGGGAACCAAAATGGCAAACATACGGTGCTATTTCTAGCTATGCTATTCCTAATGAGCCTAGTGGTTAAGCTAAACATTTAGCCTCAAATGGGCAGTTCAGAAGCAAAGCCTGCCTTTTTATAAGATTTACCTGCATTTCCTGTAGTGGCAAGATACAGACAGTCCCTGAATTAAGAACACCTGACTTCCAGACAACCCCTAGTTACAAAGTCACCTCTCTTCCCATTGTGACTTCTGGCAAAGCTGTCTGGATGTTGGTAATTTACTTTACTTTAGTCCAAGGCTGCAATGATCAACTGTAAGGTGTCTCTCATTCAGTTTTATTGTTAACCCCTTCACAACCTTTTTCATGTTTGCATTTTAATTTTTCACTCCCCACCTTCAAAAATCCATAACTTTTTATGTTTCCATGTAAAGAGCTGTGTGAGGGCATGTTTTCTGCGAGACAAATTGCACTTCATACTGGCGGTATTTAATATTCCATGCCGTGCACTGGGAAGTGGGAAAAAAATTCCCTATGCAGTGAAATTGGTGAAAAAATACATTTGCGCCATTGTCATATGGACTTGCATTTTACGGCTTTCCCTGTGCCTGCCAAATGACATGTCTACTTTGTTCTTTGTGTGGGTGCAATCACAGGAATACCAAATTGATGCATAGAGAAAGATTTTTGGTATAAAAGTCCATCTCAACATGATTTTGGTTAGCTTGTAATTGTTAGATGGGGCCGTGCACATGGAGCAATGCTGGTCCAGTTGCAGGAATCCTGATGAAAACTGAAATGGTGAAGCTTTCAGAACTGGCTTAGTAAGTTAGGCATAAAAGTCCATAGATAAAATCCAAAAAACTTTATTCAGTCATGTTAAAATAGTTTTAAAAAATACTTATAAGGTAACATGTTTCGAGCCGTATATTCAGTCATACCTAATGTTTGCTGCATCTCGCTAAGCTAAATGTTTTCAAGGAAAATGAGGTAAGGGGGATGTGTCAACTGACATTACACCCCTTTGGTGCCGTACTGTACTTGCAGCAAATGGCAACTAGGTAATATGTGTCTGTTATATGCGGGTTTTTAATATCCTTATGGTGTATCCAATATATTGCAACTGACATTGTGTGCATTCCACTAAATACACAACATTGTTTGATTCACATTTTCCATATTTCTTTATGCTATATTTTTTCTGTGTTACTCTGGATTCAAATGTGGTGGGTTTTTTTTCCATTTGTATACATATTGGGCATCTTTTCCCCCCAAAGCATATGCTAACCCGATAAGTCATCCATGTTAGGACCCGTTGAGGACTATTAATGATACTAGCAAAGATTATATTGCCTATTGTTGTTGCTTTTGTAGAAATGAATAATACTCCATTCATCAGAATATAAGTCTGATCTACCCTTAGGACTGGTAATTTAATGATGAGATTTGAGAAAATCAGAACTTATTGAGTGCTAAAGAAAACTTGTGCATCTGTTATTTCGTGGTTTGACCCCCATACTGTAGATAGTGAGATCTAGGTTTGGAATTGATTATGCTTAAAGCTCTATTACGTAGTCTTGTACTGTAACCTCTTTCCTGTACTGTAACCTCTTTCCTGTAGTCTTGTATTGATGGTTTTACATTCTACATCGGAAGTTTTTTTCATTGTATGAGTTGGATGATTGCTGTGTAAATATGATTACCCTATTTTTTGGACTATATGGTGCACCGGATTATAAGGCGCACCATCAATAAATGTCTGCTAAAACGTCTAGGTTCATATATAAGGTGCACCGGATTATTAGGCGCCCCTGATTATAAGGATGAATGACCAGCAGGTGGCAGACCTGTGCACAGTTCAAGGCAGCTGTTGTCTGTAAGTACAGTTCATATATAAGGCGCACTGGACTATAAGGTGCACCTTTGATTTCTGAGAAAATCAAAGGATTTTTTGTGCACCTTATAGTCCAAAAAATACGGTACACTCAAAATTATAGTATACACTCACCGGCCACTTTATTAGGTACACCTGTCCAACTGCTCGTTAACATTTAATTTCTAATCAGCCAATCACATGGCGGTAACTCAGTGCATTTATGCATGTAGACATGGTCAAGACAATCTCCTGCAGTTCAAACCAAGCATCAGTATGGGGAAGAAAGGTGATTTGAGTGCCTTTGAACATGGCATGGTTGTTGGTGCCAGAAGGGCTGGTCTGAGTATTTCTGAAACTGCTGATCTACTGGGATTTTTCACGCACAACCATCTCTAGGGTTTACAGAGAATGGTCCAAAAAAGAAAAAACATCCAGTGAGCGGCAGTTCTGTGGGCGGAAATGCCTTGTTGATGCCAGAGGTCAGAGAAGAATTGGCAGACTGGTTCGAGCTGATAGAAAGGCAACAGTGACTCAAATTGCCACCCGTTACAACTAAGGTAGGCAGAAGAGCATTTCTGAACGCACAGTACGTCGAAGTCTCCTTTCAGCTAAGAACAGGAAACTGAGGCTACAATTTGCACAAGCTCATCGAAATTGGACAGTAGAAGATTGGAAAAACATTACCTGGTCTGATTTAATTATTATGGTATTGAAATGAACGACCTACTAGTGGTTACTGTTACTGCTCTAGAATTTAGCACCACTAAAAAGATGTTGAACTTTGTCGGACCTTAGTGGGGAAGTTACATCATTCATGGTCCCATTACAGCAAAAATAATTTTGACTGGGGTTACAATTATAAAATATAGAGTTTCGACTTACATACAAATTCAACTTAAGAACAAACCTATGGAATCTATCATGTATGCAACCCGGGGACTGCCTGTATATTCCATCAATACAACATACGTTGTAAAAGCATATGTAGTACACTAGTTCGTACTACCTATACTCACAAGAATTGATGGAATCTTATAACAGAAAAATATGAGAAAAATACACAATTAAAAAAAATATAAAATATAAAAAGTTAAGAAACATTGAAAGAGTCACTATCAAAAGAAGCCTAAATTGGTACAAATTCATCCAATAGTTCCAAATTGAAACTTCGTATGATATGAAATATTTCCTATGTGGTTAGTTCCAGTTAACACCTTAAGACACCCAAGAGTCTCAAGCTAACGGAATAAAGGGCCCTATATCCGTAGCATTTAATTATATAGACCGCTGTATTGGCCCACCATGTGCATAAACATAAGTATGAATCCACAAATGTCAAAGCGGTTCTTTAAAATGAACAAACTCACAGTTTGGAGACTTACCACTCGGTGTATCTCTATCAGCTATGTTGTATAATAGCATGGATGTTTCCCGGTATTATTCCGATGTTGCTCCAGTCGTCCTGCTGCACAAGGATGCCATGAGAGTTTGGCTTCGGATTGATCTCATTCTCATGTGCATGTGTGAGAATGTCGAGTCCAGATCCTGACAGCGTTGTGGACCAATGGGACAGCAGGTACCTTTGCACATGTAGCATTTCATGTCCTATGTAGCGTTTTTTCGTGTAAAGTACCATATATCCAGATCCAAAAACGTCTTGTTTAGTTATACTGGTAATATCTCTCTGAAGGGTAAAACTTGGTTTATCCTTGTGGTTAGGTGGATTCAATAGTCTAAATATCGCTGTCTGTAGTGGGTTTTTTGCAAGACGCATTTCGAGGCGTAACGCTTCTTCCTCAGTAGTTATTAATGCCCCCTCTCTTACTTTTTTAGTTTTATAGGTGTTTTAGGAAACTTGGAATGTCCATCCTTAATCAGTATGTTGGGTGTTATAAAAATCTGGGATGGAACAAATACTGGATATTTTTACATGTTTCAAATACATTTTTTTAATATATACATAGAAACTGCAAAACTTAAATTTTCCAAAACATCAGAACAGTGAACAACTAGTTGTTTTTATATGTTACTGGATAAGCATGATTTTTCTTATAGTTTGCTTTACTTGTACATTAAATGACAAATTTGTACATTCTTAATTTTTCAGACATTACAGACCACATTATAATTCGATAAAAACATCAACAATATCGAAATATTGTATTTTTCATGAGTTAGAATATTGTAATCTTTGGATGGGGGGGATATCTCCCCAAAACAGTATTTGCCTTGGAAGAAGTGATGATCCAAAACCCAAGATGGGGCATTTGTTATCTGTTGTAATGCATGCAAAGATATCTTAGATGTGCACATTTTTAAATGAAAATTGTGAATACACTACAATAACCATTTTCCACTCTACCCTATGGGCTATGCTATGTGTTTATGCTATTTCCCTAAAGATATACACTGTCAAATGTTCTGTGGACCAAATAATGTGTTGGATGGAAGAATGGGCATGGTATGAATGGTGGCCTGTTTTCTATGGATCCTGGTGCCAGAAGCAATACTTTTTTCTAATATTCAAGGGACAAAATGATGTGGTGTGAATAGTGATCAATCTTCTTCACTTTGAAATTCAACATTGGAATAAAAGCTCGGGAGTTTATATACACGTTATCTGGTGTTTGTAGCTACAGCTATACTGGTAGATGTTATTATTATGAGAAGTGTTTTAAAGAATAGGTCATCAGCATCAGAGTAGTGGGTGTTGCTAATGTGGCTATATGATGGCTCTGTCCTCTGTGCTGCAACTCAGCATTTATTAACTGCAGTTCTGCAAATGCTACGTCTTCAATCACTATAGCTATGTCCCTCCTGCCTACAATAGCTGATCTGTGGGGAGTCTAGGTGTAAGACCCTCACTGGCCTGATACTGATGACTTATCCTGAGGTCATCAGCATCTAAAATGGAAAATAGCCCAGAATATTTTGTTAGTTCATTTAGTAACAGATGCCAAATGCCGCCAGAAGATGTGATGTCACAATAGACATTACATCACTTTCAAAGCATTGAGCCACAGGAACTCTGACAGACTGGCAAATCAAAAAGTGATTATATTAACATTTCTTTTCTTTTTGTAATGCTCATTTTACTATAGTTCCTAACAATTCCTTAAATTGCCAATGGAAAGTGAAAACAGTTAAGGGAAATCAAAATTAAGCAGGATAAACCAGGAACACTTACTCATAGAGGATCACAGATCACAGTGAGTGTGGTAATCTTCTTATATTTTTTATCCATGGCTCCTTCCTTCTAAAATCAACTTTTAAATTCTGCTAATGAGCCCTAGGGCTGTCTGGGAGCCCCTTTGTGCATCAGATTCACAGGTTATTAGAATTTATCACTCTACACTTCATGTTACTTCCCTATCCCTCTGCCTGATATACTCTCACTGCAGAAGAGGAGGTTTCAGCACACGGTGAGAGGGGAAAGTTTCCTTGCACACTGTAACAGCCTGTGAATCAGCAACATGGAGAGGCTCTGGTAACGCCCCCAGAGCCCCTCAGGATCAATAGCATCCATTTAGAGGTAAGTCTAAGTTGATGTTAAAAGGAAGAAGGTGATGAATAACAAATAAAGAAAGATTACCACAGTCACAGTGCCTGGATCTATGAGTAAGTGTCTCGGGTTTATCATTTTTGATTTTGATGGTAGATTTCCTTTAAACAAAAGGTTAGTTGAGGGAAAGCATATTAACCAACTTCAGTAGTCCCTGGGAATAGAGTGAAACTCCACTGCTGGTAAAAATCACATAGTGGATAAATAGCTGAGTTAACTCATGGGAAGGGTATAGGCTGCCAGCTAATCTGTTCTGTTTAGTTGCACATCAAAGTTAAAGAGGAATGGTGTGAAAAAAGGATCCCTTTACAGACTCTTGGTTGACTGTCGATCTTGGAAGATTCTGATGTTCAGTATTAAACTGAATTAACATGTTGCTGCTGCTTTAAAAATGCTATTTAGATTCTGTATCATAACATTTTATGACAAATATTGCTTTTCCCAGGCTTACTCCTCCAATGTGTCAGCAGATTAACCATTTGTGGCAGCCTACATCCTGTCAATGGACTCCAGGCAACCAGCTGTTGTAACACTGCCAGTTGATGAGAATTTAAAATTAATTTCCTGTAAGTTCAGTCCGGGTTTGGGTCCAGGTACTGAACCTGAACACTCTCCCCCACCGGTAACACTTTGCAGGTGTTACCCATTTTCTAAAGGATTGTAACACTTGTGACATCATTGGGAAGCAATGATCCTAGAGTAAGTGGGGGTTAGATGGCGGTGTGTATGCAAAGTCAACATTTTAAGAGTTAACATCCACGATTGGTGCCAGCACGGTTGTGGGTGTAACAATCAGGGGTTTACGCCGATCACCAATGAAGTCTCGATGTCAAGGCTCGGGGTCAGTGAACCCCCTGGACCACCGCGGATGATGACACAAGCCGACACCTGGGACCAGAATCTAAGTGGCACCTGGTCTTCATTGGAGCCCGCCGCTAAGCAGGTTGGTTTTGCTGCAGCGTGGTACCACCAGGTCGTTCCACAGGCGCGACTTGCCCAAGGTGAGGTACAGAATCAGCAGGCAATCTCATAGTCGGGTACAGGCAGATGGTCAAGGTAGGCGGCAGTGGTTCAAAGTCAGGGACGAATCAAGAGGTCAGGACTGGCAGTGGAGGAGCGATGTCGAGAACAGGTCCGGGGTCCTAACAGGAAATCTAATCACTAGCACGTGGCACGGGAAACAGCTTTCTCATAGGCATTAGCACTAAGATCCGGCAGGGAATGCTGGGAGACGCCAGGCTTTATCCATTTCTTGAAAAGGGCCAGCATCAATAGTGGTGCGCTTGCCCTTTAAATCTCCTGAAGCCAGCACACGCGTGCCCTGAGAGATGGGAACGCACGCACGGCCAATGGACGGGAATCCAGAACGAGGAGATGTAAGACAGGGTGGAGGGGCGCTGGGGCACACTGAGCATCACGTGACACTCGGTTCCGGTCCTCTCATCACTAGTCTTTAAGAAGACTTCATTGGAGCAGATACAGAAACTATTGTTCTAAGTAAAATGTATAGGAGAATTTTAAATTATGTGAGGTATTAAACTTCAGGAGAAATAATATTCCATAGGATTATATGTTGAAAATATAATTATTACTTGTCTGAATCCAACAGTGTCCCTCAAAGAGTTGAAGCAACCTATTAAAGCCTACTCAAGGTTGACAAAATTAATTAGATTAAAAGTAATAATTTTGATTAATATCTTCTCAGATAAAACAAATCAGTAGTAAATTATCTTATACAGTGGGCACAGAAAGTTTTTCAGACCCCTATATTTTTCACTCTGTTTAATTGCAGCCAAATGGTAAAATCAAAATCATTCTTTTTTTGCTAATTAATGTACACTCTGCACCCCATCCTGACAGAAATGTATATATTTTTGCTAATTTATTTAACAAGAGAAACTTGTCATAAGTATTCAGACCATTTTTCTCAATTGTGTAGAAGCACCTTTTGCGCTAGTACAGCCATGAGTCTTCTTGGGAATGATGCAACAAGTTTTTCACTCCTGGATTTGGGAATCCTGTGCCATTTTACCTTGCAGATCCTCTCAAGTTCCTTCAGGTTGGATGGGGAACATTGGTGGACAGCCATCTTCAAGTCTCTCCAGAGATGATCAATTGGTCAGGACTCTGGCTGGGCCAGTTAAGAATGGTATAAGAGTTGTATTGAAGCCACTGCCTTATTATTTTAGCTGTGTGCTGAGGGTCATTGTCATGTTGGAAGGTGAATCTTTGCCCAGTCTGATGTCCAGAGCACTCTGGAAGAGGTTTTCTGGATATCTCTGTGCTAGGTCATATACATTTTTCCTTCAATTGCACCCAGTCATCCTGTCCCTGCAACAGAAAAACACCCCTGTAGCATGATGCTACTACCACCATGTTTCACTGTTGGGGTTGTATTTGGCAGGTGATGAGTAGTGCCTGGTTTTCTCCACACATACCACTTAGAATCAACACCATAAAGTTCAATCTTTGTCTCCTCAGACCAGGGAACCTTATTTTTCATAGTCTGAGATTCCTTCATGTGTTTTTTTTAAACTGTATGTGGGCTTGCACTGAGGAGAGGCTTCTGTCGGCACACTCTGCTATAAAGCCTTGACTGGTGGAGGACTGCAGTGATATGTGACATTGTGGAACTTTCTCCCATCTTTCTACTACATCTCGGGAACTCAACCACAGTGATCTTGGGGTTAATCTTTATCTTTCTCATCAAGGCTTTTCTACCATAGTTTGGCTCGATAGTCAAGTAAGAATTATGGTCGTCCCAAACTTCTTCCATTTAAGGATTATGGGGATCTCTGTGCTCTTAGAAACCTTGACTGCTGCAGAAATTCTTTTGTAACCTTGGCCACATCTGTGCCTTCCCACAATTCTGTCTCTAAGCTCCTTTGGCAGTTCCTTAGACCTCATGATTCTCATAAGCTCAGACATACACTGTTATCTGTGAGGTCTTATCCATATAACTATGTACCTGTCCTAATCAAGTTTAATCAGTTTAATTAAACACAAATGGACTCCAATGAAGGAGTAGGACCATCTTGAGGAGGTTCAGAAGGAAATGGAAAGCATGTGAGTTAAATAAGAATGACGGCAAAGATCATGTGATATGTATTTCATAACACCGATTGCAGGTGTCAACGTGTCTATCGCATGATCTTTGCCATCTTGGGGAGAATCATCACTTCCCGTGACATCATTGAAAATGGCATTTTTTTGCCATTTTGAAAAATATTAAAAATTCCCAAAAAATTTATCAAAAGGTCCTACAGCCCTAAATATGGTAGCATTGAAAACGGCATCAAAATTCACAAAAAATGACACCACACACAGCTCCGTAGACCAAAGTAAAAAAAGTAAGGAAATGTTATTAGTGCCAGAAGATGGCAAAATAAAAAAAAAATTATAAAACCTATACAAATTTGGTATCCCCCGTGATCATACCGACCCAAAGAATAAAGTAGACATGTCATTTGGGGCGTACAGTGAAATCCTTAAAATCGATGCCCACAAGAAAATGACGCAAATGTATTACCCGTATATACTCGAGTATAAGCCGACCCGAGTATAAGCCGAGGCCCCTAATTTTACCACAAAAAACTGTGAAAGCATATTGACTCGAGTATAAGCCGAGGGTGGAAAATGCATTGGTCACAGCCTCCCCAGTATTTAGCCTGCCAGCCCCTGCCTCCCAGTATATAGCCTGCCAGGCCCCTGCTCCAGTATACAGCCTGCCAGCCCAATGCCCCAGTATACAGCCTGCCAGCCTCCCCTGCCCCAGTATACAGCATGCCAGCCTCCCCTGCTCCAGTATACAGCCTGCCAGCCTCCCCTGCCCCAGTATACAGCCTGCCAGCCTCCCCTGCCCCAGTATACAGCCTGCCAGCCTCCCCTGCCCCAGTATACAGCCTGCCACAGTAAATAGCCGCTCCCCACATTTTTTGTGCTGAAAAACTTGGCTTATACTTGAGTATATAGGGTATTTCACTAGCTTCACTGCATTTAGATTTATTTTCCTGCTTCCCGGGGCATGACATATTAAATACAGTTGCTATGAAGTGCAATTGGTTATGCAGAAAACAAGCTCTCACACCACTCTCTACAAGGAAAAATTAAAACGCAAAAACGAAAAAGGGCCTGATCATTAAGGGGTTAATAGGAAGATAACTAACACAAGGGGTGAATAGGAGCATGTTTAACAAATAAAAGAAAATTACCACAGTCATGGTGCCTGGATCTATAAGTAAGTGTCCCTGGTTTATTGCTTGGTATATTCCCATTTAAATTTCCAGATTAATACATGAAGAATCAGCAGACTTGCTTAATCTGATGTGTCTGGACCAACAAAATGTCACAAGTTGCAAGATAATGTATCAGAAGATGGGGGGCAGGGGGTGCAGGTCTCCCAAACATTAATACATATTATAAAGCTAGATAAAGAAATTACCATATATACTAGTGAATTTAGCTGAGTTTTTAAGCCAAAAACGTGTGTGAAAATCAACTCAGTATACACAAGTCAATACAGCCAGCCAGCCACTTAAAAAAAAAACTTGTATACTCACCCTCCGGTGGCCCCGATGCGCAGCGCTGCTCCCCCGATGTCAGCACGGGTCCTCTTCTGTCTTCTTCTGTCTTCTTTCTTCGGTAACATCCCGGCCGGCGCTTAGTATGACGTCAGCAGCGGCCGCGTCATACTATGCGCCTGTCGGCCGGGAAGAACATGGCCACTGAAGCCAGAAGAGGAGCCGTGCTGACATCGTGGGAGCAGCGCTGCGCATCGGGGCAGCCGGAGGTGAGTTATTATTTTTATTTTATTTTTTTGTGTGGGCTGGGTTGTATACTACAGGGGCAGGCTGGGCTGGGTATATATACTACTTGGGGCAGGCTGGGTGGCTGTATACTACAGGGGGCAGGCTGGACTGGCTGTATACTAGGGGGAGGTGGTTGGGCTGTATTATAGGGGAAGGCTTGGTGGCTGTGTACTATGGTGGAAGGCTGGGACTGATGTCTACTTAGGGGGCTGATATACGGCTGGGCTGGCTGTATACTACTGGGGGCTGGCTGGGCTGGCTGTATACTACTGGGGGCTGGCTGGCTGTATACTACTTGGGGCAGGCAGGCTGTATACTACTGGGGGCAGGCTGGCTGTATACTACTGGGGGCAGGCTGGCTATATACTACTGGGGACTTCCTGGCTACATACTACTGGGGGCTTGCTGGCTATATACTGTTGTGGGCTTGCTGGCTATATACTACTGGGGGCTTGCTGGCTATATAAATATTGGGGGGGGTCTGTGATCAATGCATTTCCCACCCTCGGCTTATACTCGAGTCAATAGGTTTTCCCAGTTTTTGGTGGTACGATTAGGAGTTTCGGCTTATACTCAAGTATATACGGTAGATATGTATAGAATCTGATATGCTCTAAGACAATGTATAAAATCTCTGCTTAAACTCATCCGAATAGGTAATAAAAAAAATAAATACTATATGACATAACAGCAGTGATGCTTGATATCTGGGCTACTATTGTAAGAAATCTAAAGAGATACCTTTATTTCCAACAGATGTTAAATTGACTACTCTAAAAGCCTGTATCACTGACCTGAATATATTAAATTGGCTTAAGGTAGAGATCTCTACTCTGCGGGATATATTGCCTAAATCAAATTTGTATTCATTTCATTTCATAAGAGAAAAATTTTATATACCCTATTCGGAATTCTTTGCCTATGCTGAATTAAAATCCTTCTGGGTAAAATTTAAATATTTGATAATAACATTTGATAATCAAGATAATAACTGACCTTCTCCCCTCGGCAGTTCAAACCAAGATCAGTATGGGGAAGAAAAGGTGTTGAGTGCCTTTGAACATGGCATGGGTTGTGGTGCCAGAAGGGCTGGTCTGAGTATGTTATTTGAAACTGCTGATCTACTGGGATTTTTCACGCACACCATCTCTAGGGTTACAGAGAATGGTCCAAAAAAGAAAAACATCCAGTGAGCGGCAGTTCTGGGCGGAAATGCCTTGTTGATGCCAGAGGTCAGAGAGAGAATTGCAGACTGGTTCGAGACTGATAGGAAAGGCAACAGTGACTCAAATGCCACCCGTTACAACTAAGGTAGGACCAGAAGAGCATTTCTGAACGCACAGTACGTCGAAGTCTCCTTTCAGCTAAGAACAGGAAACTGAGGCTACAATTTGCACAAGCTCATCGATAATTGGACAGTAGAAGATTGGAAAAACATTACCTGGTCCTGATTTAATATTATGGTATTGAAATGAAACGACCTACTAGTGGTTACTGTTACTGCCTCTAGAATTTAGCACCACTAAAAAGATGTTGAACTTTGTCGGACCTTAGTGGGGAAGTTACATCATCATGGTTCCCATTACAGCAAAAATAATTTGAACTGGGGTTACAATTATAAATATAGAGTTTCGACTTACATACAAATTCAACTAAGAACAAAACCTATGGAATCTATCATGTATGCAACCCGGGGACTGCCTGTATATTCATCAATATCAACATACGTTGTAAAAGATATGTAGTACACTAGTTCGTACTACCTATACTCACAAGATTGATGGAATATTATAACAGAAAAATATGAGAAAAAATACACAATAAAAAAAAATATAAATAAAAAGTTAAGAAACATTGAAAGAGTCACTATCAAAAGAAGCCTAAATTGGTACAAATTTCATCCAATAGTTCCAAATTGAAAACTTGTATGATATGAAATATTTCATTTGGGTAGTTCCAGTTAACACCTTAAGACACCACACCGAGTCTCAAGCTAACGGAATAAAGGGCCATATCCGTAGCATTTAATTATATTAGACCGCTGGTATTGGCCACCATGGGCAAACATAAGTGATGAATCCACAAATGTCAAAGCGGTTCTTTAAAATGAACAAACTCACAGTTTGGAGACTTACCCACTCGGTGTATCTCATCAGCTATGTTGATAATAGCATGGGTTTCCCGATTATTCCGATGTTGCTCCGTGTCCGCTGCACAGGATGCATGAGAGTTGGCTTCGGATTGATCTCATTCTATGTGATGTGTGAGAATGTCGAGTCCAGATCCTGACAGCGTGTGGACCAATGGGACAGCAGGTACCTTTGCACAGTAGCATTTCAGTCCTATGTAGGGTTTTCGTGTAAAGTACCATATATCCAGAGCCAAAAACGTCTTGTTTAGTATACTGGTAATATCTTCTTGAAGGGTAAACTTGGTTTATCTTGTGGTTAGGTGGATTCAATAGTCTAAATCTCGCGTCTGTAGTGGGTTTTTTGCAAGACGCATTTCGAGGCGTAACGCTTCTTCCTCAGTAGTTATTAATGCCCCCTCTCTTACTTTAGTTTTATAGGTGTTTTAGGAAACTTGGAATGTCCATCCTTAATCAGTATGTTGGGTGTTATAAAAAATTGGGATGGAACGAATATCTGGATATTTTTGCAGTTTCAAATACATTTTTTTTAATAATACATAAAAACTAGTGAACAACTAGTTTTTTATGTTTCTGGATAAGCATGATTTTTCTTAGTTGCTTTACTGTACATTAAATGACAAATTTGTACATTCTTAATTTCAGACATTACAGACCACATTATAATTCGATAAAAACATCACAATATCGAAATATTGTATTTTTAGGATTAGAATATTGTAATCTTGGATGGGGGGGATATCTCCCCAAAACAGTATTTGCCTTGGAAGAAGTGATGATCCAAACCCAGATGGGGCATTTGGATCTGTTGTAATGCATGCAAAGATATCTTAGATGTGCACATTTTTAAATGAAAATTGTGAATACATACATAACATTTTCCACTCTACCCTTAGGGCTATGCTATGTGTTTGTGCTATTTCCTAAAGATATACACTGTCAACTGTTCTGTGGACCAAATAATGTGTTGGATGGAAGAATGGGCATGGTAGAATGTGGTGGCCTGTTTTCTCTGGATCCTGGTGCCAAAGCAATACTTTTTCATATTCAAGGGACAAAATGATGTGGGTGAATAGTCTTCTTCACTTTGAAATTCAACATTGGAATAAAAGCTCGGGGTTTATATACACGTTATCTGGTGTTTGTAGACACGCTATACTGGTAGATGTTATTATTTGATAAGTGTTTTTAAAGAATAGGTCATAGCATCAGAGTAGTGGGTGTTGCTAAGTGGCTATATGATGGCTCTGTCCTCTGTGTGCAACTCAGCATTTATTAACTGCAGTTCTGCAAATGCTAAGTCTTCTACTATAGCTATGTCCCTCCTGTACAATAGCTATTCTGTGGGGAGTCTAGTGTAAGACACTCACTGGCCTGATAACAGATGACTTATCCTGGGTCATCATCAAAATGGAAAAGCCCAGAATATTTTGGTAGTTCATTTAGTAACAGATGCCCAAATGCCGCCAGAAGATGTGATGTCACAATAGACATTACATCACTTTCAAAGCATTGAGCCACAGGAACTGACAGACTGGCAATCAAAAGTGATTATATTAACATTTCTTTTCTTTTTGTAATGCTCATTTTACTATAGTTCCTAACAATTCCTTAAATTGCCAACAGAAAGTGAAAACAGTTAAGGTAAATCAAAATAAGCAGGATAAACCAGGAAACTTACTCATAGAGGATCACAGTGAGTGTGGTAATCTCTTTATATTTTTTATCCATGGCTCCTTCCTTCTAAAATCAACTTTTAAATTCTGCTAATGAGCCCAAAGGGCTCCCTGGGCTGTCTGGGAACCTCTGTGCATCAGATTCACAGGTTATTAGAATTTATTCACTCTACACTTACATGTTACTTCCCTATCCCTCTGCCTGATATACTCTACTGCAGAAGAGGAGGTTTCAGCACACGGTGAGAGGGGAAAGTTTCCTTGCACACTGTAAAGCATGTGAATCAGCAAACATGGAGAGGCTTGGCAACGCCCCCCAAGCCCCTAGGATCAATAGCTATCCATTAGAGGTAAGTCTAAGTGATGTTAAAGGAAAAGGTGATGAATAACAAATAAAGAAAGATTACCACAGTCACAGTGCCTGGATCTATGAGTAAGTGTCTCAGGTTATCATTTTAATTTGATGGTAGATTTCCTTTAACAAAAATTAGTTGAGGGAAAGCATATTAACCAACTTCAGTAGTCCCTGGGAATAGAGTGAAACTCCACTGCTGGTAAAAATCACATAGTGGATAAATAGCTGAGTTCAATCATGGGAAGGGTATAGGCTGCCAGCTGATCGTGTCTGTTTAGTTGCACATCAAAGTTAAAGAGGAATGGTGTGAAAAAAAGGATCCCTTACAGACTCTTGGTTGACGTCGATCTTGGAAGATTCTGATGTTCAGTATAAACTGAATTAACATGTTGCTGCTGCTTTAAAAATGCTATTAGATTCGTATCATAACATTTATGACAATAGTTGCTTTTCCCAGGCTTACTCCTCCAATGTGTCAGCAGATTAACCATGTTGTGGCAGCCTACATCCTGTCAATGGACTCCAGGCAACAGCTGTGTAACACGGACCAGTGATGAGAATTTAAAATAATTTCCTGAAAGTTCAGTCCGGGTTGGGTCCAGGTACTGACCTGAACACTCTCCCCCACCGGTAACACTTTGCAGGTGTTACCCATTTTCTAAGGATTGTAACACTTGTGACACATGGGAAGCAATGATCCTAGAGTAAGTGGGGTTAGATGGCGGGTGTATGCAAAGTCAACATTTAAGAGTTAACATCCACGATTGGTGCCAGCACGGTGTGGGTGTAACAAATCAGGGGTTTACGCCGATCACCAATGAAGTCTCGATGTCAAGGACTCGGGGTCAGTGAACCCCTGGACCACGCGGATGATGACACAAGCCGACACCTGGGACCAGAATCTAAGTGGCACCTGGTCTCATGGAGGCCCGCCGCTAAGCAGGTTGGTTTTGCTGCAGCGTGGTACCACCAGGTCGTTCCAAAGCGCGAATTGCCCAAGGTGAGGTACAGAATCAGCAGGCAATCTATAGGATCGGGTACAGGCAGATGGTCAAGGTAGGCGGCAGTGGTTAAAGTCAGGGACGAATCAAGAGGTCAGGACTGGCAGTGGAGGAGCGATGTCGAGAAAGGTCGGGGTCTAACGGCAATCTAATCACTAGCACGTGGCACGGGAAACAGCTTTTCATAGGCATTAGCACTAAGATGGCAGGGAATGCTGGGAGACGCCAGGCTTTATCCATTTCTTGAAAAGGGCCAGCACAAAGTGGTGCGCTTGCCCTTTAAATTCCTGAAGCACACCGCCGTGCCCTGAGAGAGATGGGAAGCACGCACGGCCAAGGACGGGATCCAGAAACGAGGAGATGTAAGACAGGGTGAGGGGGGCTGGGCACACTGAGCATCACGTGACTCGGTTCCGGTCCTCTCATCACTAGTCTTTAAGAAGACTTCATTGGAGCAGATACAGAAATATTGTTCTAAGTAAAAGTATAGGAGAATTTTAAATATGTGAGGTATTAAATTTCAGGAGAAATAATATTCCATAGGATTAATGTTGAAATATAATTATTACTTGTCTGAATCAACCGTGTCCCTCAAAGAGTGAAGCAACCTATTAAAGCCTACTCAAGGTTGACAAAATTAATTAGATTAAAAGTAATAATTTTGATTAATATCTTCTCAGATAAAAACAAATCAGTAGTAAATTATCTTATACAGTGGGCACAGAAAGTTTTTCAGACCCCTATATTTTCACACTCTGTTAATTGCAGCCAAATGGTAAAATCAAAATCATTCTTTTTTTGCTAATTAATGTAAACTCTGCACCCCATCCTGACAGAAATGTATATATTTTTGCTAATTTATTTAACAAGAGAAACTTGTCATAAGATCAGACCATTTTTCTCAATTGTGTAGAGCACCTTTTGCGCTAGTACAGCCATGAGTCTTCTTGGGAATGATGCAACAAGTTTTTCACTCCTGGATTTGGGATCCTGTGCCATTTTACCTTGCAGATCCTCTCAAGTTCCTTCAGGTTGGATGGGGAACATTGGTGGACAGCCATCTTCAAGCTCTCCAGAGATGATCAATTGGTCAGGACTCTGGCTGGCCAGTTAAGAATGGTATAAGAGTGTATTGAAGCCACTGCCTTATTATTTTAAGCTGTGTGCTGGGGCTCATTGTCATGTTGGAAGGTGATCTTTGCCCAGTCTGATGTCAGAGCACTCTGGAAGAGGTTTTCTGGTATCTCTGTGCTAGGTCATATACATTTTTCCTTCAATTGACACCAGTAATCCGTCCACTGCAACAGAAAAACACCCCTGTAGCATGATGCTAATACCACAATGTTTCACTGTTGGGGTTGTATTTGGCAGGTGATGAGTAGTGCCTGGTTTTCTCACAATATCCTTAAGATCAACACCATAAAGTTCAATCTTTGTCTCCTCAGACCAGGGAACCTTATTTTCATAGTCTGAGATTCCTTCATGTTTTTTTTAAACTGTATGTGGGCTTGCACTGAGGAGAGGCTCGTCGGCCACCTACTGCTATAAAGCCTTGACGGTGGAGGACTGCAGTGATATGTGACATGTGGAACTTCTCCCATCTTTCTACTACATCTCGGGAACTCAAACACAGTGATCTTGGGTTAATCTTTATCTTTCTCACCAAAGCTTTTCTACCTAGTTTGGCTCGATAGTCAAGTAAGAATTGGTTGTCCCAAACTTCTTCCATTTAAGGATTACGGGGAACTCGTGCTTTAGAAACCTGAGCTGCAGAAATTCTTTTTGAACTTGGCCACATCTGTGCCTTGCCACAATTCTGTCTCTAAGCTCCTTTGGCAGTTCCTTAGACCTCATGATTCTCATGAGCTCAGACATACACTGTTATCTGTGAGGTCTTATCCATATGAAGGAGTAGGACCATCTTGAGGAGGATCAGAAGGAAATGGAAAGCATGTGAGTTAAATAAGAATGACGGCAAAGATCATGTGATATGTATTTCATAAACCGATGCAGGTGTCAACCTGTCTATCGCATGATCTTGCCATCTTGGGGAGAATCATCGCTTCCCGTGACGTCATTGAAAATGGCATTTTTGCCATTTTGAAAAATATTAAAAATTCCAAAAAAATTGATCAAAAGGTCCTATAGCCCTAAAATGGTAGCATTGAAAACGGCATCAAATATCACAAAAAATGCACCACACACGCTTCCGTACGACCAAAGTAAAGAAAGTAAGGAAATGTTATTGGTGCCAGAAGATGGCAAATAAAAAAAAATTTAAAACCTATACAAATTGGTATCCCCCGTGATCATACCGACCCAAAGAATAAAGTAGACAGTTAATTTGGGGCGTACCGTGAAATCCTTAAATCGATGCCCACAAGAAAATGACGCAAATGTATATATTCGAGTATAAGCCGACCCGAGTATAAGCCAAGCCCCTAATTTACCAAAAAAAACTGTGAAAACATATTGACTCGAGTATAAGCCGAGGGTGGAAATGCATTGGTCACAGCCTCCCCAGTATTTAGCCTGCCAGCCCCTGCTCCCAGTATATAGCCTGCCAGGCCCCTGTCCAGTATACAGCCTGCCAGCCCAATGCCCCAGTATACAGCCTGCCAGCCTCCCCTGCCCCAGTATACAGCATGCCAGCCTCCCCTGCTCCAGTATACAGCCTCAGCCTCCCCTGCCCCAGTATACAGCCTGCAGCCTCCCGGCCTAGTATACAGCCTGCCAGCCCTGCCCCCAGTATACAGCCTGCCACAGTAAATAGCGCTCCCCACATTTTTGTGCTGAAAAACTTGGCTTATACTTGAGTATATACGATATTCACTAGCTTCACTGCATTTAGATTTTTTCCTGCTTCCCAGGGCATGAATATTAAAACAGTTGTATGAAGTGCAATTGGTCATGCAGAAAACAAGCTCTCACACCACTCTCTACAAGGAAAAATAGAAAAGTTATAGGTTTTTGAAATTGGGGAGTGAAAAATTAAAACGCAAAAACGAAAAAGGGCCTGATCATTAAGGGGTTAATAGGAAGATAACTAACACAAGGGGTGAATAGGAGATGTTTAACAAATAAAAGAAAATTACCACAGTCATGGTGCCTGGATCTATAAGTAAGTGTCCCTGGTTTATTGCTTGGTATATTCCCATTTAAATTTCCAGATTAATACATGAAGATCAGCAGACTTGCTTAATCTGATGTGTCTGGACCAACAAAATGTCACAAGTTGCAAGATAAATGCTATGATCAGAGATGGGGGCAGGGGGGTGCAGGTCTCCCAAACATTAATACAATTATAAAGCTAGATACAAGAAATTACCATATATACTGTGATAAGTGAGTTTTTAAGACACAAAAAATGTGCTGAAAATCCTAACTCAGCTTATACACGAGTCAATACAGCCAGCCAGCCACTTAAAAAAAAAAAACTTGTATACTCACCCTCCGGTGGCCACCGATGCGAGCGCTGTCCCCCGATGTCAGCGCGGTGCCTCTTCTGTCTTCTTCTGTCTTCTCTTTCCGGTAACCTCCCGGCCGGCGCTTAGTATGACGTCAGCAGACGGCCGCATCATACTATCGCCTGTCGGTCGGGAAGAACATGGCCACTGAAGCCAGAGAAGGAGCCGCGCTGACACGTGGGAGAGGGACCCGTCACAGCGGATGGGGTCATCGACGTGAGGCTGCGGGTGAAATGGTGGAATGTTTCGGGCGCGTACAGTTGGGTGGCTGAGTCTATATAGGGGTTCTGGGCAGCGGAGAGGGGCTGACTTCTCGTGAATGAGGCAGGGAAGGCTGTGTGGGGCGATTGGGGGGCAACAGGGGCGTGGATCCTGATTATCTACTGGGGGCGGCTGGTTGTGGTGTATATTATGGGGAGGATTGGTGGCTGTATATGGTGAAGGCTGGGCTGACGTATACTACTGGGGGCAGGCTGGGCTGGCTGTTAACTACTGGGGGCTGGCTGGGCTGGCTGTATACTACTGGGGCTGGCTGGCTTATACTACTTGGGGCAGGCAGGCTGTATACTACTGGGGAGGATGATGATCTTATGGGGGAGGCTGGCTTATAATACTGGGGACTTGCTGGCTACATACTAGGGCTGCTGCTTGGTTGCTGGCTATATACGTGTGGGCTTGCTGGCTATATACATGGGGCTTGTGGCTATATAAATATTGGGGGGGGTCTGTGATCAATGCATTCCCACCCTCGGCTTTACTCGAGTCAATAGGTTTTCCCAGTTTTTGGTGGTACGATTAGGAGTTTGGCTTACTCAAGTAATACGGTAGATAGTATAATCTGTATGCTCTAAGACATGTATAAAACTCTGCTTAAACTCATCCGAATAGGTAATAAAAAAATAAATACTAATGACATAACAGCAGTGATGCTTGATATCTGGTGCTACTATGTAAGAAATCTAAGAGAACCTTTATTCCAACAGATGTTAAATTGACTACTCTAAAGCGTATCACTGACCTGAATATATTAATGGCTTAAGGTAGAGACTCTACTCTGCGGGATATATGCCTAATCAATTTGTATTCATTTTATTTCATAAAGAGAAAAATGTTATATACCCTATTCGGAATTCTTTGCCTTTGCTAAATTAAAATCCTTCTTGGTAAAATTTAAACATTTGATAATAACATTTGATAATCAAGATAATAATGACCTTCTCCCTTTACAAATTTTAAAGGCCAGAAATAAGCTTTTTCATATCTATAGATACCCAGAACATGAGAAAGTGACAATAATGGTCAAATGGGAAGAAGATGTACATAACAACCCCACATGCATTTGCATCAAGAATAACAATCTTATATAAACAACTATTGAAAACAAATCTACAGATTCATACTCTTATTTCAGTGACACTGGGGTCATGTGGCCCCACCCAAAGGGTATTTCATGAGCATATGTCATTAATATATGAAAGGTTGGGGTTCCGCCTCTAGGACCCCACATCCCCCTAGGCCAAATGTAGTGTTCGGACCTACTTTATTGCACCACCTCTCTAGTATCTGCTTTAAGCAGTACTATGTCACTGCCTCCTGAAGAGCGTCTAATCCAGTGGGTTAGGGTCTGTAGTAGAGCACCATGCACTTCTACAGTACTCATTGGGGCACATGTATCATTAGTCCGGCTTTTTCTTTCTTTTTTTGAGACTCTTCTTGGCTTTCCTGGTGGTCAGAGGTATCTTAACATTTTTTCTTTATTGATACATGTGACGTTTGGGATGGTAGAAATATTGCGAATTTTTATAACAAAAGTCGCAAAAAGTCTCCAAAAGTCGCAAACAGTTCCCCAGTTAATTTCTACAGGTAGTCAGGGGCAGTCGTAGATTTTAAAAAAGTTGCAACTTTCACATCTCAGTTAAGGTGATAACGCTGCAGGAAAGTAGACAATGGCAAACTTTGAAAGCAGACTGTTTTAGGCGCAAAAAAAGGATAAATGTGGCTTATGATGTTATTTTTACAACCTTTTGTAGTGAGGACAAAGGGTTTACAATTATCTTTTTTTCTCCTGTAACGTGATAAAAATGTACACAACCCATTCCATTGATTCCAGTATAAGAGCAGGAAAAGGTAAGTCTAATTTTTTTTGCACCTTCTCTATTGCACAGTTGTTCCTTATGTACATGACTGTATATTGTGGTTTTGAGCTAGCCATATGGTTACGTTGTGGTGTGCCAATAGTGTCTCCCCACACAGTGATCGAGTCAGGCTGCCCCACCGCAAAAGATAGGGCAGGTCCTATTTCCATCAGTTTTTTTTGAAAAGCACGGCCAATCAGCTCACTATGGAGATGGGAGAGGTCTGTTTTGCTCAGTAAGAGCCCATGAGTCCTCTTCATATATAACGGGTGTACGTGCTCTAACTAGAGATAAGCGAACACACTCGTTCGAGCATTAGCGTACTCGTAACTGCTCGTTGCTCAGACGAATACTTTGCCAGCTCGAGAAAATGGCATCTCCCGCCGTTTGGTTTTTGGCGGCCAGAAACAGAGACAATCACAAGCCAGGAGACTCTGCACTCCACCCAGCATGACGTGGTACCCTTACACGTTGATAGCAGTGGTTGGCTGGCCTGATCAGGTGACCCTGAAATAGACTAGCCCCTGCCCGCGCTGCTCGCATCATTCTCTGTCTGGATGCCGTTAGGGAGAGAGTTGCTGCTGCTGCAGGGATAGCGTTAGGCGGTTATATTAGCTTACTGTTAGGCAGGAGTGAGTCTACAGGAACCCAACAGCCCTTGTTAGGGCTACAATAGCTTTATATATATATATTTTTTTTTTTGTTTGCCTGTGGCTGGCCTTGCTGGCACTAGTAGTGCAGCTAGTACCATATTGTGACGAATTTGCAGGGAGACTTGCGAAGGTTATATTTAGCTCTTAGTGACACACATATCCATCTCAAACACCTAAGTGGGACAATTTATTAGGGGCTTGATTGAATTAGGCACAGTCTGATGATTTTTTTTTTTTTTTCAAAAACTTAAAGTGACTTAAAATCCAGTTGTGTGCTGTCAGTGTAGGTTAGAAACTAGGCATACAAGAACACAACCGGCTTTCTTAGGGTTACAATAGCGTTATATATATATTTTGTTGATTTGCTTGTGGCTGGCCTTGCTGGCACTAGTAGTGCAATAAGTACCATATTGTGAGGAATTTGCTGGGAGACTTGCGAACGTTATATTTAGCTCTTAGTGATACACATATCCATCTCAAACACCTAAGTGGGACAATTTATCTGGGGTTTGATTGAATTAGTCTGTTTTTTCTTTTTTTTTTTTACTTTTTTTTTTTTTTTATAACTCAAAGTCATCAGGCACAGCACAAAATCCAGTTGTGTGCTGTCAGTGTAGGCTAGAAACTAGCCATAGCAATAAGATAGCATCGTTTTGTTAAAAAAACAAAAACACAAAAAAAACACCAAAAAAACTAAAAAAAAATTTACAGTTTACACTTTAATTTTGAAAATGTTGAACCCGAGGGCTAGGGGTAGAGGACGAGGTCGTTCAACTACTGCAGGGGTCAGAGGCCATGGTCCTGGGTGGGGTGAGACACCACCTGCTGATGAGAGAGCAGGGGGACGCCGCAGAGCTACACTCCCTAGGTTCATGTCTCAAGTTACTGGGACTCGTGTTAGAGCACTGTTGAGGCCAGAACAGTGCGAACAGGTGATGTCGTGGATTGCGGACAATGCTTCTAGCCATTTGTCCACCAGTCAGTCTTCCACGCAGTCCACCCATGTCACCGAAATCAGCACTCCTCCAGCTCCTCCACCTCAGCCTCCTTCGGGGCCAGTCTGCCCCCTCCCAGGAAAATTTGGCATTTGAACCGGCATACTCTGAGGAAGTGAGGAACATTTCTGGACCCTTCACAGAGTCACAAACCACTTGTCCGGTTGCTGCTGAGCTCTTTTACGATACCCAGGTTTTCCACCGGTTGCAGTCTGTGGGTGATGTTGACAAGTGGAAGAAGTGTGTAAAGAGGTGTCGGACGATGAGACGACACGGTTGTCAGACAGTGGTGAAGTTGTTGTCAGGGCAGGAAGTCCGAGGGGGGAGCAGACTGAGGGATCGGAGGATGATGAGGTGACAGACCCAAGCTGGGTTGATAGGCCGGGTGAACACAGTGCTTCTGAGACGGAGGCGAGTCCTCGACGAGAACAGGTTGAAGCTCCCGTGGTGAGGGCTAGATTTTCGGAAGTCTGGAGGTTCTTTAAAGAAACACCGGATGACCGACGGACTGTGGTGTGCAACCTGTGCCACACCAGGATCAGCAGGGGTTCCACCACTACCAGCTTAACCACCACTAGTATGCGCAGTCATATGAATGCTAAACACCCCACTCAATGGAACCAAGGTCGTTCACCTCCGGCCGGGCACCCCACTGCTCCTTCCCCTGTGTCACCTGTTGCCTCTGCTAGTTAGTCCCCTGCCCAGGACCCCGGCCAAAACATCTCGCGTGCGAAAACCACACCTTCGCCTCCACGATCCACCACAGTATCCACCAATGTCTCCATGCGCAACTTTCAACTGTCTATACTCCAGACGCTGGAGCGCGAGAGGATATACAGCACATCATCCCCTTAGCAAACGAGCTGTGTCAGGCAGAATTTTGGGTTGTTTTCATGGCTTCCACATCAAACTTATTAACTTTGTCTCCACCCTGCTGTGTAATCCACAAAATATACTGGCAAACTTTTATCATTTACCGATACTATTTCAGCGCTTCTTGCGCATCTGTTTACATTCCCCTCACACGCCATAACCAAAACTTATAAGAACAGTACTACACTTGATCTTATTCAAAAGGTTCTTAGAAGTGCTGTTTGTAGCCCCCACCTGCTTTGAAAATGATACTTTTTTAAAAGGAAGCGCTGCTGGCCCCCAGGCCCATTTTGGGTGGGGAGGAGCCGAGAGACAGGGGCTTGGACAGGCGAAAGCTCACCTGGCAGCGGACCGCCAGCTCCATCCCAAGATTAGGCAGCCTCAGAGGCATCCATGCATACTGCCCCTGCTGTTTCCTGTCCATTTCGCCTCCACGATCTTCCAAAGCGTCCACCAATGTCTCCATGTGCAACTTTCAACTGTCTATATCCCAGACGCTGCAGCGCGAGAGGATATACAGCACATCATCCCCTTATCAAACGAGCTGTGTCAGGCAGAATTTTCAGGTGTTTCACCAGATACATAATGGAACTCGGCGCATCTGTCGCCGCCATGCTGGAGACCTGAAGTTTCAATCATAGCAGTGCAATATGGATGCACCATACTGTCACTTTTAATCATGGAAGTCGTCTCCATGGCTGCCGCCACATGTCGTCCCCTTATCAAACGAGCTGTGTCAGGCTCATTTTTCGGGTGTTTCACCAGATACGTTATGGAACTTGGTTACTATGTCGCCACCATGCTGTGTTATCGACTAAATATACCGTCAACCTTTTGTTCACATAGGAAATCATTTCAGCGCTTCTTGCTCACCTCCTTTGGTTCCTCTCTGCCACCCATTGGTTTGAAGCCTGAGTCCATTTGGGGTATGTCGCCATGCCACTCTAGCCTGCCGCTGCTACTGCTGCCTCTGCATGCCGTCTTCTATAGTGTCAGGGTCAATTATTGGATGTTTTAGATGCTATCTAGCCTCATTCGGTCATTGCCATGGTGTTGCCCATAATTTTTGCATAATGGTGCGATTAAGCAGCCTCAGAGGCATCCATGCATGCTGCCCCTGCTGTTTCCTGTCCATTTCAGTGGTGTTTCCATCATTTTCTGAGGTTCCCAAGTGTTTGGCCAAGCTTCCCTGTGCAGAGCCTTGGTCCACTTGAAAAATGCTTGAGTCTCCCATTGACTTAAATGGGGTTCGTTATTTGAGACGAGCACTCGAGCATGGGGAAAAGTTTGTCTCGAATAACGAGCACCCGAGCATTTTATTGCTCGCTCATCTCTAGCTCTAACCAATTGCGGCAGTTAACCTGTTGGGTACCATGGTCACACCTGAATGCAGCACCTAACAGTGCTTTACCTGGGCGCTGCCCTCTTTAAATGCCAGTCTGCAACCTCAGTGACGTCATCAGAGGGTGCCTGTTAAAGGCTCCCATAGCTGTAATTAGCATATCTATACTACAGTCTGTGTGAGACAGACAAGTAATATAAAATCAATATATGTACTAAAAATTGAAATACAGCTGTATTTCAGTATATTGTATGAGTGATCAGACCCTTTGGGGTTAAAGTACCTAAAATAAGGCAGAACCAAAAAATGCCCCGGTATCAAATATACTAACACAGCTCTCAACAGTTCAAATAGTAAATATCAGCAGAAAAACGAGCTAGGCAAATCATTACTTGAAAGAACACATATCATTTTATTCATAATATTCCAAGTCAAACACATAAATATATACACAGGTCGTATTAAAAATATACCAAGGGAACCAGGTGTCCCAGATGACAATTGGGACCACACAGAGTACCAAAACGGCCCCCCTCCGTCTAAAGCCCCATAGGTAAAAATATGTAAATAAATATGGTGGCAATGCCCAATAATAGGGCCAGTGAAGTAAAAAGGGGGTAAGTGACATGGTGGTGTCATGGTGTGGGGAATATTTTCTTGGCACTCTTTGGGCCCCTTGGTACCAATTGAGCATCGTTGCAACGCCACAGCCTACCTGAGTATTGTTGCTGACCATGTCCATCCCTTTATGACCACAATGTACCCAACATCTGATGGCTACTTTCAGCAGGATAATGCGCCATGTCATAAAGCTGGAATCATCTCAGACTGGTTTCTTGAACATGACAATGAGTTCACTGTACTCAAATGGCCTCCACAGTCACCAGATCTCAATCCAATAGAGCATCTTTGGGATGTGGTGGAACGGGAGATTCGCATCATGGATGTGCAGCCGACAAATCTGCGGCAACTGTGTGATGCCATCATGTCAATATGGACCAAAATCTCTGAGGAATGCTTCCAGCACCTTGTTGAATCTATGCCATGAGGCAGTTCTGAAGGCAAAAGGGGGTCCAACACGTTACTAGCATGGTGTACCTAACAAAGTGCCGGTGAGTGTATATTGGCCCAAAGATATTTCAGTTTGATGTAATTATTATGGTATTGAAATGAAAGACCTACTAGTGGTTACTGTTACTGCCCTAGAATTTAGCACCACTAAAAAGATGTTGAACTTTGTCGGACCTTAGTGGGAAAGTTACACATTCATGATATCGGGGGCACAATATTAGTTAAAGGCGGCACGCAGCATTATAGTCAGACAATGCACTTTATGTGATCTCCCGTGACAGAGTTAGCAAATGTGCCCCACTGCGTTAACATTGAGTTTACCACAAAGCCCTTAACACCAAAGGGTTAATGGTAATAGCTATCTAAAGTTTGAAAATAGTGGGCACTATAAACAGTGGATATCAGACCTTTCAGACATTTTAATCTAAATAGCATAAAAACACATTACAGGCATTCCCCTTCTTACCTGACACCCGACTTATAGAGGACCCCTTGTTACAGATGGAGAAGCTCTCTGGATGCTTTACTTTAGTAATGATCAGCTATTAGGTGTCTGTAATGAAGCTTTATTGATAATCCTTGGTCCCATTACAGCAAAAATAATTTTGACAATTATAAAATATAGAGTTTCGACTTACATACAAATTCAACTTAAGAACAAACCTATGGAATCTATCTTGAATGTAACCCGGGGACTGCCTGTATATTCCATCAATACAACATACGTTGTAAAAGCATATGTAGTACTCTAGTTCGTACTACCTATACTCACATAAATTGATGGAATCTTATAACAGAAAAATACGAGAAAAATACACAATTACAAAAAATATAAAATATAAAAAAGTTAAGAAACATTGAAAGAGTCACTGTCAAAAGAAGCCTAAATTGGTACAAATTCATCCAATAGTTCCAAATTGAAACTTTGTATGATATGAAATATTTATGTGGTTAGTTCCAGTAAACACCTTAATGCCCAAGAGTCTCAAGCTAACGGAATAAAGGGCCCTATATCCGTAGCATTTAATTATATAGACAGCTGTATTGGCCCACCATGTGCATAAACATAAGTATGAATCCACAAATGTCAAAGCGGTTCTTTTAAATGAACAAACTCACGGTTTGGAGACTTACCACTCGGTGTATCTCTATCAGCTATGTTGTATCATAGCATGGATGTTTCCCGGTACCATTCCGATGTTGCTCCAGTCGTCCTGCTGCACAAGGATGCCATGAGAGTTTGGCTTCGGATTGATCTCATTCTTATGTGCATGTGTGAGAATGTCGAGTCCAGATCCTGACAGCGTTGTGGGGAAAAAAATCAATGCTATCGCAGAATATAAAAAACAACTAGAGGTTCACTGTCTGATTTTGGAAAATTAAGTTTTGCAGTTTCCTAGTATCTATTAAAAAATGTATTTGAACATGTACACATAATCCAGTATTTGTTCCATCCAGATTTTTAACCACCCCCCATATGATTCAGGAGGACGATGTCCAAAGTTCCTAAACACCTATCAAAACTAAAAAAGTAGAGAAGGGGGGATTTATACTACTGAGAAGAAGCGTTACGCCTGTAATGCGTCTTGCAAAAAACCCCTACCGCAGCCCAATATTAGAATATTGACACCTAACACAAGGATAAACCAAGTTTTACCCTTCAGATAGATATTACCAGCAGTAATCACTTAAACAAGACGTTTTTGGTCTGGGTATATGTACTTTACAGGAACAAAACGCTAACACATGGACCTGAAATGCTACATGTGGAAAAGGTACCTGCTGTAGTCCAATCATGCGTATTTGATAATAACATTTGATAATCAAGATAATAACTGACCTTCTCCCCTTTACAAATTTTTAAAGGCCAGAAATAAGCTTTTTCATATCTATTAGATACCCAGAACATGAGAAAGTGACAATAAATGGTCAAATGGGAAGAAGATGTACATAACAACCCCACATGCATTTGCATCAAGAATAACAATCCTTATTATAAACAACTATTGAAAACAAATCCTACAGATTCATATCTCTTATATTCAGTGACACTGGGGTCATTGTGGCCCCAACCCAAAAGGGTATTCTCATGAGCATATGTCATTAATATATGACAGGTTGGGGTTCCGCCTCTAGGACCCACATCCCCTTAGGCAAAATGTAGTGTTCGGACCTCACTTTATTGCACCACCTCTCTAGTATCTGCTTTAAGCAGTACTTATGTCACTGCTCCTGAAGAGCGTCTAGCTCCATAATCCAGTGGTGTTAGGGTCTGTAGTAGAGCACCATGCACTTCTACAGTACTCATTGGGGCACATGTATCATAAGTATGGCTTTTTCTGTCTGTTTTTTGAGACTTTTCTTGGCTTTCCTGCGGGTAAGATGTATCTTGACATTTTTTCTTTATTGATACATGTGACGTTTGGCTTGTAGAAATATTGCGAATTTTTATAACAAAAGTCGCAAAAAGTCTCCAAAAGTCGCAGTCAATTTCTACAGGTAGTCAGGGGAAGTCGTAGATTTTAAAAAAGTTGCAACTTTCACATCTCAGTTAAGGTGATAACTCATTAAACGCTGCAGGAAAGTAGACAATGGCAAACTTTGAAAGGAGACTGTTTTAGGCGCAAAAAAAGTCACAAATGAGCACAAGAACCATGAAAAGTCTCATATATTAAAGAAAAAGGCAAGCCAAAAGTTTAATACATGTGCCCCATTGTCTATCTGGGGAAAAATGCTGAACAGGAGGACAATTATTAAATGCAGGATAAATGTGGCTTATGATGTTATTTTTACAACCTTTTGTAGTGAGGACAAATGGGTTATACAATTATCTTTTTTTCTCCTGTAACTGTGCATAAAAATGTACACAACCCATTCCATGGATTCCAGTATAAGAGCAGGAAAAGGTAAGTCTAATTTTTTTTGCACCTTCTCTATTGCACAGTTGTTCCTTATGTACATGACTGTATATTGTGGTTTTGAGCTAGCCATATGGTTACGGTGTTTGTGCCGATAGGTTCTCAACCGCACAGTGCATCGAGTCAGGCTGCCCACCCGCAAAGAGTCTAGGGATGGCCGTTGCCTCATTCTGTTTTTTTTTTTTAAGAAAGTACCCGGCCATCAGCTCAATGGAGATGGGAGAGGTCCGTGTTGCGTCTTCAAGTAATAGCCCATGAGGTCTCAATATTAAAGGAAGGGGTACGTGCTCTACACTAGGAGGATAACGAACACACCTCTTTGTTTTTTTTTACAGCATTAAGCGTACTCGAGTAATGCTGTTGCTCAGGACGAATAATTCGACAGCTCGAGAAATGGCATCTCCCGCCGCTTCGGTTGTTTGGCGGCCAGAAACAGAGACAATCCCAAGCCAGGAGCCGCGCACAACCACCCACATGAGTGGTAACCCTAACGTGAATAGCAGCTGGTTGTGCTGGCCCTTATCAGTGACCCGAAAAGACTAGCCCCTGCCGCGCTTGCTGCTCCTCATTCTCTGTCTGGATGCCATTAGGAGAGAGCTGCTGTCTGGCTGCAGGATAGCTCGTTAGGCTGTTATATTAGCTTACTGTTGGCAGGCAGTGAGTCTACGGAACCCCAACAGCCCTTGTTAGGAGCTACAATCGCTTGTAGATTATTATATTTTTTTTGTTGTTTGCTGTGGTGCCTTTGCGGAGCACTAGTAGTGCAGCTAGTACAAATTGTGACGAATTGCAAGGGGAGACTTGCGAAGTTATATATTTGCTCTGTGCCACACTATCCTCCAACACCATAAGTGGGACAATTTATTAGGGGCTTTATTGAATAGGCACATCTGACAGTTTTTTTTTTTTCATCTTTTATCATGTGTTTTTTTAAAACTCAAAGTCAAAAGGCACCAGCACAAATCCAGTTGCGGTGGCTGGTGAGTGATTAGGCTAGAAAAATAGCCGAAAAAGGAAAGCCGCAAAAGGCGCTCTTTAGGTTGTACAATTAGCGTTACTGATCTTTGTGTTGGTTGACTGCTTGTGCCGGCTGTGGGGCATAGCTAGTAGTGCAGCTAGTACAACATCATGTGACGATTTGAGGGATTCTTGCAATGTTTATGTTTAAGCGATCTAGTGATCCCTACATATCCATCTCAAAAGACACCTAATGGGACAAATTTTATTAGGGGTTTTTATCGAACTAGGCACAGTCTGTTTTTCTTCTCTTTTTACTTTCTTTTTTTATTAACTCAGTCCTCAGGCACAGCACAAATCCAGTTGTGTGCGTCGAGTGTTAGGTTAGGAAAACTAGCCCCTCTAGCAAACGGATAGCATGTTTGTGTTAAAAAACAACAAAACACCCAACACACTTACATAAGGGGGTCAGAGGCCGTGGTCCTGGGCGGGGTGAGACACCACCTGCTGATGAGGGAGCAGGGGAACGCCGCAGAGCTACACTCCCTAGGTTCATGTCTCAAGTTACTGGGACTCGTGGTAGAGCATTGTTGAGGCCAGAACAGTGCGAAAAGGTGATGTCGTGGATTGCGGACAATGCTTCTAGCCATTTGTCCACCAGTCAGTCTTCCACGCAGTCCACCCATGTCACCGAAATCAGCACTCCTCCAGCTCCTCCACCTCAGCCTCCTTCCCCCCAGTCTGCCCCCTCCCAGCAAAATTTGGCATTTGAACCGGCATACTCTGAGAGTCACAAACCGCTTGTCCGGTTGCTGCTGAGCTCTTTAACGATACCCAGGTTTTCCACCGGTTGCAGTCTGTGGGTGATGATGACATTGTTGACGTAGTGGAAGAAGTGTGTAAAGAGGTGTCGGACGATGAGGAGACATGGTTGTCAGACAGTGGTGAAGTTGTTGTCAGGGCAGTAAGTCCGAGGGGGGAGCAGACTGAGGGATCGGAGGATGATGAGGTGACAGACCCAAGCTGGGTTGATAGGCCGGGTGAACACAGTGCTTCTGAGACACCTTCGCCTCCACGATCCTCCACAGTATCCACCAATGTCTCCATGCGCAACTTTCAACTGTCTATACCCCAGACGCTGGAGCGCGAGAGGATATACAGCACATCATCCCCTTAGCAAACAAGCTGTGTCAGGCAGAATTTTGGGTTGTTTTCATGGCCCGCGAGCCCTCTCCATGCACCGGGACCCGGCGCGGCGCGCGGCGGGAAGGGGTTAATATAGTTTCTTTAACCTTGTTATCTTTCTTTTTCTGAATTCTGCTGTGTATGGCTGCTACATTCGCCTCTATTATTAACCTCTTTAGGACGCAGCCAGTGTGTATGTTAAGGCTCAGCCTCTTGTTCTTAAATTTGACTTTTTAACACCAAAGTGATCTTGAGACATGTTGTACTGTGGTAAATTTTGTTTGATGTGTTTTATTTCATTTATTTATTTAAAAAATAATTCGTCATTTTCAAAATTGTAAATGATCTCCTTTTAAGATAGACAGTTTTACTCCACAAATTAGTTACTAACTAACATTTCCCATATGTCTGCATTATGTTGTCATAATTTTGAATATGTCGTTATATGTTATCAAAATGTCAGTTTCCCATATTTTCAAGTAGATTTTAGAATTTATTTTTTTGGGGATCATTTTTGTTTTAAACAAGCTTTTAAATAAATAATATTAGAATCCCCTATATATCTTTCCATTTTCAAATCTGAGCCCCTCACGTTTTCCAAAACTTGTTAACCCTTTCAGAGCTTCATAGCAATTAAAACAAAATGGATATGAAACTGAGAATGGTCTAATTTTGTCAGTTATGCAGTCATTTAGCTGTAAAATTTACACATTCAACAAAGATAAAGAAAACTCAGGAGAAATTTCATTAAAAAATTCTAAGATGAGTTTGGAGACACCCCAAATGTGGAAGTCAATTTTTGTATGGGTTCGCAGCGGGATGCAGAAGGGAAGGAGAGCCGCCCAGTAGCCACTTTTGCCCTTTAGGATGTAATGGTTTTTTATGATATTTTATTTTCCATTAATGTGACCATGTGAGGGCTTATTTTTTGTGGGATGAGATGCATTTTTCGGTGATACTATTTTGGGGTGGCTAAGCCCTAATGATGAAAATGAAATTAACATTTGGTGGAGGGCTTTCTTTTTAGTGTTCACTGTATAGTCTAATAAACATGTTATCTTTATCCCATGAGTCAGTCTGTACTACGTACATTTTGCTTCACTATCGTGCAGAGAGCGCCAGATTGATGAAGACCGAAGCACCATTTTCATGACTCTCGGGCACCCTGCAGGCACCCAAAGTACATGAACTGAGTGCATCAGTTTTTTTCAGGTGACCTACAAAATACATACTTGATGTCAAGGAAGCTGCCTTACAAGGTAGATAAAAGAGGCAGTCTCCACAAGGAGCAATCTTACTTCCCGATCCTAGTCACAAGCCTCTCACTCTCACAGCAAAACCAGTTACAGATTTATAAATCTGCCCCTAAGAGCACAGCACCCAGTGCTCCAAATCCAGTTATGAGCTTGAAATATAAATCTGTATCTATGTGACCATTGATTGTCTAAATCTGTATAAAGACCAAAAGCACAGAAGCCTCAACAAATCATCATTAGGGTATTCACCTACTCAGTGAGACATACCTGCTAAAATTTGGGGGTTTTGTCATAGACTTTGCATAGGAACCAAGTGGCTTCAGGCTGTACCTTTACCGAAGCATAACTGATTATAGATATAATGTACTTGTTTGTATTCTTGTCATATTGGCATAGTTTGGAATAATAGTCTGAAAAATCAAAATCTTCAGCAGCACTTGTCCATCATCCACATCTGTCTATCTCCACTGCACTTTTATCTTGGTAAGTTTTTGTTTAGATTTCCTTGACCATAAAAAGTCATGTGACTTTTAATAGTCGTCTTGACAAATGATTTGTATTGAGATAAAATCATGTCTGGCAAGCGTTCTGTATCCCATATTTAGAGATGTCATCATCATTGGCTTGTATATCACATATAAATTATAACCAAGTACAGACTTAAGTAGACTTTGACAGTATGTGTAAAATGACGGCAAAACAGATGAGGAATTAAATATTTTTGTTCTTTTCCTCTCTGTATTTTACTTTCCTCTTACACTTAGTCCATTGGGTGGTCTTTGTAGCTTCAACAAACAGTAGTTCATGTAACAAAAAACATCAAATGTTATTTAATACAACATGCAACCTCTGCAGCCAGTGCCTGAGCCAGCATACATATTAAATTACTTTAGAGCTTTAGAAATAGATGTGTCTAGAGATCTTGGTACACATTGTGGGAAATCTCTTAACACAGCTGCCTGAATCCTGTCTAGCTGAGGGACAGATAATGTATATGAAAACATTCCTTAAGATCAAGTGGTGAAGAATAGAAAGACACATAATAGTTTCTATGAACACATTTATATAGGACTGTATTTACAGTTTATGTGGACCTAGACTAAATGACATCAATGAACCCTAAATAACCAATCTGTCACCATAAACTCCCCAGATATGTTTCTTAACTATTTCTATCTTACACACAAACCATATTGTGGGTAAAAATTGTGTGGAGATTTATAAACAGAAAAAAGTTGTGGTTTTCACATGCACTGTTAGGATATATAGGCTTTATAGGCAGAGGCCCCTCTAGAAGGAAACATACAGAACCAGTATTTAAGGGCTCACACCTGGGTAACCCTGATCACACATCTCTTTTCATGGAATGCAATTCATGTATTCAAGAGTCAGACTTATCCCATTTATATTGATGATCTGAGGCATATTGTCAGCACCTGTCTAGCAAACCAGCCAGGCTTGGCGCTAGCTGCCAGACTAGGTAAGTGGTGGCGAACTCACCCTGCGACATCCCTGCGGGCTAAGGCCCTGCCTAAAGCAGATAAACCGTCCTGGTAAGGGCAAACCCACTATCAGGAACCTAACTGACGGTCCCTGAGCGACCCTACAAGATGACAGGGAAAACTTACTGGATGGTGGAGCGGATGGGTAATCGGAATACAGGAATAGACCTGTGTTCACACTGGTGCACAGAATCACAGAATACTAACACAGGTCTGAGACAGGGAAAGCGGGATATACACTGACACAGTCCTGACACGGGACTACAGGCAGGATATACACAGGTCAGGTCAAGATCAAGCGGGCTATATACAGGTCAGGTCAAGCAGGTTATATACAGGTCAGGTCAAGATCAAACGGGTAATATACAGGTCAGGTCCAGAAACAGAGAGACAAGCGGAGACCGGTCAAGATCAAAATGGCTGCAAAGGTACAGAATCAGATACAAAACACAGAATACCAAACAAGATAGAAAGAGCACTAGATACACAGGTATGAGCCAGGTAAGTGGGCAGGTATATAAGGCCATTCCCGGACACGCCTCCAGCAGAACACTGGGGAAACTGTCAATCAGGCTAGTAACCCTTGCTGGGCAGGGCTGAAATACAAGGAGCAGGGTGTGGCTCAGTTAATCAAAACACAAACAGTAAGCCACAGTTCACACACAAATAAACGCCATCTATTCTGCTAACTGCGGGTAGAGCGACTTTCAGGTATGGACGTTACACATATACAATATTTCTCATCAATGTAGGTCTTGTCATTAATTAGTCACATGACCCAGAATGTGTATGGGCAATCCACGACTTAAAAATACCAGACTTACAGATAACTCCTAGTTACAAACAGATTTTTCTGCTCTTCGGTTGTTTCATGGATGCTGGAAATACACCCACTAGAAGGTGGCAAAAGTGACAAAAAACAAAATAACTAAATGAACTTACTCTCCCAATTCCTGCATTAGGGCACTACATCAGATATCTGTGGTGTCCGATGAGACCTTGGTTAGCCCAAGAAGGTCCTATCACATCTGGCACTTCTGGTCAGGAGAAGGTGCCTAAAACTGGAAGTGCTTATGCGATGAGGGAACCAGGAGTAAGAACAGGGTCAACTGCAACCCTCTGTTTTCTTTTACAGTTTACCAAATCACACATATTTTCTCCTAGTTCAAGCATTTTCATTTTATGTAACAACCTTTTATGTATACAGAAACAAATGCCTAGAAAAGTATAATTATGTCTCAAGGTTATGTTACTGACTGATTTTTATGGAAACTCATATTGCAACGTAGATAACCCAGCTGACACAATAAAATGTAAGCAGGCAAGGATTGTATTGTTGTTTTATCCATGGGGAACACTGGCACTTCTCCAAGCCGTAGCAATTCTCTAAAAATGTACTGCCATATTTTAATTATAGAAACACATCTATATTGGTGAACCTCTCTTGTAGTTTCTATATGTTTTTAAATCCAAGTGAAATGCTTAATATTAAAATGTGGCAGTGAAGAAGTAGAAGTTCTTTACCAGTCATTATTCCAGGCATTGTACCAATAACGGTACAATTAATTGAGTGTCTCATAGAGAGAAGGCTAAGTTTTTCCCTTATAAAATATGAGTGTGAATGACATTCTTTATTAGCCTATGCAATATGTGAAATGAGAAACTAGCCTAGAGATTCATGTCAGCCAGAACAATTCTTCATTGTTTTACAGCAAACATCATAAAGTCTATACACAATAATTGCAAAGCTAATCAAAAAGGATGGCTCCATCCCTTATTGATAAAACAACCTTGAATTGATGTTTAGTTTTTCATTGCAATACAATTCTAGAATAAAGTAAAGTATAGTGATAGGGATATTTCATGGTAAGTTATCAGACGGGCAAATGGCTATCCTTGTGATATAACAATACTCTTTTTGGGGTTCATAGAGAGAATCACAAGAAAGAGAATCTGTAAGCACTGGGGCAATACAGCTGTTTGGATTAATCTAGCTAATTGTACATTCATACAGTTACTAGAACAGAACAAACTGGAATAAACGAGGAGCTATTGAAAAGTGGTAAAAAGAATATTATTAGCACATTTGTAAGCATAGGCTTCATAGCTTTGACATTCCACTAAAACTTTTTATTGTTAAATGCAATCCCCCCAGAACACTTGTGACTAAAGTTAGGCAATACATTATGTTTATTGGATTTTTAAATTATTTTTGTTATCTATGCTCATTGTATTCAACTGATTATCGCTTTCATCCTTGACTATGCTTATTGTTTTGGTTCTGTCATATGCATTCCATTAGACACCATGGAATTTTCATTATACTTATTGCTTTTCTGTGTTTTTTTTACTGTACATCCTGTTATTAGCAGCTGGCTGTAATGTACATGAGGGTTGCCAGTCAAAACTACTGTGCTTATTATACTGTCTTATTTCTTCTTTGGTGTTTTGCTTATACTTTAAAGTCCAGATGTTTAATATGTATGCATGTACAGCTATTCTTCTTCTGTAAAATCTCGGGCTATGCAAAGAAGATATATCCATAAAAATCCTAGCTAAGAAAGGACTTTCTTTCAATAATAATGAAAACTGTGATTAGTGTTTAGGAAAATAGCAAACAACCTGATAAATCAATGATTTTGATAGTGATATTGAAAGTGATATTTCTGCATATGAAATTATTTATTTGTGCAGTAAGTGTAGTTGGGTAGCTAACAACAGCTTTACAGATTTAGTTTTTGGAAAGTCATTCAATCTGTGGAATAATTTTGGCCCTTATTTGGGAAATGGGGGTGCAAATGTTTCATATATTTTTATAGTACATTTTCTACAAAAATTCTGGGAAAATGTGTTATTTCAGACAGTGTTCTGAGGACTTAATCGCAAAACCTAAAATAAGTAGAAGAAAGAAGGAAAATGGAAAAGGCCCAGCCAATTATTACCTCCAAATATATTTATAATTACCAGTGAGAACTGCTACAATCTGGATATGAATAAAGAAACACTCCAGTTACAGCTGATTCATTGAATTATACCTTGTGCAAGGCCTGAAGACTGGAGCATGAATTCACTATATGTGGTGGTTGAACATATTAGATTAAAGGAGACAAGATCCACTATACAATAGGCATTATGCATTATGCATAAGGCACCCTGCATTATGCCTTATTCAATAAATTAACATTGACTGGAGTGTTCCTTTAAGTAAAGCCAAGTTTACCTTGCTGGAAAAGATAAGTTAAAATATGCAACAAATTGGGGCAGATTTAGCATTAAGTAGGCAGGCAGGCTTTTTTGTATTGTCCTTGAAGTTGTTTTGGTGTGTTATGCATATCAGATTTATTATAGTAGCTTATACAGTTAGTTAGATGAGGTTTAATTTTGGCACAAAAAGTGTTAATGCCCACAGTGGATTTCCAACATATTGAGTTAAAAGAGAAATTGTTTCAAAAATGTTCCTGTGGGACTGGAGTGGATTTGGGCCTAAATCTGTAGAGTTTGCAACTCATAAGTTTTTTAACCACATCTGGTGTCAAGCTTGGAATAAGTAGACTGAAGTGAAAACTGAAGTAGTTTAGCAAAACTTCAACATTTTGACTCAAAGGGGTATTTCTATTTCTATTCCAGTGGACAGAAATCTGACCATGGTCACACAGGTGTACGGCTCGTTATATCACAGAGAGTAATCACAAAGAGCTGTGTGATATAACGAAACTGTAAAGAAATGAAACAGAAAGTATATTGGAGAATTGTATACAGTTTTATAATATATACAATAACATTAATTTGCTGAAATGGAAATACCCCTTTAACTGAAATAGTACATTCTCCCATATTGACTTTCTAATGAACTGATGAAAAATATTCTTAAATCGTCTGGTGGCCACAGACATTGGGGGATTTATCAGTGTTTGGTTGTTTTTTTTTTGTTGTCAGAAATGGGTTTTTATGTATTTTTATGCAACATTTGAGCAAGATGTAGTAAAACTCACAGGGACTCATTTGTCAATGATATCACTGGGTTACAAATGATATCACTGTGGAAAAAGTAGCAATTTGCACTTGGGAAATGGCACTTTTTAGGTAGTATTAATAATAATTCCTTTATTTATATAGGGCACACAGATACACAGAGCTTGACAAATCAGTCCCTGTCCCCAATGGGGCTCACAATCTAATCAACCTACCAGTATGTTTTGGAGTGTGGGAGGAAAGGACCTGGACGAAAAACCCACGTATACATGGAGAGAACACACAAACTTTTTGCAGATGTGGACACATTTTGCAACAAAACCAAGTATATGATAAATTGGATACAAAAAAGGACACCAGCCAAGTGCAAAAAAGCCTGTAACTATCCGAAAATATATATAAATGTTTCAAGATCTCCAAGCAGTGAATTCAAGCCACATAACAAGCCACAATACTCTTGAAACGGGTTCCAACACAATGACCTAAAATACACAAACAACATTTTACATGTTAAAGATATAACAGTACCAAGGTAACAGAGTAGCCAGACCAATATGCTCACTCCTATAAAAAAAAAGTTGTCAGTGACTTCAGAAGTGTGGTTTATGAGGATAAACCTAAAAATACTGAAAAACTTTGGACTCCAATCTTTCTAGGTTTGAACAACAACTCTGACACCAGTCACAGCTACTTTTTCGAAAAATTCATGTTGCAGGGCCTAAAGGGAGAAGCATGACTCACTTCAGGCCCTGCACAATTTATAATTCAATTATTCATCTTTGACTGCAGTGTTCCTTTAAGAGTTGTCCTGTGTTAGTGAAATGCATACAACACAGATGTCAAGCAGTTATGAGAAATAAGTTGAGCAAAGCGAAATCTGAAATTTTTTTTTCAGTTTCTTTTTTTAATTTTTGAGCTACTAAAAAGAAACTAGAGCTCTGCTATGTTTTAACCTGTCACTAGATTTGAAGTAACATTTTGCCTGTACTGTAAGAGTACATTGTACTGATCCCTAATTTAACATTTAACATTTAATTGCTCAATGCCTCTATTTGTAGTAAATCGGCCAATACTGGAACTTTAATCACACTGTGGCTCACTCTTTAGCCACATTCAGCTGCTCACATTATAATCACTTTATATACTGTATCTTATATGAAGTCATCCTTTTTTAATAGTATAATATCATTCAACACTTTAATGTACGATATACTTTTGAAAAGTCCTGCTCTTTAAAATACAACAATATATTTGATACATTTGAATGTCATGTGACCAATACAAACATACATGTAAAACAGTGCAATATATTTTTTTTTATTACTGCAAAACATGACTAAACAGAAGTAGTCTGAGAATGGAAGCCCGCATCTTTTGGACATATCTTTCAAAAATGTATACACGCATGTTTTATTTCTAAACAATTTAAAGGAATTGACTGTATTTTGGTATACTAAAGCATTTTGTCTGCCATCTTATTCAATCGCCCCCTTTCTTAGAAAAACATTTATTAGAAGTTGACAATGATAAATTCAAGAAAATCCTTTGGTGCAGGTAGGATTCAGTTTCAAATAAAAAGCAGAAATTCAATGTACAGAGATAAATCCATTCTTGAGTAGCTGCAGGATATCTGTCTGCCAGTGAAGTGTGACTAGAACAGTGATAGACCAATGATACATTAATCTTATGAGCAAAGCGTAAAATAAACTGTATTCAGACAATTTAGTTGATATCAAACTCCTGCCACTGTTTGAAGTGCTTTAGCTACATGTGGTAGTTATATATATTAGAATAATGGAGACAGGATCCACTATACAATATACAGTTTCCAGGTTACAAACAAAATCTTTCTTTAAGTTTGTACTTAAGTTGAATTTGTATGTAAGTCAGAGCAGGTATATGTTATAATTGTGACTCCAGACAACAATATTTTTTGTTTCTGTCTTGCTGTCATGGGAACAAGGATTATCAATATCATTAAAGACAACTTACAGATGATCATTGCAGCCTGGGACTAAACTAAGGTATCCAGAGACTTCACCAGAGGTCACAGTGGGCAGAGAGGTCTGTCTGTAACTAGGGGTCGTCTGTTAGTTGAGTGTCCTTAAGTCGGGGACTGCATGTATTGAGTCAGGCAGGCCCTAGATCGAGGAAGCCATAGGGTGAACATTGGAGTTTATAGACTAGACTTAAGCTATTCTTTATTTCTCACTAGATGGTTTTGGTCTTTTTTAATAGCGTGCATACAAACATACATGGCATATAGGAAAATTAGGTTTAATAACTTCTTGTCAAGTGATCAGTTAAGCAGATATGTTAGAATAACCATTGCTTTTTCTCATACAAAATTATTTGAAATTTGTTATACCATCACTCCATAATAATTTTACTCAACATTGTCCCCTTTGTTTCAGTACAACCAATGATACCTGTGAAGTCATTTAACAAATGTGTCCACAAATTCACTAAAATATTGTGAAATGCTAACAAAACATTTGAAAGGCTGCAATTACAACAAATTAAAAAAAATAGACATGTAAGCTTTTTCTTGTCACAAGCAGCAGTTGCCTTCATTATGATGTTCTCACTGACAGTGGAATATAATAGTGACAGGGCAGTAGAGTGTAGGACTTAATTGATATTGTTTGTATAATGAAAAGTTATACAATTTTCCAATATACTTTCTGTATCAATTCCTCATGATTTACTAGATTTCTGCTTCTATGATTACTTGCACTGGATAGAAATCCAGTAGAGTGTGATGTCACACAGGTGCATGAGTTAATAACATTCCTAAGAAATACAAGTTTTTATCTTTATGCAAAGGAGGCAACTGGTACACCAGGGGCATGCCCTTAACAGCCTCCTGCACCACTACTTGTGCGTATCACAAAGGCAAGCCTCCTGCTAATGGATTTTTGTGGCTCTATCTAGTGAAATCACATTAATGCAAAGTCTCTGACAAATGTGCAGTAACCTCTCATTTGCCTGGCCTTCTGTCTTCACTGTACTGTCCAACTGTGAAAAGCAATTCTCTATATCCTAAGGGCAAGCATTGTTTGGGAATGGTAAATTGGAGACAAATAAAGTGCTTGGTGGGAATCACAGTATGTGGTGATAAAGATAGGAAGACATCAGAGTTATGAGAGGTAGGTGCCCCTCCCTTAAATTCCTCTACTTGTCTCTAAACAATGCCAGGATGCTTGGGCTATAAAACCAGTACCCACAGAAACCAGGTCCTATCATAAAACCTAATGGTCTGCTAGGGGGGATTTTATCAATATTCATTACAGAGGTCTGTAAAAGGTGATGTCCAGCGTAGCAGAGGTCACATCTAGAAACCCCCATCTTGCTATACACATCAAATAAATATGTGGCATAATTCATATTTCAATTCATAAACCGCTAATACAAGTCTTATAATGTTTTTTTTTTAAGAAATTAAAGATGTGTTGAAGTGTTTTGTGAATTGGACCTAAGTGGAGTATAAGGAGACCCTTTATATACTACACTATTTTGTATTGTGTGGTTCACATATAACACTACTTTCAAGCAAATAATTCATATTTCAGGCACATGCTTTTCCCTAATAACTCAATATAGGTATTTACTGTTACTGAATGGCATGCCAGCATCAGAGAATAATTAAATAGATCCAAATTTATTAATACGGTTTGCATCATGTTTAGAATGTATGTGTGTGGGACATTCTGAGGGAAAAGGCGAATGTAAGACCAAGTTCCTAAGTAGCCTGCGTGGCAAGATATCATCATATAAAGATTTTGAGGCATACAGGTGTTGTAAGACACTGGGTCATAAAAGTCCATAAACATACACCAAGCCTTCCTCATGTCATCACAGGCAGGGGGCTATAGAGGGAATTTGGGAATCTTAAATATAAGTAGGTGACACCATAGCAAGTTGTCATTCTTTGGGGATCCCTAAAGCAGGGGTAGGGAACCTATGGCTCGGGAGCCAGATGTGGCTCTTTTGTTGGCTGCATCTGGCTCTCAGACAGATCTTTAATAAATAGAGATAACTGCTGTGTGTCTCTTAGACTGATCACTGGACATAGGCAGTGATGTTACTGCTGCCTGTGTCCTTTGTGTGACCCAGGTGCCATTGCCACCATCGTCTAAGCCTCAATCAAAGAGAAGAGTGTGGGAGTGATGAGGAGCTGGCCGCAGGGAGCACCGGTAGGTGAATATTCATTTTTTGTGCTGGGAAGCATGTGCTGTGGCTACCTATATACTGGAAAGCATGTGCTGTGGCTAGCTATCTACTGGGGGAATGTGCTGTGGCTAGCTATCTACTTGGGGGCATGTACTGTGGCTTCTTATCTACTTGGGGGCATGTGCTGTGGCTACTGATCTACTTGGGGGCATGTGCTGTTGCTACTGATCTACTTGGGGGTATGTGCCGTGGCTAGCTATCTACTGGGGGTATGTGCTGGGGCTACCTATCTACTGGGGGTATGTGCTGGGGCTACCTATCTACTGGGAGGCATGTGTTGTGGCTACCTATCTACTGGGGGTTACTTCTCTCACGATGACTTTCCAGGTTGATCCTTCTGTACATCTATACTTTCCATCTTTTGATGTTCACACTCACCCTCCGGCTCACCCTATAGTTTCCTTGACCACTTTGCCTCTTGCGGCTCTCTCACTTTCTATATCCTGGTGACATTCCAAAACCATCATCATGGAGAACTTCAACACACCTGTTTAACACTTCCGATTTCCCCTCCTTCCTATACTCGCTCTTAGCATAACTACTTCTCTAGGTCCTTTTCTCAAACACTGGATTCCCCCACTATGAGGGAAGCATCCTCGATTTGGTCTCTCCCAACCATCTTCAATATCTAATTTTACCAATTCTTCCTTTCCACTTTCAGACCATAAATCTTTCTTTTACTTTCAATAATTCATCACCTTACTGCAGAATCCTTCGACCCATGCATGATACCCAACCCAAGTCAAAGATACCACCAACCACAGAAAATTACCAGTCTGCCACTGTCCCCCCTACTCCTCTTTCACCTGTCCAAACCTGTCATACTAAACCACTATAATTCACTGTCAGAAGCGCGACCTAGATGAAGATGGCACCACTCCTTTCCCTGACTTCGCCCCATACACCTGCATCAGTGAGCCCATCCCTCACTCTCGTACGAGCTCTCTCCCCCACAGTTCCCTTCTAACCATCACTAAAATCTCAACCGCTCTTCTCTCTTCTGGTGTTGTCCCCTGTTCTTTCAAGCCTGCTGCAGTGTACACCCCCTTTACTAAAGAAAACCCTTCGCTGGACCCATCCAGTGATGCAACTATCAGACCAGTTCTAACCTACCTTTCATCTCCAACTCCTGGAATAGACTGCGTCTACTTACCGACTAACCCTCTATCTCTCAGCCATCTCCCGTCCTGCCAATCTGCGTTTCAGATCTAGCACTTCCACTGAAACTGCCTCTTTTAAATCTCCAATTGACCTTCATTGCAAATCCAAAGGAGACTATTCTCTTCTCATTTATCTTCTGAGATCTATCAGCAGAAATTCGCGTGTAAGACCACCAGATACCTCCTTAGGAGGCTTCGCTCCATGGCCTTAGGATTGCTCTCTTTTAATTGCTTCCATCTATCTGACCGCACTTTCAGTGTCTCCTTTTCTGGATCTTTCTCTTCTCATATTCCTTTCAGTGTCGGGTTCCTCAGGCTCAGTCCAGAGTCCTCTTCTCTTATCCCTCCTATACTTCCCCCATTGGACAAACTCAGCAACTTTGGTTTGCAGTATCATCTCTATGCTAATGAACCCAGCTCTATACTTCTGCACTTAACATCACCCATGCCTTAATCCAAAATACAGCAACCATGCCCCTCTGCTGTCTCCAACATCATGTCTCTCTCTTTTTGAAACTTAATCTTTCTAAGGACTGAACTTCTTGTCTTTCCAACATGTATAACTTACTAACCCTGCCTCGGTCTGTGGGATCACTATAGCAATGAGCAGCAGTGCCCGCTGTCTTTGGTTGTGGACTATGACCTTTCCTTTTCACCATATATTCAATCTCTTGCTCATCTTGTCGCATGCATCTTAGAAATATCCCAGAATCTGCCATTTCTGACAATTGAAACTTCTAAAATCTAATTGATGCACTTATTTACTCTAGTCTAGACTACTGTACTCCCTACTAATCGGTCTTCCACTCACTAAACTCTTTCTCTTCAATCTATTGCTTAATTCAGCAGCAGGCTTGTCTTTCAGACCAAACGCTACATGGACGCCTCCGTTGTGCCCATCACAGCACTGGCTGCCTGTCTCCTTCCGTATTCACTTGAAAATAATAACCCTCATCACAAAGCTTTGCATAATGCTGCACCTCCTAGAGGTCACAATAATGTAAAGTAAACTAGGGCTTGTCTGCAGCCATTCAAGGGAAACAAACCAAATCCAGATAGAATAGTCGCTTGGTAGTAATAGCTTATGTCTGAAGCCCTAAACTTCGCTTGTAAATTTTGTGAGACAGAGATGAGCGGATCCGGACTTACGTTTGGGCCCCGGATTCGGGTGTGTCCCATGTGACTAGGACATATAGCAGGATTGGTAGCCATGCACGCCAGAGCTGTAACTGGCTCGGGTTCCCCCTGACCAATGAAACTATGACTAGTTAGCTAGAGGCATCAATACGGGTATATGTCCGCAATATTACCGGTTGAGTGGGACTACCCAAACCCGGACTCGCACTTAAAGTTCAGATGCACTCATCTCTAGTGACAGTCCACACCATTTAGAGAGAAACTGATGTGGGGAAAAAATCTATCATTTGCATCGCATTTTTACTTTTTTGGCTGCAGAGCGGTTTTTTGCGGTACATGTTATACTTTGCAACAGTATCATTGGACTACATAGTTTGTTGATCACTTTTATTGCATTTTTGGTGGGATTAAATAAGTAAAAATCATAATTTTTGGTGGGTTTTAAAAGTATTTTTTTACGGCGTTCATCTACGGGTTCAATATTTATTTATTTTTATTTTATGGATTGTTACGACGTGGTGATACTATATATGTGGGGTTTGTGTTAGGTTTGTGTTAGGATTTAGACTTTTTTGAGCGTTATATGTCTGTTTTGGGGCTAATGGGCATTTTTATTGATTTATTAATTTCTTTTTTATTGAAAAACCTTTTTTTTTCCTTTTTTACAGTTTCCACCATGGGACATGAACAAGCAATCATCTGATTGCTTGTTCATGATAATACTCTGCAATACTGATGCACATCAGTGACGCCATCTTATAGGCACTGCCTTCAGGCATCTCTGGGGTCCCGATCGGACCCCAGGGTTGCCATAGCAATGATCGGCGCCCCCAGAAAATGGCACGGGGGGAGGGGGGAGATTGTGGAGGAGAGACCCTGCATACATGGCCGCATCTGCCATGAGGCGAGATGAAATTCTCGCCTCAGGCGGCAGATGTCTGAGCCCTAGGGGGGGCGGCGGCAGCAAACAGGTGAATCACTGTTCGCTTTGTCATACCATTGCAAGTGTTGCTGCTGAGTCCCCACTCACTGTTAGGCGCACTCACTGTTAGCGCACCTAACCGGGATCACCCGCACCCATCCACACTTCTGTCAGCTGCGGAAGTGGTGTGAAATGGGAGCGGAGAGGAGCTGTGCAGTGGGTACTGGAGATGAGCGCTAAAAAGTAGGATCGCGAGAGAAGGTGCTAAAGAAAAGTGGTGAGTGAAGGGCGAAGAGGAGAGAAGTGAGGAAGAATGGCAGAGAGAGGAGAAAAGCGGAGAGACCGTCGAGATGAGGAAACTGACAGAGTGGCGAGAGAGGAGACGAGAGAGGAAAGAGTGAGTAGGTAAATGGAGCAGAGGAGCCAGAGTTGGAGCAGCACAGAGAGGACTGCAGACGATCTTGCAATAGGAGCAGGTCATAAGTGTGATAAGTACTTCAGCACAGTCCATCTATCTGCAACCAATATACAAGCATCAGGGCCAGTACACCAACAATGAGCTGTGCCCTGTTGTTCTGAGGTTAGTCAGGCACCTTCAGTGGGGCAGACACAGGATACGTCTCATGTTTTTATCCAAATCCCTATGGAAATCATGAAAATGTTACATAAACCCGATATGTTACAGGTACTGGCTATGTTGTTAGGATTTTTAAACAGTTTTTTTTACTTTTGAATCCTTTCTTTGCCGTTGCAAATTTCTATGTATTTATCTAAACTTATGCACTTGACCAGACAAAGCTATTCCCATATCCAGCCCAAGGCCAACATACAGGACATACAATCAAAAGGGTGAGCCTTCACTTTACTTTATTTTTATGGATAGAACCACAGGTACACAACCCTAAATGAAATGTACAATGTACTCCTCTATCACTCTTAGAATCTTTCTATTTCAGATATTGCCCTCCTAGATCTCATAATGGTACATAATAGATAGGAATCACGAAATCTCTAGGACATATGTTGCTATGTTGTTAAATGTTAAGTCTTTTATTCTGTGTTCTGAAAAGATAATATCTAACACTTGTAAATGGAAAGTGAGTCTACTTCGATCTTATTACATGTCTGTAATAATATAATCTGACTCAATAAAACAATTTAAAGAGACTGGGAGAAAACATGACACAAGTGACAAAAAACAGATAATAGCAAGACGACAAAATGGGTCAAATCCCAAGATGGGGGCTAGGAACAATATTGTATAGTGAGAGAATGGCCAAATAAATAGTTTTAATAGCAAAAATTAGCAACCGCAAAGAGTAGGACTGCAATGAACAGCAATCTCTGAAGGAACTGGGCAGAGTATAAGGAAGTTATGCATCACCCCTAGGAACTGACTGGTCAGCCATCCATCACTCAAGTTGAATTCAAACTATATCCGCTTTCCCCAAGGAAAAGATCCAGAAAGGGAGATGTCAATCACAGGCAGCCCTGGTGTGGTCTTTCAGAGCATTCAATTAGTTCTGACAATGATGCATCAATTTCTCTTTAAAAGTGAAAATGAATATATCCAAAACATTGAAGGGACAGATTGTCTTGGTCTAGAAGTGGTGTGTCCTGACAATTTTAAAGTCCAGGTGCGAGCAATCCAGTAGGAGAGATTGCACAGGGCATTGAAGGAACAAGTCAGGTCCACCTGAGGAAAGAACCCTGGAATTTCCCTGAATTAACATTATTATGTGAGACATATAGTCCAGGTGCACCGTCTTGGATTGCAAATAGCAAAAATTCAGATTCTAAATCACAATGGACATCAATGAAAGACTGTGTTGTTTAAAGTATTATTTTGCAATTTTTTTTTTAATTTTAACAATTACAATAAACAAACCAAAGAACGGATTGGCTGTTACATACTTTCTTCCCATAATGCAGAATTATTAAACAACATCCATGGAACGATCAGGATCTTTTGCATTCCAATATTAACTAAGGAGATAGCGCAAATGACAGCAGGATACTGTAGCCAGACGTCTTGTTACGACACAAAAACTGTTGACACATAGACAATCAGTCACACACACACATACATACCAGCATACATACCTCAGTCTCCTTCATTATGGTGAGAAGCGGATAGCAGAGGTGTTTATAAGGCTGTGTGGAGTCACATGAAAGCTTGTGTAAGACACAAATTCACCTATCTTGGCCTCAATGTGATCCACCTTTTTCCTAATTACTTATACCTCTGCAGTGATAAGCTTGAGCAGGTTGAATATCATTACACAGTGTTCCAACATGTGCATCATAGTGGTCTTGGTTAACTTGTCAGAGTTAGACAGCAGGGCAAAAGTATTGTGAATGCCTCCTGGAGCACAGCACAAAGCATTGAAGATCGACTTATTTCACCACGAAGGATCAACATAAAGAGTGAGTCGAATCCTTACATGAGATCCTCACATTGCCTAGAGCATGGCCTCTTCTCTTCATGCATCCCTTTCACAAATCCCAGAGAATCAGAGACAGTGGATGCCCTCTGACTCTACTGAAATAGTCACTGATGGAGGATATATGGGAATAAAGGCCATTTTTTTACTATATGTGTGCGCTGAATTCTTTTTCTTGTAGTCATAATTTATAGATACATAGATACACACATATTCTCTTCCGTATAAAGTTAATTATGTCATATAAAATTTTTCTGAACAGACTTTATAAACTATTCCAGCAACATCGAAGCTTGAAAATACAAAACCGAATGCTTTTGCGGCATTTATATCCATTTATACATTCCAAGTAGCTGTCTTCCTTCACATTCTTTATTAAAAAGGACAATCCTATGTCCAAGCCTTTGAAATACTTCATACACTGAACCGAATTAGATCTGGATAATTGTTGTGGTTTTGGGTACCTTTACTTGGGTCAGTGACCCATCATTAGTCAGTTCTATCCACAGTAGACAAAATATCTAGCATTAATAATAGCTCTTTAAATGTCCATGTGAGGCTGTTGATCCATGTGAGTATCTGGCTCACTCCTCCAATTAGCTGAGAGAAAGCACATTTCAATATAATTGTGGTTTTTATATGATTTACACAGTGACTCTGATGCTAACAGTGCAAATGATTTACATCAAGTAAGCTGAACATCGTCTCAAACCTGAACTCAGAGAAGATGTGGAACAGACATACTGGATTTATTCATTCCACGGTGGGTATATCGCCAATTTGAAATTATTCCAGGAGACTACTCATGCACGTTCATTGGAGCTGTAATGTTCCATCTACCCCAGGATGGTGCTGGCTAACACAGAAAAATCTCTCAGACTTCAATTATTTACCTTTGCACGCACATATGAGTAAATTTGCATTAAGCTATGTGCTCTGAAGTCCATGCCATGTGTATTGTACTCATAAATATATAACTTGCTTTTCTCTAGATAAGTCATAGTTTAAGCTATAAGTTAAATTCATAAAGGATATTTTTTCTTACATGCTCAGAACACATTGACTTAAAATCCTGTCTAGATTGAGCTTCATGTATAAAAGATGTAAAAAAGACAGACGATTAGTATTTTCAGTGTAATATCTGAATTTAGTTGTGAGGAAGAGCATAATGAGACAATATAAACTTTCTTGAGAACATGCAAAGTATCAAAGGATCCAAGACCAAAGTAACAGAATTCAGGCTTCATGTCTACAGTATTTACAAGATGGAAGACAATGATAACCACTTCCTACTAGGCGATTGTTTGGGCAAAGCAATTTAGAATTTGAACTGCCACTTTCCAAAACTTAATAATTGTTGACACCATGTCATAGTGTAATATGCGTGTGTCACGATCATGGACTCAGGTTCTGGAAAGTAGCCTGCCGAGTCACACTGGACCATCCTCTGACAGATCTCCACCCTTCAAAAACTAAGCTATGATAGCTGCCACACTCATTTATGATGTAAGGCGACAGACGCCTTGCATTCCTGAATACAATATTACACTCACTAATTAAACAATCAATTTAGGTAATGCCTCTTCTTAGTTAATAGAATCATTAGAGCACAAGATGGTCTCTATTAAATTGAAGTTTTAATATGAAAATTGACAGTGAATAGGGATAAACAAAAGAGTAACACAAAATAAACAGACAGAGGCCCCTTAACATTTCTCCAGTCCTGTATTTCTGTATGTGGTACATAATGTTGTCATTGTGCATGTACTTCACTGTATCTGTACCGTATCCGTATAAAATACGTGGGCTGGCAAATGATGAAAGGCTGAATATGCTGGCTGACAGAATGCACCTCCTACTGCTTCAGGGTCTCCCTGGATACTGCACGTATACACTCACCGGCCACTTTATTAGGTATACCATGCTGTACGGGTTGGACCCCCTTTTGCCTTCAGAACTGCCTCAATTCTTGCGGGCATAGATTCAACAAGGTGTGGAAGCATCCTCAGAGGATTTTGGTCCATATTGACATGATGGATCACACAGTTGCCGCGCAGATTTGTTGGCCGACACCCATGATGTGAATCTCTCGTTCCACCACATCCCAAAGATGCTCTATTGGATTGAGATCTGGTGATGCGTGGAGGCCATTTGAGTACAGTGAATCATTGTCATGTTCAAGAAACCAGTCTGAGATGATTCCAGCTTTATGACATGGCACATATCCTGCTGAAAGTAGCCATCAGATGTTGGGTACATTGTGGTCATAAAGGGATGGACATGGTCAGCAAACAATACTCAGGTAGGCTGTGGCGTTGCAACGATGCTCAATTGGTACCAAGGGGCCAAAGAGTGCCAAGAAAATATTCTCCACACCATGACACCACCACACCAGACCAGAACCGTTGATAAAAGCAGGATGGATCCATGCTTTCATGTTGTTGACGCCAAATTCTGACCCTACCATCTCAATGTCGCAGCAGAAATCGAGAACTCATCAGACCAGGCACGTTTTTCCAATCTTACTACTGTCCAATTTCGATGAGCTTGTGCAAATTGTAGCCTCAGTTTCCTGTTCTTAGCTGAAAGGATGGCACCGTTGTGGTCTTGCTGTGAGCCCATCTGCCTCAAAGTTCGACGTACTGTGCGTTCAGAAATGCTCTTTGCCTACCTTTGTTGTAACGGTTGGCGATTTGAGTCACTGTTGCCTTTCTTATAGCTCGAACCAGTCTGCCCATTCTCCTCTGACCTCTGGCATCAACAAGGCATTTCTGCCCACAGAAACTGCCGCTCACTGGATGTTTTTTCTTTTTCGGACCATTCTCTGTAAACCCTAGAGATGGTTGTGCGTGAAAACAGTAGATCAGCAGTTTCTGAAATACTCAGACCAGCCTTCTGGCACCAACAACCATGCCACGTTCAAAGGCACTCAAATCACCTTTCTCCCATACTGATGCTTGGTTTTGAACGCAGGGATTCTCTTGACCATGTCTAGTTGCCGCCATGTGATGGCTGATTAGAAATTAAGTGTAAACGAGCAGTTGGACATGTGTTACCTAATAAAGTGGCCGTGGTGATGTATATATCAGCTACGGTGCACAAAAGTATGCAGCATGTAGAAAATAGGGCATGCTCTATATATTTTTTTTACTTGTTGCTTACAGTAAGTTACAGTGTGGTGGAAATGCAGCCATGTAAATGAATGGCCACATTGCCCATTGAACTGAACGTGACCATATGCTACCAGTGATAGCTCACTATCTAGGCAGCAGACTTATAATGTTACAACGTTCTCTTTCCATTTTATTTTATCAAACTATTATTTTGCCTTTATGTATATGGCTCCTTTCACACAAACATATGAAAATTGACATATGCTACCTTTACCGTACTGTTTTCATACGTTTGTGTGAAAAAAGGACATATATAGGCAGTCCCCGAATTACATAGAAGATAGGTTCTTGGGTTTGTACTTAAGTTGAATTTGTATGTAAGTCGGAACTGTATATGTTATAATTGTAGTTTCAGACAAATTTTTTTTGTCCCATTGACAATTTGATTTTGGACTGCGTCATAAAGGCAAAATATAACAGTTTGATCAAATAAAAGGCATAAAAAACATATAAGTTTGGTGCTGGGGAAGCAGAAATGAGTGACCTTTTTGGCTGAGAGAGCAATGAATGCCACAACTTTTAAAATGTTATTACGTAAGAGCAGTACCATATGCACATGCCCCCCAGTAGATAGGTAGTCCCAGTACATACCCCCAGTAGATAGGTAGCCACAACACATGCCTCCCAGTAGATAGGACGCCCCAGCACATACCCCCAGTAGATAGGTAGCCCCAGCACATGCCCCCCAGTAGATAGGTAGCCACAGCACATGCCCCCCAGTAGATGGTAGCCCCAAGTACAGGGTCACTCATTTCTGCTTCCCCAGGCACCAAACTTATAATGTTTTTTTTATACCTTTTATTTGATCAAACTGTTTATTTTTGCCTTGTATGTACAGGCAGTGCAAAATCAAATTGTCAATGGGACAAAAAAAATTTGTCTGAAACTACAATTATAACATATACAGTTCCGACTTACATACAAATTCAACTTAAGTACAAACCCAAGAACCTATGTAATTCGGGGACTGCCTATATATGTCCTTTTTTCACACAAACGTATAAAAACAGTACGGTAAAGGTAGCATATGTAAATTTTCATATGTTTGTGTGAAAGGAGCCATATACATAAAAGGCAAAAATAAATAGTTTGATAAAATAAAATGGAAAGAGAACTTTATGTAACATTATAAGTCTGCTGCCTAGATAGTGAGCTATCACTGGTAGCATATGGTCGCGTTCAGTTCAATGGGCAATGTGGCTATTCATTTACATGGCTACATTGTCCACCACACTGTACCTTACTGTAAGCAACAAGTAAAAAAATATATAGAGCATGCCCTATTTTCTACATGCTGCATACTTTTGTGCACCGTGTGCTGATATATACACTCACCGGCCACTTTATTAGGTACACATGTCCAACTGCTCGTTAACACTTAATTTCTAATCAGCCAATCACATGGCGGCAACTAGACATGGTCAAGACAATCTCCTGCAGTTCAAACCGAGCATCAGTATGGGGAAGAAAGGTGATTTGAGTGCCTTTGAACGTGGCATGGTTGTTGGTGCCAGAAGGGCTGGTCTGAGTATTTCAGAAACTGCTGATCTACTGATTTTCACGCACAACCATCTCTAGGGTTTACAGAGAATGGTCCGAAAAAGAAAAAACATCCAGTGAGCGGGGGGGGGTGACCGTTCTGTGGCAGAAATGCCTGTGTGATGCCAGAGGTCAGAGGAGAATGGCGAGCAGACTGGTTCGAGCTGATAGAAAGGCAACAGTGACTCAAATCGCCAACCCCATTACAAAGGTAGGCAGAAGAGCATTCTGAAGCACAGTACGTCGAACTTTGAGGCAGATGGGCTACAGCAGCAGAAAGACACTCTTTCAGCTAAGAACAGGAAACTGAGGCTACAATTGCACAAGCTCATCGAAATTGGACAGGTAAAGATTGGAAAAAAATGTGCCTGGTCTGATGAGTCTCGATTTCTGCTGCGACATTCGATGGTAGGGTCAGAATTTGCGTCAACAAATGAAAGCATGGATCCATCCTGCCTGTATCAACGGTCAGGTGGTGGTGGTGTCATGGTGTGGAGAATATTTTCTTGGCACTCTTTGTGCCCCTTGGTACCAATTGAGCATCGTTGCAACGCCACAGCCTACCTGAGTATTGTTGCTGACCATGTCCATCCCTTTATGACCAAAATGTACCCAACATCTGATGGCTACTTTCAGCAGGATAATGTGCCATGTCATAAAGCTGGAATCATCTCAGACTGGTTTCTTGAACATGACAATGAGTTCACTGTACTCAAATGGCCTCCACAGTCACCAGATCTCAATCCTATAGAGCATCTTTGGGATGTGGTGGAACGGGAGATTCACATCATGGATGTGCAGCCAACAAATCTGCGGCAACTATGTGATGCCATCATGTCAATATGGACCAAAATCTCTGAGGAATGCTTCCAGCACCTTGTTGAATCTATGCCACGAAGAATTGAGGCAGTTCTGAAGGCAAAAGGGGGTCCAACCCGTTACTAGCATGGTATACCTAATAAAGTGGCCGGTGAGTGTATATGTGCAGTATCCAGGGAGACCCTGAAGCAGTAGGAGGTGCATTCTGTCAGCCAGCTAATAGTCAGCCATTCATCATTTGCCAGCCCATCGTATTTTATACGGATACGGTACAGATACAGTGAAGTACATGCACAATGACAAACATTATGTACACACATACAGAAATACAAGACTGGAGAAATGTTAAAGGGGCCTCTGTCTGTTTATTTTGTGTTACTCTTTTGTTTAGATCCCTATTCACTGTCAATTTTCATATTAAAACTTCAATTTAATAAGAGCCATCTTGTGCTCTAATGATTCTATTAACTAAGAAGAGGCATTACCTAAATTGATTGTTTAATTAGTGAGTGTAATATTGTATTCAGGAATATTCTAATGCAAGGCGTCTCGTCAGCCTTACATATAATGAGTGGTGGCAACTATCATAGCTTAGGTTTTGAAGGGTGGAGATCTGTCAGAGGATGGTCCAGTGTGACTCGGCAGGCTACTTTCCAGAACCTCAGTCCATGATCGTGACACAGCATATTACACTATGACATGGTGTCAACAATTTCTTAAGTTTTGGGAAAGTGGCAGTTCAAATTCTAAAGTGCTTTTGCCCAAACAATCGCCTAGTAGGAAGTGGTTATCATTGTCTTCCATCTTGTAAATACTGTAGACATGAAGCCTGAATTCTGTTACTTTGTCTTGGATCCTGCTAGTTCACACTACTTTTACTTTTCTTGTTTTGATACTTATGTAGTGTTCTCTTCTCACCCTACAGTGCTACTGTAACCACAAAACTGTTAGCAAGGAAGTGTCTCTTTTCTGTCTTTCTCTTATTTTTTACAAACTTTTTATACATAGTGAAGCTCAAATCTAAGAGGATTTTAAGTCAATTGCAAAATATCCTTTTATGAATTTAACTTTTATAGCTTAAACTATGACTAATCTAGAGAAAAGCAAGTTATACAATTTTATGAGTACAATACACATTGCATGGACTTCAGAGCACATTAGCTTAAATGCAAAGTTTACTCATTATGTGCGTGCAAAGGTAAATAATTGAAGTCTGAGAGATTTTTCTGTGTTGAGCCAGCACCATCCTGGGGTAGATGGAACATTACAGCTCCAATGAACTGTGCATGAGTAGTCTCCTGGAATAATTTCAAATTGGCGATATACCCACCGTGGAATGGAATAAATCCAGTATGTCTGTTCCACATCTTCTCTGAGTTCAGGTTTTGAGACGATGTTCAGCTTACTTGATGTAAATCATTTAAGCACTGTTAGCATCAGAGTCAACTGTGTAAATCATATAAAACCACAATTATATTGAAATGTGCTTTCTCTCAGCTAATTGGAGGAGTGAGCCAGATACTCACATGGATCAACAGCCACACATGGACATTTAAAGAGCTATTATTAATGCTAGATATTTTGTCTACTGTGGATAGAACTGACATAATGATGGGTCACTGACCCAAGTAAAGGTACCCAAAACCACAAACAATTTTCTAAGTGATTATCCAGATCTAATTTGGTTCAGTGTATAAAGTATTTCAAAGGCTTGGACATAGGATTGTCCTTTTTTAATAAAGAATGTGAAGGAAGACAAGCTACTTGGAATGTATAAATGGATAAAATGCCGCAAAAGCATTCGGTTTTGTATTTTCAAGCTTCGATGTGCTGGAATAGTTTATTAAAAGTCTGTTCAGAAATAATTTAAAATATATGACATAATTATACTTTACACGGAAGAATATGTGTGTATCCATGTATCTATAAATTATGACTACAAGAAAAAAGAATTCAGCGGCACACCATATAGTAAAAAAAGTAAAATGGCCTTTATTCCCATATATCCTCCATCAGTGACTATTTCAGTAGAGTCAGAGGGCATCCACTGTCTCTGATTCTCTGGGATTTGTGAAAGGGATGCATGAAGAGAAGATAGGCCATGCTCTAGGCAATGTGAGGATCTCATATAAGGATTCACCTCTTTATGTTGATCCGTTCGTGGTGAAGATAAGTCGATCTTCAATGCTTTGTGCTGTGCTCCAGGGAGGCATTCCCAATACTTTTGCCCTGCTGTCTAACTCTGACAGGAAGTTAACCAAGACCACTATGATGCACATGTTGGGAACACTGTGTAATGATATTTCAACCTGCTCAAGCCCATCACTGCAGAGGTATAAGTAATTAGGAAAAAGGTGGATCACATTGAGGCCAAGATAGGTGAATTTGTGTCTTTACACAAGGCTTTCATGTGACTCCCCACACAGCCTTATAAACACCTCTGGTATCCGCTTCTCACCATAATGAAGGAGACTGATGGTATGTATGCTGGTATGTATGTGTGTGTGTGACTGATTGTCTATGTGTCAACAGTTATTTGTGTCGTAACAAGACGTCTGGCTACAGTATCCTGCTGTCATTTATTGCGCTATATCCCTTAGTTAATATTGGAATGCAATAAGATCCTGATCGTTACCATGGATGTTGTTTAATAATTCTGCATTATGGGGAAGAAAGTATGTAACAGCCAATCCTGTTCTTTGGTTTGTTTATTGTAATTGTTAAAATTAAAAAAAAAATTGCAAAAATAAATACTTTTAAAAAAACACAAGTCTTTCATTGATGTCCATTGTGATTTAGAATCTGAATTTTTGCTATTTGCAATCCAAGACGGTGCACCTGGAGTGTATGTCTCACCATAATAATGTTAAATTCAGGGAAATTCCAGGGTTCTTTCCTCAGGTGGACCTGACTTGTTACCTTCAATGCCCTGTGCAATCTCTCCTACTGGATTGCTCGCACCTGGACTTTAAAATTGTCAGGACACACCACCTTCTAAGACCAAGACAAATCTGTCCCCTTCAATGTTTTGGATATATTCATTTTTATACTTTTAAAGAGAAATTGATGGCATCATTGTCAGAACTAACTGAATTGCTCTGAAAGACCACACCCAGGGCTGCCTTTGATTGACATCTCCCTTTCTGGATCTTTTCCTTGGGGAAAGCTGGATATAGTTTGAATTCAACTTGAGTGATGGATGGCTGACCCAGTCAGTTCCTAGGGGTGATGTCCATTACTTCCTTTATACTCTGCCCAGTTCCTTCAGAGATTGCTGTTCATTGCAGTCCTACTCTTTGCTGTTGCTATATTTTTGCTATTCAAACTATTTATTTGACCATTCTCTCACTATACAATATTGTTCCTAGCCACCATCTTGGATTTGACCCAGTTTTGTCTGTTCTTGCTATTATCTGTTGTTTGTCACTTTGTGTCATGTTTCTCCCAGTCTCTTTAAATTGTTTTATTGAGTCAGATTATATTATTACAGGCATGTAATAAGATCGTAAGTAGACTCACTTTCCATTTACAAGTGTTACATATTATCTTTTCAATAGAACATAGAATAAAAGAGTATTACCATTTAACAACATAGCAACATATGTCCTAGAGATTTCTGTGATTCCTATCTATTATGTACCATTATGAGATCTAGGAGGGCAATATCATGAAATAGAAAGAGTCTAAGAGTGATAGAGGAGGGTACCATTGTAAATTTCATTTAGGGTTGTGTACCTGTGGTTCTATCCATAAAAATAAAAAGGTAAAGGTAAAGGCTCACCCTTTTGATTGTATGTCCTGTATTGTTTGGCCTTGCTGGATATGGGGAAATGCTTTGTCCAAGGTGCATAAGTTATAGAGAAAAATACATAAGAAAATTTGCAACGGCAAAGAAAGGATTCAAAAGTAAAAAAAACTGTTTAAAAATCCTAACGACATAGCCAGTACCTGTAACATATCGGGATTATGTAAACATTTTCATGATTTCCATAGGGGTTCCACACAGCAGATGACACAGAAACAGCTTTACATGAACAAAAGAGGTGGTGATCCTGTCAGGAGACTACATATGCATGAAGCATATTGGATCATGATGCTAGATACACGTTACCCTAAAGGTATGAACTTTAGAAATTACTTCATGTTTATCTATTGACAGCTCCACCCCCCCCCCTTTAACATAGTAATGTATGATACCCTGCACCATTTTTACTTTTCAGTATATTATCTAACTCCATGAATGCGATCATTATCTTATTTTCTTTTGTTTACTTCCTTGTACTTATTTACATTATACAGATTCACCAATATACACAAGAGGGTATATAGGAAACTGAAATCATTTGTTCATATACCTCCGAACACTAATCAGTGACATTACGAGCTATATACCTATGTTGTGCAAACAAATAATTATTATATTCATTGTATGTATTCTTTATAGCACCACCAACACTGTCCTGGTAGAGGATACAAATATTTAATTCCACTCCTCTGAACAAAGTTCTACAATGATACCAACATGGAAAATGAAAGCTCAATCCGGATTTGGATAAAACCATGAGAGTATCCTGTGTCTGCCCCACTGAAGGTCCCTACTTAACCCTCAGAACAACACAGCTCACTTGTTGGTGTACTGGCCCTGATGCTTGTATATTGGGGTGCAGATAGATGGACTGTGCTGAAGTACCTTATCACACTTATGACCTGCTCCTATCTGCAGAGATCGTCTGCAGTCCTCTCTGTGCTGCTCCACTCTGTTCCTCTGCTCCGTTCTACCTCACTCCACTCTGCTCCATTCTACCTCACTCCACTCTGTTCCTCTGCTCCGTTCTTCCTCTCTCCACTCTGCTCCTCTCTGCAGCGCTCCTCTTTGCTCCTCTCTGCTCCATTCTTCCTCACTTCTCTCTCCTCTTCCGCCTTCACTTCACCACTCTTTTCTTTACACCTCCTCTCCGATCCTCTTTTTACGGCTCCTCTCCAGTACCCACTGCACAGCTCCTCTCCGCTCCCATTTCACAGCACTTCCGCAGCTGACAGGAAGTGTGGATGGGTGCGGGTGATCCCGGTTAGGCGCGCTAACAGTGAGTGCAGTGTCGCCATTGGGCTGCTGGCACAAACCCCATATATATAGTATCACCACGTCCGTAACAATCAATAGAATAAAAGTAAATAAATATTGAACCCGTACGATGAATGCCGTAAAAAAATACTTTTAAAAACCCACCAAAAATTATGATTTTTACTTATTTAATCCCACAAAAAATGCAATAAAAAGTGATCAACAAAACATATGTAGTCCAGAATGATACTGTTGCAAAGTATAACATGTACCGCAAAAAAAACCAGCTCTGTAGCCAAAAAAGTAAAAATGCGATGCAAAAATGATAGATTTTTCCCCACATCAGTTCTCTCTAAATGTGTGGACTGTCACGAATAGAGATGAGTGCATCTGAACTTTAAGTGCGAGTCCGGGTTTGGGTATGTCCCACTCAACCTGTACATATTGCTGGACATATACCCGTATTGATGCCTCTAGCTACTAGTCATAGTTTTCATTGGTCAGGGGGAACCCGAGCCAGTTACAGCTCTGGCTGCATGGCTACCAATCCTGCTATATGTCCTAGTCACATGGGACACACCCGAATCCTGGGCCCAAACGTAAAGTCCGGATCCGCTCATCTCTGCTCACAAAATTTACACAGAAGTTTAGGGCTTCAAGATATAAGCTATTACTACCAAGCGACTATTCTATCTGGGATTTTGGGTTTGTTTCCCATGAATGGCTGCAGAACAAGCCCTAGTTTACTTTACTTAAATTGTGACCTCTAGGGAGGTGCAGCATTATGCAAAGCTTTGTGGATGAGGGTTATTATTTTCAAGTGAATACGGAAGGAGACAGGCAGCCAGTGCTGTGATTGGCACAAACTGGAGGCGTCCATGTAGCGTTTGGTCTGAAAGACAAGCCTGGCTGCTGAATTAAGAATAGATTGAAGAGGAAAGAGTTTAGTGAGTGGAAGACCGATTAGTAGGGAGTTACAGTAGTCTAGACTAGAGTAAATAAGTGCATCAATTAGGATTTTAGAAGTTTCAATTGTCAGAAATGGGCAGATTCTGGAGATATTTCTAAGATGCATGCGACAAGATGAGCAAGAGATTGAATATATGGTGAAAAGGAAAGGTCATAGTCCAGCACAACCCAAAGACAGCGGGCCTGCTGCCTCATTGCTATAGTGATCCCACAGACCGAGGCAGGGTTAGGTAAGTTAATACATGTTGGAAAGACAAGAAGTTCAGTCTTAGAAAGATTAAGTTTCAAAAAGAGAGAAGACATGATGTTGGAGACAGCAGAGGGACAGTTGCTGGTATTTTGGATTAAGGCAGGGGTGATGTTAAGTGCAGAAGTATAGAGCTGGGTGTCATTAGCATAGAGATGATACTGCAAACCAAATTTGCTGATGGTTTGTCCAATGGGGGAAGTATAGAGGGAGAAGAGAAGAGGACCTAGGACTGAGCCCTGAGGAACCCGGACACTGAAAGGAATATGAGAAGAGAAAGATCCAGAAAAGGAGACACTGAAAGTGCGGTCAGATAGATAGGAAGCAAATTAAAAGAGAGCAATGTCCTTAAGGCCAATGGAGCGAAGCCTCCTAAGGAGGATCTGGTGGTCTACAGCATCGAATGCTGCTGATAGATCCAGAAGAATGAGAAGAGAATAGTCACCTTTGGATTTTGCAATGAAGAGATCATTGGAGACTTTAGAAAGAGCAGTTTCAGTGGAGTGCATAGATCTGAAACCAGATTGCAGGAGGGAGATAGCTGAGAGATAGAGGGTTAGTCGAGAATAGACCAGGCATTCCAGGAGTTTGGAGATGAAAGGGAGGTTAGAAACTGGTCTGTAGTTAGCATCACTGGATGGGTCCAGCGAAGGTTTCTTTAGTAAAGGGGTAACAACAGCAGGCTTGAAAGAACAGGGGACAACACCAGAAGAGAGAAAGAGAGGTTGAAGATTTTAGTGAGGTGAGAAGTGACTGTTGGGGAGAGAGACTGTACGAGATGTGAGGGTATGGGCTCACTGATGCAGGTAGTGGGGCGAGCAGAGGAAAGGAGTGGTGCCATCTCATCTAGCGCGCTTCTGACAGTGTAATTATAGTGGTTAGTAGCCAGGTTTGGACAGGTGAAAGAGGAGATGGGGGACAGTGCAGACTGTAAGTTTTCTGTGAGTTGGTGAGTATCTATTGCATGTGGGTTCGGGTATCAATGATGGGTCGAAGGATTCTGAGAAGGTGATGAATTATTGAAAGTAAAAGAAAGGATTTTATGGTCTGAAAGTGGAAAGGAAGAATTGGTAAAATTAGATATTGAAGATGGTTGGGAGAAGACCAAATCGAGGATGCTTCCCTCATTATGAGTGGGGGAATCGCAGTGTTGAGAAAGACCTAGAGAAGTAGTTAGTGCTAAGAGCTGAGAGGAAGGAGGGGAAATCGGAGTGTTAACAGGTGTGTTGAAGTCTCCCATGATGATGGTTGGAATGTCACAGGATAGAAAGTGAGAGAGCCAAGAGGCAAAGTGGTCAAGGAACTTATAGGGTGAGCCAGGAGGGTGTGAACATCAAAAGATGGGAAAGTAAGAGGGTACAGAAGGAATAACCTGGAAAGTGCATCGTGGAGAGAGTGGTATGCCTACCCCTCCTCCCTTCCTTTCTCAGGTTTTTATACGAAAATAAAGAACAATCCAACAACCATTTTCAAACAAGAGCTCTATAACCTTTTGGATGACGGTTTCAAGCTAGACAAAAAAGAATTACATTATCTTAAAATAGAAGAGCCAGCCACGGCATTATTTTACTATTTACCAAAAATTCACAAGAACCCCGTTAACCCCCCTGGTCGCCCGATTATATCGGGGATAAACTCCCTTACATCAAACCTATCCCATTATGTTAACATATTTTTACAGAAATATGTAAAGGAACTCGCTTCATTCACATTAGACACTGCAGACCTTTTAAGACATATCCTACCTCTCACATGGAACGATTCATATCTGTTTATTACTATGGATATAGCATCCCTTTACATCAACATTCCTCATAATCTTGGCGTAAATGCAATTTCTCATTTTTTAAGAAAAGATTCAAGTATGACTGATATCCAAAGTAGTTTCATTCTGAGAGCTATCACTTTTATACTTGAACATAACTATTTTTCTTTCCTAGACCAGATCTACCTGCAAGTAAGAGGGACAGCAATGGGGAGCAATTCCAGCCCAGCTATGCAAATCATATGTAGGGCTATTTGAAGGCTAAACATTTACCACAACAGACTTTTCAAATTGTAATTACCTTTAGGCGATATACCAGATGATGTTTTCATTAATTGGAAGGGACGAGGGAAGAAGCCCTCGTGTTCATAGGATGCACATCCACGATACCCCACTGGGCCTTCATTCATATCAGATGTTAAAAATGACAATTTAAGGGAAATAAGCGCAACTACACCATAACGCAGATTTAATCACACAAGAGCCAAGTACTTATAAATAGATCCGTAGCTTAAAGGCTCCCCCCTCCGCTAATATCCACTGCACTACTCAGAGCAGGACAAGCTTAGCCCAGAGCGAGTGTCCTCAAACAGCTTGCACCACACCAGAGACGCTCATATGAGGACACGATTTATTAATCCCTTTTCCATAATCTAGTCACGTCAATGGACTATCCTAAGGAAAAGTGGAATGTTTCTTCTACACGATCTTGTTCTTAAAGACTCATCGCACAAACCCCAAATAACTTGTTAGAAAGACCTCGTCCTGAAGAAATATGTTGGCCCCTACCGTCTAGCACGAAATCAAAAGGTTACACCTTCCCATTCGTCCTTGTTTTGTCCTCGTTTATACTGGTGGGTAGGTAGTACAAGTGCGGGCGCAGCAAAATGTTAATGTTGTGAGACCATTTGTCACCGATCTCCCGTTTTTGACCTAATGTAACCGGCGAGGTTTTCTCCTTAATAGTTCCTCACTGCAGCTAGCAGACTACGTTATTTATTTGTCTCAAATGTACAGGAATTTCAAAGATAGGTCCCCCCCCGTACGATACGTCCCTCTCGAGAGCGCCTAAAAACACGATCAAATACTCCAATGTTTCCTGCTGCATAGTGTGTCGCAACATGCTGCAGTTCATCACAACCGCAAGTACAAAGAGTTTAACATCAAACAATCGAACACATCACTAGCCTCCACACACAACGTGCACAACCACGTTAACACGCGGGAAATGGTTTGGATCTACAAGGTTCAAAACCCTGTGTACTTCTAACCTTATATTGTGTTCAATTGTATGTTACAGTTGTATCTACACTTTCATTTACCATATGCTCAAAGTTACTCTCTCTAATTAATCGTAGTGAACTATATATTCAAACAAGTGTACCATATGACTGTATGTTGAAAATATATACCATATATTATTATTTTTATTATTATGATTATTATTATTCTTATCATTATTATTTTTTTCTTTAACCCCTTAAGGTCAGAGGTGTTTTTTTTTTTTTTTCCGGCCAAATTCCGCCTCCAACTTCAAAAATCCATAACTTTTTCATTTTACGTGTACGACCTTGTGTGAGGGCTATTTGTGCGTACAAAGTTTTACTTCCCGTAATGTTTATTTATTTATTTAATTCATTTGATCATTTTTAAGTTCATTTTCTTATTATGTAAAGTAGTGTAAAACGTCGCCATTTCGGACATTTGGGCGCCATTTCCCGCCTCGCGAGGTCATCGCGGCCGTAAGTGTATTTTAATATTTTGGATAGATCGGGCACTTGGGAACGGCGATACTAATATTGTCTGGGATTTTTACTGTTTGTTTATGTTTTATAGCGATCTACGAAAGGGGGGGCATTGACTTTTAATATTTTATTAATTTTTTTTAGATTTTGTTAAACTTTTTTAAATTTTTTTTTTTCACTATTTTTTAGACCATTTGTTTTCTAGGTGTACATTAACCCGAGATGTCAGATCGCTCCTAACAATATACTGCAATACTACAGGTATTGCAATATATGGCATTTTGTCAGGTCATACATTACAAAGAAGCCACTGGCTCATGTGTAACAAACTCTGCCTATAAAATCATGTAGCCTTCATGTCAAAAAGTTACCCTGGACTACCATGTTAACCGTTCCGCCCCACGATGAAGTTCGGGGGCGTGGCGATCGAAAAAAATATGGCGGTCGCCCACGCGCCGCCGGCGACTTTCGCCGCGCGGCGTGTTAGAGGGTTAATAGACCGCGACGGTGCACGCACCGACCGCGGTATTAGCTGGGGGTGTTGTGCAAAATGAAAAACCCCCACCTCTGTATAAGGGACTCCAGCCACGTGAAGCCCTGCTTCCATACCATCCCTTATACCTCTTCGCCGTAGAGCTAGCGCAGAGCGTTAGGAGTGTTAAGGTATTTTAAGGAATATTTTGCATATAGCCTGTTCATGGTGTATATTCCTGCTGATATTAATTTTACTTCATTTAGTAAGTATTTACTTTCCACATCTTTACATTTCCTTCTACCTATAATCTAATTATTTTACTACTCTTAAGTCTTTATTTATGCTACCTCTTGCTGTGTGTATCCTAATTGTATCCCTGCATGTGTCCATAATCTCCTAATAAGAAGGATATTGAAAAAAAAATTCTCTCATATAAGCAGAGGGCAGACAGCTGGCGGCCCATTCTTTCTTCCTCCGGCGCATACACTACAGCCACTAGCTGGTGGACCTTACAGTATATCTTCACATTTGACCTTGAATCCTTGCCCCTTCTCTTTCATATATACATTGTGTATAGAGTCATACTCTTGATTTTTTTCCCTACCGTTATCTCAACTCCTAGCCAGGTCATTACTTCTAGATACATACTTTACTACAGATTTATCATATTCTTCTTTGTATCAGTTCCATACGTAAATCATGAGCAATCAAGTCTCTATCTATTAGCGATTCATGTATTTCTATCTAACTAAATTATCATTGTGTGGCTTGTTTTAATCATCCATTACATTCCTATTACCCAAGGTCTATCTAGTGTATCATTATTAGTTATTAGTTATTTTATATAAATATATATATTTTTTTTTTATTTTTTATTTTAAGAGTTATAGAGTATTTGAGACAGTAATTTTATCATACACTAATTTTGTTTACATCTATATGTGATGCTGCTCAATGTATTTGATTATTCCTTATATCATATTGCATTATTCTTGCTTTCAAACTATTCATATAATGTAATTTCAGCTATCTACATACAGGTTATCTGCCGGTTGTATTATCTTTCTATTTCGGTCTGAAGAAGGTTTTTATAACCGAAACGCGTTACCTAGACTTTTATTTTTATCACTGTTTGTTGTTTTATATAATAAAAGATTTTCAATACAGATTATTTCCAACTATTTATCACTATTGTAGATATGATTTGGCCTATTAGCGCCCCACGATAGCTTCTTTCTCCTGTTTTTTCCGTTTTGTACTCCACTGTCTACACTAGCCTCTATTCGAGGTCCGGGTATTTTGGAGCTGTGGGAGCTGCTTAGAACAAACCATCCATCTACTCTTGCTATTGGCTTCAATTAGCCATACGATCTGGAACCCTTCCCCAGGGTGGGCTACAAACTGCACTTTAACAAGGTGCTTTCAGGTGAGCAGTACTCTCTTCTCTCACCAACCATTGATCCCAACAGTATTACACAAGGTGCCGTCCTCTCTTGTTGTTCTGTTTACATTTCTCAGGTTTGGAACAGTGAGAAAAGTGTAAACTGCCATAAGACAAAGCCGCAGTGGGCATTCCATATGGCACATTTAAAAGGGGTTAAGGGTGGATGAGGAGAAGAGGGGATACACTGAATCTTTATAAGGTTAGCAGGGTTTCTGTGTGAAGTGTTAAAATAAGCAGAAGGTGGGCCTGAGTTAGGAGAGATGTCCCCTGCAGCAAGCAGAAAGAGAAGAGACAAAAGATGCTTTAGAGGTTTATAAGAAGTTATTTCTTGCTTTACAGCAGAAAACTGTGATAGGCTAGTATGGTCACATAACGTATAGAGGGTGTGAGTGGTGTAGAAAGGCGAGTGAAGAAGTGAGGCACTGATACGGTTATATGTAACTGGTGGGATAGATGGACGGTAGGCAAGTAAAACAAGAATAGCAAGCGAAAATGGAAAACATTTTTAGACAAACATAATTGTTCAGTTTTCTCTGCCATCTTTCCTCTCTCCTGCCCTATCTAACTGCAATGTATAACTTAATTTTCATACTTGTCAGAATATTATACTTAGCAGAATATTATGCTTAGCAAACCAAGAATGCAAGCATCCTATACTAACCCCTAAATGTATACCCAGTGAAGACAAGAGACCAAGCCCTCATTTAGCTCTGAAAACAATTTATCTAGGAGACTTAACACACGTGGATCAAGTTCTAAACAGAGAAGAACAAACTCGTTGAGGGGCATAGACGAACATTTCATCAGGTAGGACACAAAAGGATCAAATGTTAGAGAAAGAAACAGATACATGCAATACTAGGGCAATTAACAGATATATACCATTGTAGAAAGTAAGACTGGATTTAAAGACAGGGTAGATGTGTGAAAATAGATTCAGCAATCAGAGATATATACCATTAAAGAAAGTGAGACTGATGTTAAAGACAGGGTAATTGGGTGAAAATGGATTCAGCAATCAGAGATACATACCATTGCAGAAAGTGAGACTGGAGTTAAAGACAGAGTTAAAGACAGGGTGAAAATGGATTTGGGGGGCATGGCCGGGAAGCTGAGCTGTGAGGAGTGATCTCCCGAGCTGATCCCCGTAAATAGCGGCTTTTCACAGCAGCACTCAGTGTAACCTGCCGATAATTGTGCCCAGTAACCTCCGGTAACTACCTTGTGGCTACCTATCTACTGGGGGTATGTACGGGACACCTAATCCTATGGGGCGGCATGTGCATATGGTACTGCTCTTACGTAATAACATTTTAAAAGTTGTGGCATTCATTGCTCTCTCAGCCAAAAAGGTCACTCATTTCTGCTTCCCCAGGCACCAAACTTATAATGTTTTTTTGTGTTCAAGGATGCCTGGAACATACTCACCCCCGTCTAAGGGGCAAACTTGACAAAAAACAAAATAACTAAATGACTACTCTCTCCCCAATTTCCCTCGGCATTCGGTCACATACACAATCAGATCATTCTGTTGTGTCCGTTATACCCGTTGTTTTAGCCCAAGAGGTCCTATCACATTGCCTATCTTGTCAGGACTAAGGTTCCCTGAAAACTGTAAGTGGCTTATGCGATGGGTTGAACCAGGAAGTAGAACAGTGGTTCAACTGCAAACCCTCTTTTGTCTTTAACAGTTTAAACAAATTCACCCCATATTTGCCTTCCTCTAGTTCATCCGCATTTTCATTTTTGTACGCAAACTTTAGTAACATCCACTAAATGCCTAGAAAAGTATAGTTATGTCTCAAAAAGTTAATGTTACTTACGGATTTTACGAGAAACTCATATTTGCAATACACTCGATAACCCATCTGGACACAATAAAATGTAAGCAGGCCAAAGGATTGTATTGTTTTTTTATCCCTGGTTAACCCCTAGGGCCCTTCTCCAAGCCGTGAAGAATTCTATAAAATGTTACTGCATAAGTTTTGACTATATCGAAACACCTCTAATTGGTGAACCTCTCTTGTGAGTTTCTCTATGTTTATTTTTAAAATAAAATCCACGTACTGCTTATATTATGTTGGCAGTGAAGATAAGAGAAAATCTTCTTTACCAGTCTTATTCCAGGCATTGTCCGCAATCCCGGTAATATTAATTGAGTGTCTCATAGAGAGAAGTCTAAGTTTTCCCTTATAAACAATATGAGTTGTGTGTGAAATTCTTCTTAATTACCTAGCAATTTGAATGAGGCAAACTCACTAGCCATAGAGATTCAATGTCATCCAGTAACCAATTCTTCATTGTTTTATTCAAGCAAACAGAATCTCATAAATTCGATAAACAAACAATAATTGCAAAGCTAATCAACGGGATGGCTCCATACCTTCTTGAATGAACAACAACCTATGAATTAGAATTCTTTAGTTTTTCATTGGCAATCAACAATTCTATAATAAGGAAGTAAAGTATAGTTTCAGGATGATATTTCAGTATTACTTTATCCAGAACAGACTGGGCAATGTGTCTACTCCTTAGTTATATCACACTAACGCTCTTTTGGTATTTCATAAGAGAATTACAATAAGAAGAAGTCTTGTAAGCACTGGCTGTCAATACGAGCTACGTTTGGATTAATCATGGCTTAATTGTACATTCATTAACATATACTAGAACAGACAAACTGGAATAAACAGGGCTATTGTGAAAAGTGTTAAAAAAGAATATTATTCGCACATTTGTAAGCATAGGCTTCATAATCTTTCTGCATCCACTAAAACTTTTATTGTTAAAAAGTGCAAGTCCCCCCAGAATCTCTTGTGACTAAAAGTTAGGCGCATACATTAATTTTAGTGATTTTTAAATTATTTTGGTTTTATCTATGGCTCATTGTATTCAACTGATTATCGCTATCAAATCATCCTTATTACGGGGGGGGGTGTGGTGGGGGGGGGGGGGGGAGGGGGGTGTCTTATTTGGTTGGTGGGGGGTTGGGTTGACGTTATCATTATCATATCCATTAGAACAATGCCTGGATATTTCATTAGATGATTGCGTTTCGGTGTTTTTTTAGTAATTTTTTAGCATATACAATAAACCGGATTTAGTGGCACTGGGTGCATGGTAAGTAACACTGAGGGTTGCAGTCAAACTAACCATGTGCGTTATTAGACGGGGCCCTTGGTTGCTCAGTTTGGTGGTTTTGCTTAATCGTTTAAAGTCCAAAATGTTTAAAAGTATGCATGTACAGGGAACGATTCTTGCTTCTGAAGAAAAATCAAGTACGGGCTAGGGGGCTCAGCGGGGGGGGAGAGTATCCATAAAAATCCTAGCTAAGAAAGGACGTACCTTTCAATAAATCATAACTTGAGTAGTGTTGAGGAAATAGCAACAACCTGAGAAATCAAATGATGTTGATAGTGATATGAAAGGGATATATTCTGCTGCAATTGAATTATTTAATTTGCAGTTAAGTGTAGTGGGTAGCTAACAAACAGCTTTAACAGATTTAGTTTTTGGAAAGATCATTCACTCTGTGGAATATTTTTGGCCTTAGATCGCCTTATTTGTGAATTGGGGCACATAGGTTTCATATATTTTATCGTACATTTTCTCAAAAAATTCTGGTGAAGAATGGTTGTTATTATCAGACAGTGTTTCTAGGGACTTAAAACCAAACCTAAAATAGTAGAAGAAAGAAGAAAAGGGAAAAGCCCCAGCCAATTATTAGCCGATTCCACAAATATATTATTTATAGTACAGTGAGAACTGCTACATCATGGATTGACGAATAACCCTCCAGTTACAGCTGATTCATTGAATTATAACCTTGTGCAAGGCCTTAGACTGGAGCGGTTAATTCCCTATATGTGGTGTTGTAAACATTTAATTAAAGGAGAGCACGATCCACTACTACAATAGGCATTATGCATTGGCATAATGCACAGCCCAGTGCAATTATGCCTTATCCAATAAATTCACATTGACTGGAGTGTTCCTTTAAGTAAGCCAGAGTTTGTACCTTGCTAGTAAAAGATAAGTTTAAATATTGCAACAACTTGTGTGGTGAGATCGCCGAAAGGAGTTAGCATTAAGTAGGGGTAGTGGCATTCCAGGCTTTTTTGGCTATGTCCTGTGGAAGTTGTTTTTGGTATGTGGTTATGGCTATGGAAAATTGATTATAAGTGCTTATACAGTTAGTTAGATGTATGTCTAGAAGGGTAAGAGAGTAGATATAGACGGGCGAATTGAGACCTTTTGCTTGGGAGCGTTGGGGTGTAACACCTTCGATGGGATGACCGTGTTTGGGCGATAGAGCTAGTGGAAATAGCGTGGGTGGACGGTGGTGTTGTGGGCCTTTGTCGTCTGTGGGCGGGCGTTTGGGTGGACGCGCCCTTTCCTTGACCCCCCCTTGTTCCCTCCGGCCCACGTGGATTTCCAACCGGATATTGAGTTACAAGACAAAGTTTAAAAATGTAGTAATTGTGGGTTGTCAAAAAAGTGGGTTTCCTGTGGGACTTGGAGTGGATTTGGGCCTAAATCTTGTAGAGTTTTGCAACTCATTAGTTTTTTTAACCACACTGGTGTCAATCTTGTGAATAAGTATACTGAAGTGAAAACTGAAGTGTTTAGCAAACTTCAACCTTTTGACTCAATGGTATTGTTGTTTATTTTATCTATTCCAGATTGACAGAAATCTGAAACCATGGTTGTGTGCACCAGTTGTGGCTTCTCGTTATAAATATCTAGCAGAGAGTAATCACAAAATAGCTGTGTGATTGACGAAACTGTAAGAACTGAAACAGAAAGTAGGTATTGGATCAATTGTATACTAGTTTTATTAATCTCTATACAATGAACAGTTTAAATTTTGTGCTGAACTTGTAAATCCGCCGCCCAGCCCCTTTCCACATCGGACCTCTTCTCCGGGGTTGCTCGGGTTCAGGTGGGGGAAAAGGGGCGTCTCCCCTTCTTAGTGCCTGGTTCTAATGAACGTGATGAAAAATATTTCTTAAAATCGTCTGTTGGGCCCTACAACATTGGGGGATTTAATCAGTGTTTGGTTTCTTTTTTTTTTGTGTTGTCAAAATGGGTTTTTTATGTATTTTTTTATGCAACCATGTGAGCAAGGAATGTATTGAAAAACCTCAACAGGACTCTGGGCAGGTGAGGTCATTTGTCATCAGTGAATGATCACTAAATCACTGGTAGTCAAATGACATCAACTTGTGGAAAAAGTAGTCAATTGGCACTTGGGAAATTGCACTTTTTAGGTCGTATGTAATATAATATCTTATTTATATAGGGCACCCAAATCCACATAGCTTGACCAAGTCAGAGGGTCCCTGTCCCCAATGGGGCTCACAATCTAATCAAGCCTACCATTATGTTTTTTTGTCGTGTGTTCTTCCTCCTGCCCTGTTCCCGAAACACCCCACTTGCTACCGTTGATATCACCCACGTTAATGGTGGAGACCCCCGCTTTTTGTTTTCCGCTTTTTTTGCCGGCCCTTGTTTTCACCGCAACCCCTCTCTTCTACCTTTGGGCTCCCCCCCGGCAAACAACCCCCCCCGTGCCCAAAAGCCTGTAACTTCCGAGATATATAAAATGTTCAATACTCCAAGTCAGTGAATTCAAGCCAATAACAAAGCCACAATACTCTTGAAACGGGTTCCAACACATGACCTAACTACACAAACAAACTTTTAACATGTTACAGATATACAGTCACATAGGTAAAGCAGTAGCCCATGTTAGCCCGCAGCATCATGCTCACCATCCTATAAAAAAAAGTTGTCATGACTTCAGAAGTGTGGTTTATGAGGATAAACCTAAAAATACATGAAAAACTTTGGACTCCAATCTTTCGAGTTTGAAACAACACTCTGACCCATCACAGCTACACTCTTTTCCGAAAAATTCATGTTGCCCTGCCTAAGGAGAAGCATGACTCATTCACCGCTGCACATTTATAATTCAATTTTCACTTTGCTGACTGCAGTGTTCCTTAAGAAGTTTGTCCTGTGTTAGTGAAATGCATACAAACACAGATGTCAAGCAGTTGTAGCATAGTTGAGCAAAGCGATAATTTTTTTTTCAGTTTCTTTTTTAATTTTTGAGCTACTAAAAAGAAACTAGAGCTCTGCTATGTTTTAACCTGTCACTAGATTTGAAGTAACATTTTGCCTGTACTGTAAGAGTACATTGTACTGATCCCTAATTACATTTAACATTAATTGCTCAATGCCTCTATTGTAGTAATCGGGCAAACTGGAACTTTAATCACACTGTGCAGCATACTTTTAGCCACTATTCACTGCCCTCCTTTAAATCACTTTTAATCTTTCTCATTGGTACTATCCTCTTTTTAATAGTATAATATCATTCAACATTTATTCATACTTTGAAAAGTCTCCTAATACAAATATATTTGATACTTTGAATGTCATGTGACAATACAAACATACAGTAAACAGTGCAAATATATTTTTTTTTATTACTGCAAAACATGACTAAACAGAAGTAGTCTGAGAAGAAGGAAGCCCGCATCTTTTGGACATATCTTTCAAAAATGTATACACCATGTTTTATTTCTAAACAACTTTAAAGGAATTGCCTGTATTTTGGTATCTAAAGCATTTTGTCTGCCATCTTATTCAATCGCCCCCTTTCTTAGAAAAACATTTATAAGTTTGACAATATATTCAAGAATTTTGGTGCTGTGGGGTTTCGTTTCAATAAACAGGCAATTCATTGTACAGCGGTAATCCATTCTTGAGTAGCTGCAGGATATCTGTCTGCCAGTGAAGTGTGACTAGAACAGTGATGACCAATGATACATTAATCTTATGAGCAAAGCGTAAATAAACTGTATTCAGACAATTTAGTTGATATCAAACTCCTGCCACTGTTAGAAGTGCTTAGCTACATGTGGTAGTTATATATATAGAATATGGAGACAGGATCACTATACAATATACAGTTTCCGGTTACAAACAAAATCTTTCTTTAAGTTTGTACTTAAGTTGAATTTGTATGTAAGTCAGAGCAGGTATATGTTATAATTGTGACTCAGACAACAATATTTTTTGTTTCTGTCTTGCTGTCATGGAACAAGGATTTCAATAATCTTCATTAAAGACACTTACAGATGATCATTGCAGCCTGGACTAAACTAAGGTATCCAGAGACTTCACCAGAGGTCACATGGGCAGAGAGGTCTGTGCTGTAACTAAGTGTCTGTTAGTTGAGTCCTTAAGCGGGGACTGCATGTATTGAGTCAGGCAGGCCCTAGATCGGGAAGCCATAGGGTGAACTGGAGTTTATGTACTAGACTTAAGCTATTCTTTATTTCTCACTAGATGGTTTTGGTCTTTTTAAAATGCCACAAACATACTGGCATATAGGAAAATTAGGTTTAATAACTTCTTGTCAAGTGATCAGTTAAGCAGATATGTTAGAATAACCATTGCTTTTTCTCTACAAAATTATTTGAAATTTGTTATACCATCACTCCATAATAATTTTACTCAACATTGTCCCCTTTGTTTCAGTACAACCAATGATACCTGTGAAGTCAATTACAAATGTGTCCACAAATTCACTAAAATTTGTGAAATGCTAACAAAACATTGAAAGGCTGCAATTACAAATTAAAAAAAATAGACATGTAAGCTTTTTCTTGTCACAAGCACGTTGCCTTCATTATGATGTTCTCACGACAGTGGAATATAATAGTGACAGGGCAGTAGAGTGTAGGACTTAATTGATATTGTTTGTATAAGAAAGTTATACAATTTCCATATACTTTCTTCTTATCAATTCCTCATGATTTACTAGATTTCTGCTTCTATGATTACTTGCACTGGATAGAAATCCAGTAGAGTGGATGTCACACAGGTGCATGAGTTAATACATTCCTAAGAAATACAAGTTTTATTCTTTATGCAAAGGAGGCAACTGGTACACCAGGGGCTGTCCTTAACACCTCTCACCACTACTTGTGCGTATCACAAAGCAAGCCTCCTGCTATGTGATTTTGTGGTTCTATCTAGTGAAATCACATTAATGCAAAGTCTCTGACAAATGTGCAGTAACCTCTCATTTGCCTGGCCTTCTGTCTTCACTGTACTGTCCAACTGTGAAAAGCAATTCTCTATATCCTAAGGGCAACATTGTTTGGGAATGGTAAATTGAGACAAATAAAGTGCTGGTGGGAATCACAGTATGTGGTGATAAGATAAAGACATCAGAGTTTAGAGAGGTAGGTGCCCCTCCTTAAATTCCTCTACTTGTCTCTAAACAATGCCAGGATGTTGGGCTATAAACCAGTACCCACAGAACCATCCTATCATAAAACCTAATGGTCGCTAGGGGATTTTATCAATATTCATTACAAGGTCTGTAAAAGGTGATGTCCAGCGTAGCAGAGGTCCATCTAGAAACCCCCATCTTGCTATACACATCAAATAAATATGTCATATTCATATTCAATTCAAAACGCCATACGTCTTATAATTGTTTTTTTTAAGAATTAAAGATGTGTTGAACGTGTTTTGTGAATTGGACCTAAGTAGTATAAGGAACCCTTTATATCTACACTATTTTGTATTGTGTGGTTCACATATAACACTACTTCAGCAAATAATTCATATTTACTTCACACATCTTTTCCCTATTCTTTGTTTTTATGGTTATTACTGATGGATGCCAGCTCATTGATCATTTTAGTTTGCATACTTTGTTCGTTTTTAGGCTTTCTTTTGTTTGTTCTTTTCTGCTGTTGCCTAGTTCCTAAGTTCCTCGTGATATCATCATATAAGATTTTGAGGCATACAGGTGTTTAAGACACTGGGTCATAAAAGTCCATAAAACATACACAAGCCTTCCTCATGTCATCACAAGGGGGGTCATAAGAGGATTTGGAATCTTAAATATAAGTAGGTGACACCATAGCAAGTTGTCATTCTTTGGGGATCCCTAAAGCAGGGTAGGGAACCTATGGCTCGGGAGCCAGATGTGGCTCTTTGTTGGCTGCATCTGGCTCTCAGACAGATCTTTAATAAATAGAGATAACTGCTGTGTGTCCTTTAGACTGATCACTGGACATAGGCATGATGTTACTGCTGCTGCTGTGTCCTTGTGTGTGACCCGGTGCCATTGCCACCATCGTCTAAGCTCATCAAGAGAAGAGTGTGGGAGTGAGTAGGAGCTGGCCGCAGGGAGCACCGGTAGGTGAATATTCATTTTTTGTGCTGGGAGCATGTGCTGTGGCTACCTATATACTGGAAAGCATGTGCTGTGGCTAGCTATCTACTGGGGGAATGTGCTGTGGCTAGCTATCTACTTGGGGGCATGTCTTGTGGCTTCTATCTACTTGGGGGCATGTGTGCTGTGCTACTGATCTACTTGGGGGCATGTGCTTTGCTACTGACTTCTACTGGGTATTGCCGGGTTGCTATCTTCTCTCGGTGGTTTCTTCTACTGTCTACTGGGGTCTGTTGCTGTTTTTTAGCTCCATCTCTAGTATTCTAATGCAGGGGATCATTTCTTTTTTGGCTACCTATCTCTCTTTTTTACTGGGGACTACCTATCTACTGGGGGGGCATGTGCTGTGCTACTGATCTACTTGGGTGGGGCAGTGTGCTGTGGCTACCTATCTACTATGGGGGCATTTGTGTGCTACCTATCTACTGGAGGCGGCATGTGCTGGGGCTACCTATCTCTTGGGGGTTGTGCTGGGGCTCTAGGTCTACTGGGACTGTGTGTGGCTACCTATCTACTGGGGGTAATGTACTGGGACCCTATTACTGGGGGACATGTGCATAGGTATGTACTGCCTTACTTAATAACATTTAAAGTTTTGCCTTCATGCTCTCGGGAGGATCAGGACCCAAACGTTCCCGTCCATTTCTTCGTCCAGATCCCGCTCTCTTCAAATGTATAACAATCAAAACAACTATCACATGCTAAGGAAAATAAAAATACCCAAACATGCGAGCGTGGCTATTGAGTTATGCTTTAGGCCTAAGCTACTGGGGAGCAAACATTTTTTCTTACGGGGAAATTGGGTAAGGATGTACAGTATATAGAAAATCTATGCTACCATGTGCTTTAGACCCATCAAACATCAAGACAATGTTTAGTAAACAGTTTAAGGCTACATTCACACTAACGTATGGAGGACGTATATACGGCCGACGTATATACAGCCGATATACGTCCTCCATAGATGTCAATGGGCGCACGGCGCCCTACGGGAGCGGTACGGTGCAGCACACGTGCGGCACCGTACCGCTCCGTACCCGGAAAAAGATAGGACCTGTCTTCCTATGGAGAGGGGCGGGGGTGAGCTGCGCTCACCTCCTCTTCCTCTCCCCGTGCACTGCCGTTGCCCGGTACAGGCGGGCAACGGCAGTGTGAATATAGCTATAGCTATAGCTATAACTATAAAATGTTTCTGGGCATGATACCGTATATTCTTAAGTGAGGTTTATTCCCTCCCCTCACACCCTCTCTGCCCACCAACTGTCTCTCCAGGCCTTTGCCTTGTCTTTGTCTCTGTTTTAGTCTGTCACCATATTTGTTAATATTGTTTATATTTGCTCTATCCAATCATTCACATATACACCCTCCTGAACTAGTTGCTCAAGAATGTTGAGCACCATGAAATGGAGGAAATGGTCGATCCTACACTCACTCACTGTCTATGTGATATGTTGTTATATGTTTTTATTAAAGCATTAACCCCTTAACGACTTGGCCTTTTTTAGTTTTTTAACTTCCATTTTTCACTCACCACCTTCAAAAGTCTATAACTTTTTTATTTTCCACATAAAGAGCTGTGTGATGGCTTATTTTCTGCAAAACAAATTGCACTTTATATTGACGGTATTTAATATTCCATGGCGTGTACTGGGAAGTGGGAAAAAAATTCCAAATGCAGTGAAAATGGTGAAAAAACACATTTGCGACGTTTTCTTGTGGGCTTGGATTTTACAGCTTTCACTCTGCATCCCAAATGTCATGTCTACTTTATTCTTTGGGTCGGTACGATCACGGGGATACCAAAATTTTTTTATATTTTTCAAAATGGCATTTTCGACTTTGGACGCTATTTTCCGTTATGGGGTCAAACGCAGTGAAAAAGCGTTATTATATTTTTTGACAGATTGGACATTTTCGGACGCGGTGATACCTAATGTGTTTATGATTTTTACTGTTTATTTATATTTATATCAGTTCTAGGGAAAGGGGGGTGATTTGAATTTTTAGGGCTTTTTATTATCATTTTTTTTAAAACTTTTTTTTATTTTTACTTCTACTATTTTTCAGACTCCCTAGGGTACTTTAACCCTAGGTTGTCTGATCGATCCTACCATATACTGCCATACTGCAATATGGCAGTATATGGGGATTTTACTCCTCATTCATTTAACATGAATGGGTTAAAATGAAGTAGCCGCGGGTATTCGGAACACCGTGACGTCATCGGGTAGCAATGATCCGTGGCAAGATGGCGGCACCCATGCGCCGCCATCTTCTTGAAGCCAGCGTTCGAGGTGAAAGCACTCGGCCCGCGAGCCCTCTCCATGCGTTGGGAAGGGGTTAATAAACAGTGTTTGAAAACAAAATAAATGTAATAGGAAGAAAGCAGACTTGTTTCAAATCACATTCCTGGTAAAGCCAGCTGACCTATGACTTGCCAACAAAACTTCCATTTTGCTTGGTATACCCAGAATGACAAGTCCTATGAGAGTTCCAGAATGGATGTCCTCTGAAAGTTTCCACATGCAGCCTCCTGCACCTACAAAACATGTTTGTAGGCTCAAGTCCCCAGCCTTGTATGTACAGCCCCAACAGGATCTTTTCTAAACCCCACATGAGTCTTCTTTACTTATAAGGTCCTCT